>JAESVK010000232.1:1190582-1230730 GCA_017140935.1 Hamamelis virginiana
GAATCAATCATTCACTCAATTATAATGCATTCTTCCACCACTTGCCGACACAATAATGCATTTCAATTATAATGCATTCATAATACTCTCATGCATCCTTCTCAAAAAGTGGCCACATGGCACACTATGGCCAATAACAAAATTCCATGTGTGCAATAAATAAAATAAAATAATAATAATTAAGAAAATTTACTATTGAAAATTTTGGGGTCTTACATTGCGCTCATGTCCCTTAACTTCAAAACCCACTGGTTGAGTCATATAGATCTCTTCGTCTAGTTCTCCATTGAGAAATGCTGTCTTAACATCCATCTGATAGAGTTCTAAATCCTGTTGTGCTACAATGGCAAGGATCAGGCGTATAGAGGAAAATCTCACCACTGGAGAGAATGTGTCCTCATAGTCACTACCCTCTCGTTGGGTATAGCCTTTCGCCATTAGGCACGCCTTGTACTTATCAATTGAACCATATGCCTTGCGTTTGACCTTTAAAACCCATTTGTTTCCAATAGCCTTACGCCCAGGCGGAAGTTCAACTAACTCCCAGACGCCATTCTTGTCCATGGAGCTCATTTCATCCTGTATAGCAGTCATCTACTCTTTACTAGCTGATGGAGAAAGCGCTTCACTAAAAGAAGCAGGCTCATCTTCGTCCTTAGTAGCACTTAGAAGAATATTCCCCTCAATCTCAAAATGACGACGAGGAATATGACCTCTATTGCTAACTCTGCGTGCTTGCGAATCTGAGTTTAGCGTAGCACTCCCATCTGGAATACTCCCACTAAGTTGAAGGTCACTACCACTATCTTCAGCGGTCATTGGATTAGGAACTATTTCCCCACCCTCGATTGAAGATGGTAAGAGATCTTCCTGTTCCTCTATCTCATAGAGATCCAGATCCTTTTTAGCATCGCCTATGCTAGGATAATCATCCTCGATGAAATCAATATCACGAGACTCTATTTTAGTCATTCCTCCATTTGGATGTTCACTATACATCACATAGCCTTTTGAGCTTTCAGAATACCTTATAAAGATATGCTTTCTTGCTCTAGGGCCCAATTTCCCATGCTTATGGGATGTGCTATGTACAAAACCAGCAGATCCCCAAGGTCATAAATGCTCTAAATTGGGCTTTTCACCTTTCCAAAGCTCATATGGGGTGGAGGAAACCGACTGAGAAGGCACTCGGTTACGTATGTAAGCAGCAGTCAACAATGCATCCCCCCAGAAAGATATAGGGAGGTTTGCCTGCGCCATCATTGACCTAACCATATCTAAGAGTGTCCTATTCCTTCTTTCTGCAATACCATTTTGTTGCGGAGTATCAGGAATAGTGAGTTGTCTGCGTATCCCTTTTTCCTCACACAGTTCCTTGAACTGATTAGATAAATATTCGCATCCGCGGTCAGTTCGAAAGGTTTTTAGTCTTTTCTCTTGTTAATTCTCAACCTCATCTACAAAACGTTTGAAAGAGTCCGAAGCTTCATAGCGGTGAGCGAGCAACTGAACATAACCATATCGCGTATAGTCATCTATAAAAGTGATGAAATAAGAGGCGCCATGACTTGCCTTTACATTCATAGGTCCGCATATATCAGAGTGAACTAACTCCAGAGGTTGAGTAGCTCTGACAGCCTTACCAAAAGGCTTTCTACATGCTTTTCCAGCTAAACATGGTTCACATATAGGTAGGTCGACCTTAGCGAGTGAGCCCAAGAGGCCTTCTCTAGCTAGCCTGGTCATCCTATCTTTTCCTATATGCCCTAGTCTAGCATGCCATGTAGATGAATTAACAGTCTTATTACTATCAGTTATATAAGCAGATGAGGATATAAAATCAAATAAATCAACTTTAAATAAATTGCCCAAAACCGAGCCTTATCCAATTACTACATCATCCAAAATAATATCCAAACCATCCAAATTGAAATTAAAAATGTATCCAAACTGTAATAAAGATAAAACAAATAATAGATTATGAAGAACTCCAGGCACATAGAGTACGTCATGTAGAAGTAGAGTACGCCCTGTGCGTAAGTGGAGCTGGTAAGAACCGACACCAAGTGCTTCTTCATGACTACCATTTCCCATGTACACAACATGGGTCCCTGCTGGAACTTTTCGATAATCTACAAATCCCGTTCGCTCACGAGCTACATGTTTGGTTGCTCTCGTAGCTACAATCCAATCAGAAATGGATTTAGCAAGCAATACATGTGAGCAAACATAAATGCTAACAGGATCAAGTGAAGTGGTTACCTGTTTCGGCTCAGTGCAAGTACTGGCGAAATGTCCCATCTTCTGACAGTTGTAACACTTCACTCTGGATAGATTTTTATTTCCACCTCGCTTTCCCCTTTTTCGTTTGAATTTGGAAGCATCAGTGCTATTCTTTCCCTGCCCTACATTTTTGCCCTTACCTTTACGCTTAGGCCCATTTGGCCCATTTGGTATGCTCTTCCCCCTTTGGGCAAGTAAGGCTACAGATTTGGTCGCCTCTTGGCACTCCCCCTTTAGTTCCACATGGCGAGAAATATCAGAAAAATTCTTAATATTCTCGTTATGGGTCAAAATCTGTTTCATGTTGACCCATGTATCAGGCAGAGATCGAATGACAGCTTGCACTTGCTGCTCATCAGTAAGGACATTTCCAGCAGCTTTCAGGTCACGAATCATCCCAGACATCTTTCGAAGATGCTCGGTCATCGTGCACTTAGTATCCTTACGATACATCTCAAACTTGAGCACTAAGCTCCTCAATCTTGTGGTGGAAGTGCCTCCAAAGTCAAACTTAAGTTGGTCCCACATGTCTTTGGCAGTTAGGCAAGTCTCATACTCACCAATAAGATCATCGTGCATGCTGCTCAACATAATAAAGCGCGCACTACGATCCTTTTTATACCAATTCTGGTAGACCTCCATATCACGACGGTGTTGGGCCGTTTGCCCTTCATCAGGTTTGGACATCTTACTGGTCACAAAGTCCAGGAGCTCTTGTTCATTAAGAAGATACTGAACCTTCTTATGCCAGATGTCATAGTTTGCGCCAGTTAGTTTGTCGCCCCTAACTAGGTCTGCTACTACATTCTTAGAAGCCATTGTCTACATTCAAAAATGTAAGATTTTTCATTATTATTTATTGCACACTTCTTCTCTATTTATTCAAAATTCAATCAATAAATATTATCTTTTTCTACGTATCAGAATCGAAAAATCACTATGCTTATAATCATCTCCCAAAAATGTAGAATGAGAGTATATTTATTTATTAATTTTTGAACAAATTTAAAAAAAATTAGGAGTATCTGAACCACGCCTAATTAACCATATGATTATTTAAATTAACAGATAATATAAAAAACATTTATATTGCGCCATACAACAAAAATGCGCATGAATTCCATATGAATTAAAAAATTGATAACTTTGGCTTATGTTTTAAGAATCTCTCACATATAATGCCTGGCGCGAAAACACATCCCCTTACAAGTATCCCTAAAAAAAAAGTACATCTCAATTGTAAATACCTATACAAATCATCTACTGACATAAATGTAAATGAGATTATATTTGGGGATGCCGCACTTCGCATTTTGTGAAAATTTCTTAAGACATACAACACATATAAGACATAAGCCATACAAGAGTTATCAATTTTATTCTATCCATTAAATCTAATCTAACATGCTAACACATAACACATAATGGTCCTTTAATTAATGGATAGATAGGCCACACTCAACTCACGTAGGAGCGTGCCAAAGTCTTACAAATCATGGCGGGTAGGTAGCATTGAACACAAACTAATTGTGTAATGCAAATAATAATTAATTAACCATTTTAATTAATATTAGGGTCAAAAACCCATGTACAAGTGATGATCCAAGTCACAAAGAACTTTAAACAGTGTACTCCATCCCTAAAAGAGTTGAGAAAACAGATAAGTAATATTCTGGAATTTTTCCTTTAATTTTAAAAACAAAAAAAATAATGTTATTTATATATAAGTTGATTAAAAAATTAAAATAAAATTCCAGAAAGCACTGGGGAGAGTACATAGGTCCAGAATGTCCGTAATAATCCCTAAAGTCTACACAAAAAATTTGGGATCAAAACTCAATCAAACGAATCCGTACTCTTGCAATGAAGTTGCTCCAAATAGTAATTTAATTTCCAAAAATAAAGTTTAATTTTCTGACCGTCAAAAAAATCTGAAAAAATAACCACAAAATTGGAAATTAAAAAATAAGCAGTTTAAAAAAAAAAATTTGGAGCAAAATGACATTGGGAAGTGCGCTCACTTGCCCACACTCTCTAAGACCCGAGAGTGGGCTTCGCACGAGCTGCCCATGTCTTCTTCAACCTCACCAATACGTGAGTTTTGAACCAGAAACAAAACTTGCAACAGGGGCTACTTTGCGTGCTTATATCTCCCTCCACAGAGGTCCAAAAAATTCGTGTGACCTACCATTTTAAAGCTTATGTGACAAGGATCATTCCTATACCAACCAAGTTAACCCATGCGAAGTCTAAGCATATCAAAAAATTGCTCAAAGTTTCGGGTTTTAACAAAAAATGTGACTTGGGTTTGATTTTTCTACTCAATCACAACTCCATTGAACCTCAAAATTTCCAGGCATGTTCCTCACATCATGGGAAACAAAACCCTATAAAAATTTTGAATGAAAAACATCTTTTCAAAAAATGAAATTTAAAGGTCCATTAATGGTGTTTTTAGAGAGAGAAAATTCAATCCCATGGCATAAGGGCGAATCAAGCCAAACTAAGGCTCTGATACCAATGTAAACACGTATTGAATATGTAATATACAAATCAAAACACATATAAAATGTAAATTTCGAGATCGAAATGTACCCTCGTTGCGGAAGAATTTGATCCTATATGATGGCTTGTTACTAGCCTCCGTCACAGCCTTCAAAACCCTCCGTGTAGTCCTTGCTTGTGAGATTTGGGATGGCTAGTAGAGTTGCCCACAAATTCCACGACCCAAAACCCAAGATCTAGGAATAGCTCTAATGGAGAGAACTCTAGAGAGAGAGAAACTCACACACACACAGCATATGATTCTAATCTGTAACATACGTATATTTATTAATTATCTCAAGGGAAGAGTGATATAACTAATCCCATTTGATAAGGGATGAGGGAGTATCTCCTAATTTGAATTTAAACTAGGAGTTTAAATTCAAACTAGGAATACTTATCAGCTGATCCTATCCCTTTTGTGGGTGGATCCAAATACGGGTTGGAGCGATTCGACCCGTTATTTATTAACAAGGGGGAAGTCAAACTTATAACTGTCAACCTGTATAAACATTGACAGATCCAACCATAGAATTTACGGTCCTCTTAATCAAGTGAGCAATAACGGCCCACCTCACCCTAGGTGAACTATAAAATAGATAGGACCCAATTAACCATCTGAGTAAGTTTATGGCTAAGAACTTGAAACAGGAAAATGGTTTCCTTGAGTCAGTTTTACAAGATGCATTCTAAAAGTTAACTAGAAGGATGAATGTAACTTAGGTTGTGCTTTGAATGCTGGAAACCAGGAAAGACCCAAAAAAAAAAAAAAAAGTAATTAAATGGTGAAATTTGTCGCTTGGGGCAACTACTTGGTAAAAAAAATTAAAAACTCGTGCCATTTTCCAGAAATCATCATCCATCATTACTAATGAAACAATAATGAATTTGGGCTAATTGGGCGCGCTGTGTCACAATATGATCATTAGTTTGTTTATAAAGTCTATGATCCTGAATAACTGAATACAGTTAAAAAAGTTCGAATATGGGTAAGAAAAAAATCCACACATGATCGATCTCCACAACTCTGCAATTTTGGGTTTTTCAAAAATTGAATGATGGGTACATCGAGCATTTGTTAGAGGGGAGGTATTCTATCGAGTTTCCAATAGAATCTCTTTCTCAACCAGTTCAATATTTTCTTCAATCAATGGGCAAACTTGAGTGATTCTTTGCCATAACTTAATTGGTGTTTTTTAAGCAGGTGATCTTGACGTAGACTTTACACTTGCATGCACCATGAGTGAGAATCAATTTCTCTAGCTGGTACCTAAAATGACAAGATGATAGAACTTAAGCTTTGGAGCAAGGAGTGATAGACTTCTAGCCATGAAGAATAAGAGTTATTATGAGACGATGAAGAGGATAGAAGAGAAGAGGACGGACTGTTCATATTAAGGCTAAAATAAAATTTAAGGCTTAACCTATTAAAAGGGTATTTTGGAAATTAAGAAAATTTGTAGGGGTATTTTCATGATTCAAAAGTTTTTCCTTCAGCCTTTTATAAGTAGTTAGTATATATATATATATATATATATATATATATATATATATATATAGAGAGAGAGAGAGAAGTCCATCCTACGTGGCGCTGTCCCTGCTCTTCCCTCCCCCATTCTCTTCTCTCCTTATTTCACTCTTTTTGCTATTTTCTAATTGGTTCATGCATATTTTATTTTATTTTATTTCCCATATTTGACTTTTTATTTTGATTTCTTTCTACTTTTTAATTGGTTGATGCCCATATTTTATTTTATTTTATTTCCTAAATTTGGCTTTCCATTTTGATGACTAGGGCTTCTTTATATTTTCTCCCTCCACCTTCTTTGTTTCTATCAACTACAAAGAAATAAAACCACACGGAGATGCCAAAGCAAAAAGGTGAACAGTTAATAGTATATGTTTGTTTGTTTGTTGGTGTTTTGTTTTGTTTTGTTTTTTTTTTTGGAAATGATGGATTAGGGTTCGTTTTCGATGATTACGGAAAACTATGTTATCTACGTAGTTCTAGGTCTTTTGATAATTGTAATGTATTTGATAGAAATTTTGTGTGTAACTTTATTGAAATATGGTCTGCTGTGAAAATATGGAACTCACGAAGCAAAAAGAATTTGTAGATTGAAATGATGTTACTACGGTGATGAGGGCATTGCATTACTCTGTGTAATTATTGTCATGTCTGGCAGTTGAATTTAGATTTGAATGCCTTTTAAGAAATTGATTTGAAGTATTAGAATTTTCACATAGGCGAGGCCCTGTAGTTTAGTCCCGTATTTTTAAACCCTTTTTGTTTTAAAATAAACTTGTTTTTCTAGAAATTACCTTGGGTAGGTTTATCCTATGCAGTCAAATACTTTCACCTATTGTCTTCATTGAGTTATCTTAACCTTTGGGTTAAGGCCATTTTTTAGTTTCTTTTAGAAAACTCAATTTTAGGTCTTCCTCTATTGATTTTAGGTTAGTTTGGTTAGAGGCATATTGTAGTGGGACTGGTACAATTACTGCACCCATGATCATTTGGATTGTGTTATCATTATTATTATTATTATTATTATTATAAAAGCTCCGTTTTTTATGAGAAAATTATTCATGGAAAATTCTCGGAGAGAAAAAATTCACATCTTTGAGTCTCCATATACCTCAATGGAACGTGGGTGTATATCATACATGAAGGTTGCCAGGTTGGGGAAAATTTGATATGTCTTCCACTCCTCCCAATTAACTTCACAAAATGATATCTCTTCACACCTTAAATTTGATCTTCTCTCAGCAAAATTTGTCTCTAGAGATATTTATTGTAATAGTTGACCTATATGAGGATGCATTTATTGTAATATTTTCATAGGATTAGGCTTCTTTTCATATTCAAATCTGGAAGTTGAGCCCTATTTTCCCACGTTGATGTTTTCTGGACTCTTCCTTAGTTCATTACTAAGTTTTCATGGAGATGTATTTGGGATCGATTTCGATTTATTTTTAAGTCATGTGCTACTTAGTATAGAGTGATGTAAGCTATTGAATGATGCAAATAGCAACTGTATGGAAACACTCTTATAAAGGTGGCGAGTGGAGACCGTGTATAAACAAGTCTTTTGGAGGTATGAAATATGTCCATAACATAATCCTGGAATTCATGTTTTTTCTTTCATTTCAGTTTATGTTCATGTGGTTCTCTTCCTTTTTACTACATTGATTAATGAGTTCTGTGTATAATAATGTAAATAATATTAGGGCCATAACATCTGGTTGTTTTAGGAATCTCATGACAAATAATTTAGCTTAGTGTCATTTTTTTCAATGTTGTGGATGCTTTGTGTAAAATTGTGACTTTTATTGTGCAAAATATATTTTCTGCACCCATTTTTCGTTTACTCAATTGTTTAGGACATCCTACTTGATGCAAATACTCTTGACTACTTATTGAAAGAAATAATAAGAGTGTCCATTGTTGCATAGAATCTAACAGTTTGAAATAAAAAAAAAATGAATACAAATTTTTGAATACAACTTAGTTTTGGTAGTAGTTGTAAAAAGTTGTATTGGAACTACGCTACATAGGAACAACATTTTTATTTCCAATTTTTGAGTCATTTACTTCTTTTTTTCGTTTCTATATTGAAGTGTCTAAATGCCAGGCTTATTTAATTATTTACTTAAATTTTATTTGTGTGTTTATTTGAACCTTTAACCTAGGCCTTCACCATTGGTTGCTGGACCATTGGTTGCTGGTTTGGTGAGTTTTAGAGCTATGCAGGATTAGAATCTATTCGCATTAGACCACATGGCCAATGGTCCTGAGCTGCATCTTGCAAGCCTTAATTCATGTAGTGAAAATGGTTTAATTTTCAAGTCTCAAAGACAAAATTTTACAATTGCCAAAGCCTAAGGATTTGTGTTAGGTAAATTCTAATTTTAATGAGCAAACAAACCTAAATTTACTTCTACAACATTTAAAATCACCATATAGCAAATAAACCACTCAAGACGATGATCACAAAATAAATTATCCCAAAATTCAATCGAGATTGTCTGTCCTTTACTATTTGATAATTAATGGAGTCAAAACTTGTAATACCGATCTAGCTTACCTTGGAAAAACTAGAGTGATGATTATATTACACATTTGGTTACTCAAATCTTAGCTACATTTTCAATTTTATGATTTGGATATTTGGAAAAAAAAAATTGATTGTGTATGCATATTTGCCTAATATAGAATGTTATCTCATGTATTTTCCCTATTTGACATTTCATCGATACAATTGAAATCTTAAATACGAGAATATGATATTTCTTCATAAGGTTGTCTTCTTCAATTTGCTGCACATATATAATTGATGTTCTTTTATTCACCTTATGAGTTTTTGTTTTTTAGGTTATAAAAGATCTTAAGGGATTGTATCGATTGGGGATGTGGATTCTATAAGGCGAGGATGCCAGAGTCATGATCTGGAATGCGAAGATCAAAGTGGCTTGATTATCTTTAGCCTTGACATCAATCGATTGATCCAATGAAATATTAGCTTTTGAAGCACATTGTGAATCTCTATCCCATAACTAAATGGGACATTCGTGTTTCATTTTGCTAACATATGCAATACTAGAATTCAGGAGTAGATGATCAATACTTGTGTTAGCATTTTTTTCAAGGCTTTTGAGCTCTCTACATAATGCATAATTTCACCAATTATGTATCTATGTAATTGATGTTATAGGACTTGGTATATATATATGGTCCGAAACAACATCATTGAGCAAAATGGTAAGCCTTACAGTTATTCACCAATTTGAGGTGTTATTTCCTCATCCATCACATATATATCCTCTGAAAAATAGCATAGTAGTTTAGTAAGTTACGTGAGCATTTTGTCTTTATTTTGAGTTTTATATTATTATTTATTTTATATTATTTATTTTTTGTCTTGCAGCAAATAATCCCTCTAGCGTTGGTTATACATGTGAAGTAACATTTTTAATCCTATTGATCGGGGAGCTACTTGACTATTTTTCATCAAAATAAAACTCAAAAATAAAGAAAAATGCTCAAATAACTTACTAAACTATTATGCTATTTTTAAGAGGATATATATGTGATGGATGAGGAAATAACAACGCAAATTGGTGAATCACTGTAAGGCTTACCATTTTGCTCAACGATGTTGTTTCGGACCATATATATATATAATTGATGACAAAATAATTTGTAATGAAAATCTATTTATTTACAGTGTAATTGATGCCATGGAGCTCTCCATAAAATACTATTTTTATTACTAGCTACTATTCACGCTATCCTAAGTTATTATTTGACTATAAAATGGTATGTTACCTATTAAACCAAAAAATTATAAATATAATACTAAAATTAATACCTAATTATTTGTCAAGTAAGTAAACTTAACTACTTTTTTTGATTTTCCTTCTTATTTTTATTTCATCAAAAAGAAGTTTCTAGAGTTATATTTTTTTTTTTTTTTTATCAATTTTTTTTTTTTTTTTTTGCACGGGTAGGAATCAACGGTTACTAATTGAGAGAGGACACTGCATTGCGGGAATTTTGGGGCGCTATGAGGATACAAGTCTACCACATCAAGATAACCTCTACACAAGGCTCGCCTTTGGCGAGGTTCGAACCCGTGGATTCTTACACTGCATTTTTTTTTCTTTTCTTTTATTTTTTATTTTTTATTTTTATTTTCAAGATATGATACTATATTCTTTAGACTATAAGATCATCTTTAATTTAAAATGGATGTGATTCGGTTGTATTCAAAAAGTATTTTTATTTTTCTTTTGTTTCTCTTATAGAATGGGTTTTTGGAAGGTTAGCCAATTATATTTAAGATTTTAGACCTAAGACAATAATGGATGAAATTATGAATTTGGTTCATAAGGTTGGGTTTTGGTGATTGCCGCGCATCGCGCGGGATGGCTACTAGTATATATATATATATATACGTTATAATATTAGGTGCACTTTATGCTTCTTGCATAAGGTGCACTCTTGTAAAGGCATCTTTGATTAAAATTTTGAAAAACTAATCGTTGGATTAGATACTTTTATCATGTATATTATGTCTGCCAAAAATCACAGTGATCCAACAGTTGGTTTTTGAAAAATGTAACTTTAAAAAATTATGACTTTTTTGTCCTGTAAAATGTTATCATTTTTTAGCTGTAAGTTTTCTCATAAACCAACAGTTGGATCACTGTGAATTTTGGCAGGCATGACAAACATTATAGGGATATCTAATCCAATGGTCAGTTTTCTAAAATTTACGGTTCAAGTGGCTCTATAATAGAGCACATGATGCAATCACTTAATTAGCTTGAAATTTTTTTTTTTTTTAAATTTTAAACGGCTAGTTAAACTTAATTCAAAAGAATCCCGACTTGTCCGCCGTCAGCTCCTCAGCAATCCTGCCTCAATTCCTCTCCCAGTCCTCAGCGTCCGACACTCCGATTTCTTCCTTTATTTGTATTTATTTTATTTACTATTCTGAGTTCTGACTGACTTTGTTTATTATATCTCTCTCAAACCCTGTCCCCCCTTCCTCCCTCCTCTCTCTCTCTCTCTCTCTCTCTCTCTCAATGGAATGCTCCAGCCTGAAACTGATAATGGTACAAGGCCCACGGGAGGGCGAAGCCCTAGAATTCAAACCCGGAACTGGAATCCGAATCGGCAGAGTAGTTCGGGGCAACACTCTCCCCATCAAGGATGCAGGCATCTCCACCAAGCACCTCTCCATCGACTTCGAATCGGGCAAATGGGTAATCCGAGACCTCGATTCCTCCAACGGCACATTGCTCAACAACTCCAAGCTCTCTCCCTACACCCCCTTCGATCTCCGCGACGGCGATGCCATCAAGATTGGCGAGTACACCTCCATCAAGGTCAAGGTCGAGAACAAAATTGAAGATGATGGCGAGAGTCGGTTGCGAAGAAACCCTAGGCGGGGGTTGACAGTGAAGAATGGGGTTAAGGGTTTAATTAAAGAAGATGGTGATGAAAAATTGGAGAATGCGGGTCCAGTCGTGGAGAATTGGGGCCGGCGAGTTGGTACGAGGAGGGGTAAGGGTTTGAAGGAGGAGAATAAGGAAGCTGAATTTGGAAATGTTGGATCGGTAGTTGA
This sequence comes from Hamamelis virginiana, assembly GCA_017140935.1. Lineage (NCBI taxonomy): Eukaryota > Viridiplantae > Streptophyta > Magnoliopsida > Saxifragales > Hamamelidaceae > Hamamelis > Hamamelis virginiana. The sequence continues at coordinate 1,202,543 of JAESVK010000232.1, forward strand.
GAATCAGGGTAGGCGAGTTGGTGCGAAGAGTCATAGGGGTTTTAGAGAGGAGGATACCGCAGTTGATTTGGATTTGGTTGGTGGAAAATGTGATGGGGAATTGGAGGATGTGGTAGTGGTTACGAAGAGTAAGCGTGGGCGGGGTCGGCCGAAGAAAGTTCAGGTGTTGAAGAACGAAGCTACGGATGATTTATATGAGGTTCGTAATCTTGAAGGGAAAGAGAATGCAAGTCCTGGTGTGGAGGAACCGAGGCAGCAAGTGAGTTTGAATGAGGAACAATTGGTTTCTGATTCAATGCTTCAGAAGATTTCGAAGAGCTCTTGTTTAGATTATATGGAGATGGAGGATAAAAGGGCAAAGAGGAATTTAGAGAATGAGGCATCGGAGGTTGTTGAAATCGATGTTGAAGAAGAAAAGGGTTTGGAGACAGTTGAAATTGTTGCTTCAGAAGAGAAGGGGAATGTGGAAGGTTTGGATTTGGGGCCAGACATGTGCAAAGAATCAGCAAGTGGGTCTGGTGTTAAAGAGAGTTTTATTGAGGTGAATGATGAGGCTGATTTGAAGAAGATGACGCTTGGGGAGTGGTTTGATTATTTAGAGGCTCATTTGCCGAAACAGATATGTAATGTGACTGAGGAGATGATTGCAAGTATGAGAGAGAAAGCTGCTCGGTTTCGTGATTTTATGGTACAGCAGCAGAATGAGAAGGGTAAATTACCTGTAGGCTAGAGGGTGGATCAGTTTGACCCATTTGGTAATTACTACCTGAATTGTTCAACTTCTAGTGTTTGTATTTTGAAAATTTTGTAAATCTAACTTTTGTTGCGTTTTAAAACAGCTATTGTAGCGTGTACATTAGTAAATATGACGTGATTTCATTCTATACTGGTATGACTACACTTTTGCTTTGATTTTTATATTAATTATGAGAATTTATTTCGGATGCATGTCTAAGAGTACAATTCAACATTATGTGGTTGACAGGAAACATTTTAGATCTCATTATCCATCTAGATGATTGTTTGCATATAATCTGATAACAATAAAGATAGAAGGCCATTAATCTTTTTTAATTAATGTTTTTGCCTCTTTGTTTTGGTAATCTATTGTTGGTTTGAAGTATAATTTTATCTATTTTTAGATCCATTCAAGAGAGAACAGTTGGACTGGGAAAGACGTTACAAAATTATAGGAGGCATCGCTCGAGGGCTTCTTTACCTTCATGAAGACTCTCCGACTTCGAATTATTCATCGTAATGTTAAAGCTAGCAACATTCTGTTAGATGCAGAGATGAACCCTAAAATTTCAGATTTTGGCATGGCAAGGTTAGTTGCAGTGGATCAAACTCAAGGCGATACCAGAAAAATTGTGGGTACCTAGATGGATCAATTATAGTATCCTATAGGGACTCAAATTTGATTATTTCAATCCTATGAAAAGCTAGAAACATAAAATAAAAACATAAACTACAAAAATTCGAAACATAACATAAATAAAATTTAAATATTTGATTTCCAAAAAAAATTTCGTTTGTACTATATATTGATTTTATATAATTTCCCTTGGTTATTTTTAACTTAATCAATTTTAAGATTTAAAATTAGGATCATACTAACTGTATTTAAAGTTACTATTATTATTATTATTTTTTTTAAGATGATATAATTTTCACCAAAAAAGAAAAAAGAACAAAGAAAAAAGAAATTGTTAGAAGATTATCATATCTTATCATGGGCAATATAGTAGTGGGTCTTGGAATATGTTGAATAGAGATACGAAGGTTCTATTGAATGACTTTAAATTAATATGGATATAATTAGCAGATAGTTTTAAGATTACAATGCACACACTTGTAAATAAATTAATTAACTTAAATTTTTTTTTTTTTTTTAATTTTAATCGGCGTCGCGTGTGCGCGGTGGCTAGTCTGCGCCGTGAGTTCCTCAGCAATCCTGCCTCTCTTCCTCTCCCAGTCCTCACCGTTTGATACACCGACCGTCATCTTCTGCGAGGAATCCGACGAGCCTTCATCTCCGGTGAGTATATTCCTCTATTTCTTCCTTTATTTGTGTTTATTTTATTTACTATTCTGAGTTCTTACTTCTCAGCACAAATTAGGCAAAACTATGTCCTATTCTATGGGACAAATAAAAGGAAACTCATGAATTCTAATAGCACTAGGAAACTAGTACAATATAAAAGATTGGCTTCTTGAATCCTTATCTCAGTTTCAGAATTCTCTTGGGTGGTCTTCGATCGCTTCAAGTTCTTCTCGTGTCATCTCCGTTCTCTCGCTTCAGGTACTTCTCGTATCATCCGTTCTTTGTTATTTCGGTTCTCTGTTATTCGACTGTGACTGCAATGGCGACCGACTGTTTGAAAAAACTAGAGTATTTATCACTATTATCAAAGGTGTGTTGGGAACTCGAATCGAATATAGGGTTTGCGGACAAAGTATTAGCCGAGTTCATCACCCACATGGGCCGTAGTTGCAAAACCATTGATGAGTTCGATGTTGAATTAAGGAAAAACGGCGCTTTATTTCCCGATTATCTTGTTAGGGCTCTTTTCACTATAATCCATGCTATAGTTCCACTGAAACCCGACTCTGAAAAGGATGTGAAGGAAGAGAGTAGTGCTGGTAAGCAATTGAAAAAGAATAGAAGAGACATTGGGGATAATCGTAGTCATAATAGAGAGGATGGTGAACATGGAAGAGTTAACAGGGACAGAAAGATTGCAGGGTACCACTCTAATGAAGTGGAATTGTACAGGGTTTATAAGGGAAGGGTATCAAGAGTGATGGACGCAGGTTGCTTTGTGCATTTGAATGATTTGAGGGGTAAAGAAGGATTGGTACATGTTTCCCAGGTATCAAATCAAAGGATTAGTAGTGCTAAGGATTCTGTGAAGAGGGATCAAGAGGTGTTTGTCAAGGTAATTTCGGTGTCTGGTCAGAAGTTGGGTCTCTCGATGAGGGATGTTGACCAGAATATTGGGAAAGATTTGGTTCTATTGAAGAGGACAGACACTTCTGGACCTTTGAATAGGACAGGTCTTTCAGGGTCTGTCAAGGTAATCTCGATTCAAGCCCAAAAGATCTCAATCGTCCATGGGAAGACCCAATGCCGGAGACGGGCGAGAGGCATCTGGCACAGGAGCTAAGGGGTGTTGGCTTATCGGCCCATGACATACCGGAATGGAAGAAGTATTCTTCTGGGAAAACTTTGAGTTTTGGGCAGAGATCAAATCTCTCCATACAGGAACAGAGGCAGAGCTTGCCAATCTACAAGTTGAAGAAAGAACTGGTTCAGGCTGTGCATGATAATCAGGTTCTTGTTGTCATTGGAGAGACTGGCTCAGGCAAGACTACTCAGGTAACTCAGTATCTGGCTGAAGCAGGTTACACAACCAAGGGCAAGATTGGATGTACAGCCGCGCAGGGTTGCTGCAGAGTCTGTGGCCAAGAGGGTTGCTGAGGGTTTGGTTGTTGTTTGGGGGCGGAAGTTGGATACGCTATTCGTTTTGAGGATCGCACTGGACCAGAAACTGTGATCAAGTATATGACTGATGGTATGCTTCTTAGAGAGATTTTGGTTGATGGGGATCTTTCTCAATACTCTGTGATAATGCTTGATGAAGCCCATGAGAGGACAGTCAATACTGATGTCCTGTTTGGGTTATTGAAGCAGCTTGTGAAAAGAAGACCTGGCCTTCGTTTGATTGTTACCTCAGCCACATTAGATGCCGAGAAATTTTCAGGATATTTCTTCAATTGTAATATATTTACCATCCCTGGAAGGATGTTTCATGTGGAGATTCTGTACAATAAACAGCCAGAAAGTGATTACCTTGATGCAGCTCTAATCACTGTCTTACAAATCCACTTGACAGAACCTGAAGGTGATGACGTCCTGCTCTTCTTAACTGGTTAGGAGGAGATAGATTACGCATGCCAGTCTCTTTATGAGAGGATGAAAGGTTTAGGTTCAAATGTTCCAGAACTGATTATTTTACCAGCATATAGTGCCCTTCCTAGTGAATTGCAGTCGAGGATTTTTGATCCAGCCCCTCCAGGGAAGAGGAAAGTGGTTGTGGCAACCAATATTGCTGAAGCTTCTCTGACCATCGATGGGATATTTTATGTCATTGATCCTGGTTTCGCAAAACAAAATGTCTATAATCCCAAACGAGGCCTTGATTCACTTGTCATAACCCCTATTTCACAAGCATTGGCCAAGCCACGAGCAGGACGTGCTGGGCGTATCAGGCCTGGAACATGTTACCGTCTTTACAAGGAGAGTGCTTACTGCAATGAGATGTCCCTTATCATCACAATTCCAGAAATCAAAAGGACTAATCTTTGGTCTACTACGCTTTCTATGAAGGCTATGGGGATAAATGATCTTCTGTCTTTTGATTTTATGGATCCGCCTTTGCCTCAAGCTCTCATTTCTGCCATGAAACAGCTGTACAGTCTTGGAGCATTGGATGAGGAGAGAGTTCTGACAAACTTAGGCAGAAAAATGGCGGAATTTCCAATGGATCCACCACTGTCTAAGATGTTGCTAGCCAGTGTGGATCTTGGGTGTAGTGATGAGATTTTGACAATCATCAGTATGATTCAGACTGGGAACATCTTCACTAGGCCAAGGGAGAAACAAGCCCAAGCAGATCAAAAGAGGGCCAAGTTTTTTCAGCCTGAGGGAGACCATATGACTTTGCTTTCCGTTTATGAGGCTTGGAAAGCCAATAATTTCTCTAAGCCGTGGTGCTTCAAAAACTTCCTTCAACCTCGATCCTTGAGGAGCGCGCAGGATGTGAGAAAGCAACTCCTCAGCATGATGGACAGGTATGATCTTCTAGCCTCTATGTTATATTTCATTATCCCAATTTGTTTTTTCTTTTTATTTTGCCTTTTTTCCATGAACTTTTCCTCCAGTGTTACCTTTTTTTTTTTGAGAGATATATATTTTGTGGTGTGGTCCATATATTATCCCTCCAAATAAGTCAAATTTAGGTCATATTGTAGCTCTCCCACAATTGAAAATAAATCTCACTTCCCACAAAGTAAAGGGTGCAGATTACGGTGAAAATATGTAGCAAACTTCTGTGATATGTAAAATGTTAAACTCCTTTGGTGAAAACTTCTGTGATAGTTGTTAAATGAGATTAGGATTTATTAAATTATTATGTGGAAATAAAGAAGTCCTAGTTCTAAATTAGTGGGGCAGCATGTTTCTTTACACTATCATGAGTTTGGAACTTGAAAGATGACTCAGGGCCTTTAGGGGTTGCAAACATTAATTAGGAAGGGAGGAAGAGAGATGTAAATCTCCAATTCATTCCATCTCTAATGATTCCTCAATTATAACTTTATAAGCAAGGCTTGTCAATCCTTGACATCTGAGTGAGACTATAGAACCTTGAGAATTACAGACCACTCAGAATCCAAATTAATGTTAAAAGGGGTGAGCAGTCGTTTCATTAATTTGGGAATGGGTTATCCTTAACTGGTGGTGTAGTAAAGGAAATCAATGACAATAGCATTGTTGATTGTTGTCCAAGTTTATCTGTTTATCTTTACTGACATGAATTTAAATTTTGAGAAGTTTGCAATGATTTACACATTATACGAAAGAGAGATAAAGAGAGACTGTAAACAAAAAGGGTATGAAGAAAAGCATTGTTTTTATGTTATTGTGCCTTTTTGGGTAACTAATTAAGAGACCACACCATCCCAGAATTTACTTTTTACATCAAATCCGGCATTGTTAGTTGCAATTTAACCACATTAGTTACCACTCACACTGAGTTCTCAGTTCTGACCCAATGTCTTATGGGATTTTATTGTTAAATTGACATGGAAAATAGAAATCTTGTTCAGTTTGCAGTGGAGTAAACTACTGGGAATTTTAATGCATTAATTTGTGCTGTAAGAAATTTATTGCTTATATTAAATGCCTTATATAGTTAATTCTGCGTTTCAGGTTTAAATTAGACGTTGTGAGTGCTGGGACGAATTTTATGAAGATAAGGAAGGCCATCACAGCAGGTTTATTTTTCCATGGAGCAAGAAAGGACCCACAAGGGGGATATAGAACTTTAACTGACAACCAACCCGTTTATATTCCCCCAGGCAATTCTCTTTTCCAGAGACAGCCGGAATGGGTGATCTACCAGGAGCTAGTGATGACTACGAAAGAATACATGCGCGAGGTCACCCTAATAGACCCTAAATGGCTTGTGGAATTGGCACCTAGATTCTACAAGGCCGCAGATCCCACGAAGATGAGTAAACACAAGCGTCAAGAGCACATCGAACCGCTTCATGACAGATACAATGAACCTAACTCATGGCGTTTGAGTAGATGCCGTTGTTGATTTGTTCCTTCATTGACGATTAAGAGACCACACCATCCAAAATAGGCTTAATATTGCATTTTCTCACTTTATTTGGTATGGAAATTTGTCATGGCCTATGATCTTAAAGGAGGATATGGCCTTAGATAGAGCTAAATGGCAAACAAAGATTTGAGTAGACGTTGGCAAGTGATTGGGATTTTGAGGTTTTTGAGTTGATTTGACTTTATAAAATATATATATGACTGATTACAATATCCATTCTGTGTCCTGTACTCCTGTGCCAATTTTTTGTTGTTGTTATTATTATATATATTTTTTTACAAGTTTTCCGTTTTGGCATATTGGTATTGTGCCAAATGCATGTATCTGCACCCACGCAACTTGGTTGTGTTTAGCCATGGTTTTCTAAGGCATGGTGTACATGGTGACTGATGATTTTGCTAGTTGGGGAGAGGTTGTTGAGAATTGGGAGTAAGCTTTTTGAGCTATATATGTGAGATTTTGTCTGTAACAGTTCTTTTACTTTAATAATGTGCTTCATGTACGCTACTGCATCCATCATTTGATTCTCCTCTGGTAACTCATATGCCCGCTTACTCTTCTTCCATCCTCAATTACTTTGCTGAACCAAATTTGAATTGAAAACATCTGGTTTCACCAGCTGCCATACTTATGCTTTCAGTACATTCATGATGCTCAATGTTATAGTTGTGTTTAATTAAATGTTTAAATGAATTTATGTTTTGTGACCATGACATATGATTTCTCGCTCTCCGGTTTGAGATTGAAAGTTTATTTTTATTACTACTACTACTTTTTGATTTACTGTTTGTAATTGGAGTTAGAGAGCATTTTGTTTAGTTGAGATTTTATTGCCCTTATATTACATCCGTATTTTCCATCAGATAGAGGAGATTGGCTTGAAGAAGGTCAGATTGGACATGCCTTGGAATATTTTGACTTTCCGGATGAAAGTAAGTAAGCTTCGCGTGTGCTCTGGTTACTGCCATGCATTGATGATATATCTTCTCTAGGTTATTCTTGTTACAGTTTTAGCCATACAGAATAGTGCTTCGTTCTTTCCCAGCCTTCATATTATTCTTTAATCATATGTTTGATGGATTTGAATATTGAACTGTTTTACATTTCATGGTTATGCTATCCTGAACACCAATTACAACATGAGTAGAAGTATTAAGGGAAAAAATTTATTTATCTTAAAATTTGGTTAATCTTGAACCTAATTTGTTTATTTATTTATTTTTTAAAATAAAATTTATTGCTAGAAATACTTTCAATGGATGAGATTGTATAATTCTGTTTTTACTTGTCTGAAATCTCTCTTCATTTACCATCATGCGTTAATATGAATGTGTGCAGAAATAATTTGGACGAAATTATATCAGAAACCTCCAATTTCTAAAATCAAGGGAAAGAAGATCAAAAAGGAATTGATGGTGCGTCCTTTTTTTTTCCGCCTGTCTATCGTGAAAGTCAAATGCCTGACTTCAATAACATTTCAGAGGTGACAGTAATTGTAGACGATGTCCGAAAGGTGGGGGATTTGGTAGATTGGTGGACTGATGGTGGTTATTGGTCTGGAAGAGTAACTCAAATATTAGGTGATGACAAGGTTATGGTAATGTTTTTCTGCTTAATACTTACTTTCCCTAACTACTGAGTATGTCACATTGAGTTTGTTGCAATAAATTTGTCTCACAGGTCATTGATGTAGTGTCGGATATTTTATGTTTTCTAAAGATTCCATGCTGTTTATCATATTGACTGTTGTAGGCATAAGCCAAGTGCTGCATGTCCGCTCATCCATTAAGTCATGCAGTGATTTGGGTGCATTTGAGACAATCAGAATCTATACTATGATTTACTTGGATGTTTCTATGAAAAGGCCAGTGAATTAGTTAATGATACAATTGATTTGGAGCTAAATTGCAAAGAACACGATTAGGAATTGGCCATTTTCTAGAAATTGAATTATCCGCTATGTCTTGTTGATGACTGCAGATCAAGCAAAATGCGCTAGTGCAAATGTGATTGTTGGAGATCTCTAGATAAACTTTGGTAGGAATAAACCATCCAAAGCTCAAAATTTTATACAGAGCTAGTCTTATCCTTTCAAGGGACCACCACCTTCTATATTGTGTTTATTCGTTAGAAGCTCCGTGTCATTTCCATTTGCAACATAATGCTCTCTCTAGAAGTTAGACTCATAACATCTATGAATATGGAAAATTTGGGTAAACAGCTTTGGAGATTTGGGGTGGAGAGTACTAGACTGCAAAGTATTGAGTCAAAAGCGAAAGAAATGGGTGGGATCTTAGCAAAGTGTGGGCTTCTCATTGCTGTGGGCTTTGGTGGGCTCACTTCTGGCAAAAACTTGCAAGATTGCTAAATTGATTTGTGGCAAAGAAGCCCCCCGCCCACACACACACACAAAAATATTTTAAATGTTGCTATACAACATCTATTTGGGGAATACAGGTGATTTTAGAAGAGGGAACTTGACAGATCAGGTGTCTTCTTAGTCTTGTCAACGTACTTGTTATTGTTGTCTTGTGGGGTTGACATAATTCCAGCTAGGTTGATCTGCAAATCTCTTATTTGTCCAAAAAGTGCCTCTTTCTTTGTGTGGTCTGCAGTACTTGCTAAGTTATTGATGGTGAATAACTAGATTTCCAAAATTTGGTCAATTCCTAATCGATGTGTGCTTTGAGTCAGAAGCTGAGACGGCTAGCTTATCTTTTATCTCACTGTCCTTCCGATGTCTGGACTAGACATTTAAATTTTGAATTATTTTGGAGAGGTCTGGGTGATGCGTGGTTATTGATAGAGTTTGTGGCTGGATGTGTATGTAGTCTGGGATGTCAAAGGCCTTGCTTTGTGAAAAATTATAATATTTTCAGTGTTTTGGTCTATGGATAGAGAGAAATAGAAGGATATTTGGAGTGAAGTGGACTCTTGGTTTTCTTATCACTTGTATTAAGAACCTGCTAGTCTCATGGTGGTTCTGCCAAGACCAGTATAGAGAGCTTCATCTTATTGTCTATTACAGACTTTGGTCTTCTGGTCTTGGTTGTTGGTGTGTAGCTCATGGGTGTCTTTTATCATGTACAATTTGTACATTTTACACTAATCAGGGAATATTTACTCATATTTCTTTGGAAAAAAGTAATGCTCAATGCTGATGACTGATGAGAATATACTAAAAAGGACAACAAAGTACTTTGTTATGAATTAGATGTTGTGGTTATTTGTATCTTACTCTTATTTTTCTTGTTTTTATAGATTGAGTTTCCACAGCCTCCTTTTGGTGAAGGATTATCTTACGATGTGCTCTGCGAGGACCTACGCCCATCCTTAGATTGGTCTCCAGAACATGGTTGGACAGTGCCCGTCCCTATGGTGGCCACCTTGTACTTCTGTATTTGCATATCTGTATCTAGTTGTTTTTTCTTTTTGAATGTTGGTATTCTGTTAACTTGCACCATTTTATGAGAGTTTCTAATAGATATTGTTGCATCCTATAATCAGTCTACATGTGAAACACAGCTTATAAGAAAAAGGGGATAAGAATGTATTATTGATGGTTCTTTAAATAAATTAATGGGGTTTACGTTTCATCATAAAGCATTTGTACCTTCTGGTCCTGCTCGTTTTCCATATGGCCAGAGTGGACTATGTCTCCCATCCGGCTGTACAAACTTTTCCCAGTAACACATTGCAATAACTTTAGGATAAAAGTAAATTATGAATTGGCTCATGCTGTACACAGAACGACTTAACAAATCAGTCCCTCTGCCAAACTCCATTTCTCACAACTTCACCCCTTTTTTTTTGGAATGATAATTAGTTGGCCACTTAACCGTTGGTATCATATTGTGTTTATGATCCCCTTGATTGTTTGAGGCACCTGAACATAATTTCTAATAAAAAATTCTTCAAATGATATTTTCAATAGTTATGATTGTTGTAATCATTTTGTTTGGCAAGATCTTGAAAATTTACTAGACCTGGGATTTGTGTCCAACCAAATCAGGGCTTTCTCATTGGGCAGCAATCAAGTATTTGTGGTGGCAGATTACTTGTTGATTATTCAGAAGGATCATGACCTCTTAATGTAACATTGATCGCCATAAGTGACCAGTCTATTGCCAATATGTCTTTGTTAGTTGAAAAATCAAAATTAACAATATTAAACAAATCTAAGAAATTTTCATTTCTGAAAAAGACTTCATTGTACTTCACTCATCCTAGCAGCATGGTTCAACAAATGCTCCCAAACACTTGCCATTTATTGTATGTTGGTTCATCTAAAGATATTCACCTGGTGGTCAAGAACCAGTCACATTATTATCTAATCGCTATAAATGTGCCAGCCATATGAGTGAGTTGCCCAAATTTATCTTTAGCTGTGTACAGTTCTGGATCTTGTGGCTGACATTTGGTTATTCAAGCGCCTCAGTCACATACATAATTATGTTTCAATTCTTTATATTGGATACTTTGGCCTCTAAAGGGGGATGGAATGGAAAAAATAGTTTGCTTTGTTGGCATTTTTTTTCTAAACCCCCCCCCCCCCTCTTCTCTCTCTCATTATAGGAAACATGATGTGATTAATTGCCATGTAGCTGATATTTTAATGCTGATTAGAATTAAATTTCATTGACATTGGTTGCCATTTGAAACCAATGTTAGTGTTGAAATATTGAAATTACTTCCATTTCTGCTTCTTACATTTCTTACATCATGTTTGTGAGTCCTTTTCTTGGGTGTGGGAGCAGCATCATTTACTGCTTCCATTCCTTAGTTTGGACACTTGGGCTAGAAGTGTATTATTAGCTCTTCCCAACCATAAGATTGAAACCTCAGAAATGGAAGAATTTACTGAGGGAACATAGGTTCCTGCTTTGATTACATAATTTTTTGATATCTCCAATTTTAAGTTGCCAAGATATCTGGGATGTAGATTTTCCTTTAAGTGTTTGATATCTTCTGTTAGTGATTTCACTGCTGTATGTATATTTATTATGAGCTGCTTTTTTAACAATACATATTATATATCTGTATGTATATATGCTTTGTTATTAGTTATAATAACTCTTATTTTGCTGACTACATTAGCTTCTAAGACACCTACAGTTGAATTATCTAAAATCATTTGAATGGCCTATGTTAATATTCTACTTTCAACTATTATGTAGGTACAGATGCTTCTACTGTCTTGTCATTTGTAGACGCTTCTTTTATCTCATTCAGTTATACGGTTTAGATATCTTAAGTAAGGTGTAAATGCTTCTTCTGTCCAGTCGTTAAGGAATTCATTGTGATGCCTGGGTGTCTTACAGGAGGGTGAAAATTGTCGTCGTTGTGCTCGATTAGTTCAATCTGTGAAACAAGGTAAGATTAGCCACGGTGATATAGGTTCCCTTTATTTATTTATCAAACATTGATATAGTTTTATTGCTTGGTGTTTATGTTCTAATTTGGTTTTATCTTCATTGGCTTTGGGCTTGGTTCGACTAGTTAGGCCTCGTTTGAATTAGCTTTTCTTAAAATCACTTTTAGACCTCTAAATTCCTCTTGATCTAAGAAAGAGATAGGGCGATAATCACTTCTAGACGACTTGAGGGGTGAGGGTGGTCAGCAAAATTTTCATATTATAAGTGATTGTGGCAAAAGCTCGGAAGCCTGAGCTTGTGGCACAATCACATTTAGTATGAAAATTTTGATATAGGAAGATGTGGTTTGAACAAAACTCTAAAGAGATATGTGGAGAGATAGTTCTCCAAAAGTGTTTTTAGAAAAAGCTAACACAAATAGGGCCTTAGTAGGCTTGCTAAAAATTATTGAAATTAATTGTAGCTGATACAAACAACTTGTCCCCCAAATTTTGAGAACTTTACCTTTCCTGACCAATGTTTATGTGAGCTCAATCTATATGAAAATCCGATGCCCAGGTGCAAAGTTTATGGACGTTTGAGGGTAGGCTAAACACTTTCTTTTGATCTTGCAGCTCCTAGAACTCACCCTCCACTTGTTTTCTATCAGCCCCCTTTGCCTGAAACGAGCTCATCCTTTGTATCATTGCATGGTAACAAATGAGAGTCAGGAGCATGAAACTTGAATAGGTCTTGGAGATTGAAGATCTTTCAAATGGTGATATTTTGAAGAGTGAATTATCTTTGTCATTTTGTGAATTCTCCTTTTTTCTTTTTAATAATAATTTTTGTAATGGACAATTAATAATAGTAAGGTGAGAGTCTTTCAGCCTTCACATCTCATGCACTTTGGAGTTCTAGAGTTATATAATATAATTAATAAGAGTAACCTGCCTCATGGCATACAGCTATACAAGCAAGGAACTAATCCTTGATGTCACTTGCAGCTTGCCTGATTCTGAGATTAAGATTAGTTCCAAGTTGCAGTTCTATGGAACGGAAAAATCGAGAAAGTGGCAGGGAAAATATACAATTCTATTAGAATCACTAATGGAAGTTTTTGTTAGAAGTGTTACTGGCCTTTAGCTGAACTGATGGAATTTGGATAATAGAACGTTTTACAGTTTTATTCTGTAGAAAAGTATGTATATGATTTTGAGGCATTTTGCTGTTGTGTTATTTTTGAATCTTTGGCTTCCGCTCATTTCCCCCCTTTTTCTTTATAAATAAATAATAGCTATGAGAAGTGTTTATTAGATATGTTCCTATCTACATTTTCTCTGTTATGCTTCCTAATTTTTTTTTTTTTTTTTGGTTACTCGATTGTAGAGAAGTTGCTTGACATGGGAATCATTATAGTTGCAGGGCCCATTCTAAACTTGGCAGTCCACGATGTGGATGATGGAAAAAAGGAAGTTAGGCGATCATCATTTGAGTTTAATGCTTCCTTTTGTTCTCATATATCAGCTACCTCTTCACCACGTCTGGATAGATTAAAGCAGTCTCCAGCAAAGGATATGCAAAAGCTACCTTTGAGTAATCCTGAATTTAAGGAAACAAGCAATTCAACAACAAATATGGACTTGGATATGGGGGATGGTGGCATTGGCAGGACCAGTTGCTCGGATAGTGTTTCAAGTTCACTTGTTAGAGATGCTTCGGATGATGTGGTGGGTAATATTGCTGGAAAAGACCAATATTATAATAGTGGGTCCTCAAAAAAGATGAGAACTGGTGGAAGCCTATCTTTGAATTCCATGTGCTCTGACACATTAGAAGCCACAATTTTGGATCTGGAGGAACTGCAAACAAGGTTAAATGGCTTAAGGGGGTATTAGAGTTTGGAATTCCTTTGTCAAATGCTAGGCAGCCTTCTTGGAAATTTCTGGAACACTGTGCATCATCCACACCCAAATGAGGGTGTCAGTGAAGGTAATTACATGAATTTATTGCCTTTGGTTTATACAAGTGAGCTTTTGAAAATCATATGGATTGGTACAGACATAATTTTTGGTATATTTGATCCGCGACATGTTATTGGGTGAGCATTACTTTCTGAATTAGTAGATCAAACAAATTAATGTCATAAAGCACTTGCTTAAGGGTGTATGAAGTTTGTGCAGAAATTTTTTATCAAACAGCCGCACTTGGAAAGTGTGTTCATAATTCCCAACTTTGATAATTAAATGCTGAATTACTTTTCTCATTGCAAAACTTGCTATCTTTACATGACTAGAGTTGTATAACCTGTTGACCTGAAACCATCAGTTACACAAGAAGTGAATTTGGTGACTGGAAATCTCTTTTCATAATGTAAATTAATCCATAATGTACAGGTAGTTAAGAAAGCTTATAAAGCAAAGTGGTTAGTCTTGATTTACTCACGTTGATGGTTATAGTCTCTTTGGTGCACTTAACATACCATTATTTGGTATGTTGATATATATACGGTAATAACTGTTTGTTTAATTTATTGGTTTACTTGTGTAGTAAACTTCCAATGGTTTAATCCTTTCCCACCCCTCCCTCTCCTCTCCTCTCCTCCCACCTCTTTGCCAGCATTAGGTTTCCCTTAAAAAACCACAACCATTATCTCATGCCTTCCTCAAGCTATATTGTTTAAAGTTTAAAAGGAAAACTTTATCTAGTTGGAATGATGATATCAAGTTCTATAGCTGGCCTTTAATCTGGTTCTTGACAAGCATTTGCTGCTGAGAGTTTATCTGCTTCCCTTCTATTTATTTGAGAGGGATGCAAAAGCCAATATTCTGCATCAATTTATGGATCCTTAAAAGTAAAAATTTGAAAATGCCAAGTGGTTGGTTTGGAGAAGTTTAACTCAACACACAATTCATTTTGTGCTTCATGGGGATCTTTTAAACTGGTTCACATACAGACTGTTACTTGTCCCTGCTGTTCAGTTATATATGTGAGATAAATGGAAATGGCCTTTGACTGCAAGTGAGCAACAGGACCTGGAAAGCTTGCCCCGTATTTTGCATTTTTGCCTAACCATTGTCCATGTCAACCCAACTTGTTCTACCCCTGCTGGCCCTGATGTTAGCCTTGCCAAACAGTAGAAAAGATAATAAGCTCGGAGTGTGATGCTATAATGTAGTTACAATTAATGCAATTTTCAAATTAAATCCCAGTTTACCATCTAGCTGTGGTAACACTAGGATGGCAATCTTCAACATTTTTAAAAGAAGAATTGTAAGTGATTGTATTGTGGTGCTGAGGGTTATGTCTCCAGTCAGGCAGGTGATCTTTCTTCTCCGCCTGATTTACTGATTTTCTCTCTTTAGGACAGTTGTTGGATGGATGGATTATGATTTTGATGAGTACAGCTTTGTCTCTTGTTTATAGTACAAAATGTAGTATGTTTATATGCTTTAAAGATATATTCCATTTCTGTTTTCTCAGTGCTTTGTGCAAGCTCGGCGGAGGCAGTATGATGGATTTGAAGATATACTCCATTGTTCTGGGAGAGTCCAGTTGAGATGATATATTTTGATGAAGTGAAAATGGAATCATTCAAGCTAATTGGCTGTTAGGCTCCAAATTTTCCTAATCAATATTAGCTCTGCGCCCCGCTGCCTCATTTCTTAAAAAGTGTTAGTTGGGTCAGTGCTTTCTCTATCCTGATATGCATCTACTAAAATGTACATAATGGATTATACTTTTAATTTTGGGATGCTAAAGCTGATAATCTAGACCTGTGTTCAATTCTATGGATAACTCGTTCCATGAACTTGTAAAAATATTGCAGCACTCAAGTAAGGAATACTAAATCAGAATACCAATATTGCTTGTTGTCCTTATATTAATGCTAGCGTCATCATATTTGTAATGGAATCACCTTGATGCTTCTTTTATAGAGCTGTGTTATGTTAGATTGAATTAGGGATAATATATTTGTACAGATTTTGAGTTTCTTCTTGATGAGTTTTCACATTCATCAGCAGTTTGGTATGACATTTATGTTGGACATATTTGCACCAAAAATTGCTAAGAAAGTGTAAACCCACAAAATGCCCCTGTAATCAGTTAAAAGACATTGTAGGAGACAAGATTATTTCTGGTAAAATGTTGGAAAATTAACTTGTCTTAACTTTTTGTCGCATGCGAAATTAAGGTGTCCTTCCCATCTCAACATCATTTCAAACAAATTTATATCCAAATGAGTCTGATTTTGCATGCATGTTTAGCAGATAAGTCTGATTATCGTGTTATAATCAAGAAACCTTAGGGTTTTGAAGATAAATATTTTTAAAGGAAAGAAAAGAAAAGAAAAGGGACGTAGATTTCCAATATAAAGAATAATTGTTCCCTCTTAGTAATTGAAGAGACCATATTCTCCACCAAATTTTGCAGTAAAACATTCTTTGAGGTAGGTAAAGCCTATAAGAGAGGGGAGGGTTGGGAACTATATTCTGTCCAACTCAAAACTAGTCTTATAATGGAACACCCCTTAACCAGGCCCTAGACAGGCTAGACGCATAGTGAATATAAAATGGAACCCTCCAAAATATCCATATTTAAAAATCAATGTAGATGAAGCTTCGAAAGGCAATCCTATAGACCAGCTACTATAAGAGGAGTTATAAGGGATCTCAGAGGCTGTTTTCTAATGGGTTTTGCAAATACACATTGGCATATGATAGGATTGCTAATGGAGTAGTGTAGTGGTCATAATGTAAATCTTTTCTAATACAATGACCACTACAATATTCCGTCAGAAATCCATGCACCTTTGAAATATGGGTAATTTTGGCCGGAGGTCCTCCATTAGAAGACTTTCATTCGAAAAATCCTCCAAAAGATTCTTTCATGTGAAAACTCCTTTTGCCTTATTTTGGACAATAATACCCTTGCTTTTATTTTCCTTTTAACTTGCTCTTTACGTTTTTTTATTGGCAAATGACAGAAGTAGTGAGAAAGGGGAAGAGAGAGGGGAGAGATATGCTCCGGTGATCAGGTGATGGGTAGAAAACAACACCTGATCGTCTTCTCCGATCTGCATCAAATTTGCATCGAAGTGCACATCTGCAACAGATCGTCTTCTCCGATCATCTTCCCTATTTTCGTGATCTCTGGCAATGGAGAGAGAATCACCATCTCAGATCTGCAGTAATCGGTGGCCGTGGTATCTTGAAGCTCGCCAGCAGCGAAGCTTGAAGCTCGTCGGAAATCTCTCTCCTTCAGGTATGTTGACACCGCCAATCTTATTATTATTCTTTGAAACATCATATCCAGATCACTAAAAAAACAAAACATATGTATAAGCTTCTATCTCTTTGCCTTTGTAATGATAACATCGCAGAATGCTCGTTCCCATGATTCAATGTAAGTCCAATTTTCATCACCTGATCTAATAAAAGCTAAACGTTGACGAGTACGGATGACCATGACTGTATAATCATGGATCTGCAAATTAGATGGCCTTACGAAGGCTAAAGTTTCTGTTTTCTCCATGTCGATCTGTTCGGAATGTTTTCAGGCTAATTTTTTTATCTAAATGAATTAGCCATGCATCCATGAGAAGAACTAGTATATCTTCCTTTGTGACATATGAAGGCCTTTTTCCTTGTGACATTGTAGAGGCTACGCTTGGTTTCGGTCTTGTCTTTTGTAGGAATTAGTAGCATTGGAAGATGATACTGAGACCAATTTGAGAATAATTGAATCAAGAAGATCCTTGGGAAGCCTTGCCCAGTCAGTATACTCATATCTTCTACTCATCATTTTTTAAGAAGAACAAAAGCAAATGGTGAAGGTAGAGATGGTGAAGGAGGAGGAAGAATACATTCTTTTTCATTTTGCAGAGTAGCTAATTATTATAGAATTTTTCAGTTCTAAATGCACATCACCTCTCAATCATTCATTGTTATAGATCGAATTTCGTATTTCAGATACAACCATTCATTGTTTATTAATCTCAGGTACTATGTATGTGTTCAAGGTGTTTTTATTGTGTATTCAGATTCTAATTTATAGTGGTGAACACACTCCTGTGTATGTGTTTATATATATATATATATATATATATATATATATAGATTCAAGGTGTTTTTGGATATGTGTTTTTACTGTATATGTGTTTTTAGTAAAAATAGACAGTAAAAATTTAGTAAAAATACTAAAAATAGACAGTGAAAATGCAGTAAAAATATTAAAATTGGACAGTAAAAATGCAAAAAAAATACTAATACTGTCAAACAATTAAACCTTATGTGCTACTGATTTTTGAATGCAATGTGACTGGTGGTTCTCCAATCTCTAGTTTTTTACTGTTTGATAAATTTTATGATCCATGGACTCTGTTTTTGTTTCTTTTACTGTGTTTTTACTGTGATTTTAGTATTTTTATTGTATATGTGCTTATATATATAAACACACTTGATCATGATTTCACAAAAAAATGGACAGTATAAATGCTAAAAAATACTAAAAATAGAACACAATGTGTTTACATATATTTTTATTATGTATGTGTTTATATATATAAACACAATGTGGTCAATGTGTTTTTACTGTATTTTTAGTATTTTTACTGTATATGTGTTTACATATATAAACACAATTTGATCATGATTTCACAAAAAATGGACAGTAAAAATGCTAAAAAATGCTAAAAATGTGTTAACATATATTTTTACAATGTTTTTAGTATTTTTATTCTTTATGTGTTTATATATATAAACACAATGTGTTTACATATATTTGATTAGATCACAATGTGTTCACATATATTTTTACTGTGTATGTGTTTATATAAAAATGCTGAAAAATGGACAGTAAAAATGCTGAATATGCTGAAAAATGGACAGTAAAAATACTGAAAATTAACAGTAAAAATGCTAAAAAAATGGACAATAAAATGATGAAAATGGACAGTAAAAATGCTGAAAATTGACAGGAAAAATGCTGAAAATGGAGGTAAAAATGCTGAAATGGACAGTAAAAATACATTAAGGGGTAGTTCTGTCATTTTAAAAATTATTTTTAAAAATTAGGACTTTTTGCATGAAATAAATTTTAATTAGGACCTTAAGAAGGTAAGAAATTTTAGGAGGACTTTTTGCATTAAACTTTTATAGAGGACCTCTCACCAATTTCCCCTTGAAATATATATCAACTAGAGATATTTTTACAAATAATATATTATCTTCAAACTCAGAGCGAATCACATTTACTTGTTGGATTAGTTGGCCGACAACAACGTTCGTGAAGCACAGGTCTTAGTTTCACTCCCACCAATTTCTATATGTTCCCTCCCTCTTGGTGTGGGTGTGTGGAATGGGACGAAAGGAGAGTAGTCTAGCTAATCAAAGATTGGTTCAGTTTCACTACCAATAATTTTTATATATTCCTATCCTCTTAGTGTGAGTGTATGGAATGAGACTAAAGGAGACTAGTTTAATCAAAGATTGGAATACCCTCTGTCGATAAAAGAAAAAAATAAATAAATAAAAACTTGCATCGATCTCCCACCCTAAGTCAAACCCAAATTACCGAGCAATACTATATGTCCTAAATATGAGACACATTTGAGTTCTTAATGAATTTAATTTTTCTAATAATTTACTATAAGACCTATTTTTCCATGATAAAAATATATATGACTTAAATTAATTATAATTATAAAAATATATTCCTAATTTGAGGCGATACGCATTTATTTTTAATACTTAACAGGGAGTATGTTCATACTTACATATATAAAAATTTTACGAATATTAATAAAGCGAGCATGCCAAATGAGTTGGTTGGTACTGTTTTTTTTTTTTTTTTATTTATAAATTACGAAGGTTGAAAGCCTCTTTTATTTTTGATAAGAAAATTTTAATTAAATGGAGTATAAAAATAGTAAATTGAGAATTTGAAATAAACGGAGGGAAGTAAATAAAATGTGAACTTTTAGCCGTAATTCAAAGTTCAAACCAGTGTTATCAAACTCGGATCAGACCGACTGGTTCAACTGGTTGAATTGGGAATCGATCCCCTCTCCGGTTGGTTTATCCCACAAAAACCCATTCAGCTAAAAAACCGGCCTATTTAGTGAAACCCGGTTGACCCAGCGGTTCAACCGGCGGTTTACGGTTTAATTGGGTTTATTGGTGAATCGGCCAGTTTTTTTAAAAAATAAAATTTTTGTTGATAAGACACAAATGCCCCCACATTTTGTTTTACATACTATTAAGCCTAGAAGGTTAAAAATGTAAATATACCTATAATACCTAAAACCCTAAAAATTAAAACTATTATCCCCATATTCTTCATTCTTCCATTCCAATTTCCCAAATCCCCTTCACTCCTTTGGACCTTTAGGCGACTGTGTGACCCCTCCGGCGCCCTCACGCACGACAGGCGGCGGCAACCCTGTTAGTAGTATGCTCTAATAGCCAATCTCATTGGTGTAATTTGGGATATAAACTTGATTCATGTATTATTGTTATTGATTAATAATATGGGCTTTTGATTATCACGTCTTATATTGTTATTATGTTCACAATAAGTCCTTAGAAAGAATGTCAATATAAGAACTCAAGAGTTGAGATAATGAGACTTATATTGTTTAAAACTTTTTTCTTAAATATTCCTAGTCATAGGATTATTTATTGGGCATTAATAATCCGGATAGACTAGCACATATTATGTCTACTCAATATGGAGAATGACCAGTCTCAAGTCATTTGTGTAATGACACTAGGGCAAACCTGTGGGTGATTGTTTGAGAACAAGTACACTGAATATTGAATGGAGTTTTATTTGTATGTCAAACAACAACTCAGGGTTACAATGATGCAAGTGATCCTTAGACCTGAGGCACCATAGATGTCCTGTGTTAGGGATCTTAGGGTTTGATAGTACCATATACATATCCTAACCATGGAATTTGTATAAGTACTCATTGGCCCTAGTAGACCTATCATGGGGACATATGAGTGTACAACAAGGAATCTATCACTCTCAGTAAAGAGAGGGAATGCCTTGTATTATTCTCAAAGATATAATTCATAGAAGTCTTTGGTCAAAGCAGTTGGGAAAAA
Source organism: Hamamelis virginiana (assembly GCA_017140935.1). NCBI lineage: Eukaryota > Viridiplantae > Streptophyta > Magnoliopsida > Saxifragales > Hamamelidaceae > Hamamelis > Hamamelis virginiana. The sequence goes on from JAESVK010000232.1 coordinate 1,223,420, forward strand.
GAAAAGTGTTTCTTGAGTATCCCAAGATTGAATTGATATTTTGAGAATCACATACAAGATGTTAAATTAGGGTTTTTAACAGATTATCCATACCCAACTAATTTAACTGCGGCATTGTTTGATGGAAGGATTGAATTGTATCTTAATTGTAACTGAAGGGTTCACTGTGTTATGATAAACCTTCACACAACCTAGGGTGTGTCTTGACATATTGTTAGATGTCACGCAGGACTAGTAGAGGCCCAAGAGAAATTTTATTTCTCAAAGGGAAATTAGAAGAGTTCTAATTTGAACCGAAATAAAAGTAGTTTTATTTCAAGGATAAATTATCTATCCTATATACCTACTACTAGGTTGTTGTGAACCCAAGCGGTCACACACATATAGGTGGTAGCTTCATTTAAAAGAGAAGAGAGGATAAAATTATAATTAAAAGTTAATTATAATTGATTAAAATAAAAAGAGTTAATATTTGGAATTAATATTCTAATAGGAAATTTTGGAATTAGGTTTTCCTTAATTTGAAATTTGAATTAAGTGGGATAAGGGAGCTAGCACTCCGCATTATAAATAGCTAAGGGAGGGGCCGACCATCACTAGTGATTATAGGAATTAGGGTCTTGAGAAAACCCTAGCCACTCTAGCCGCCACTCCTAGCTCTCTCACTCTCTCATTCTCTTGAAGCTTCTCCTAGTGTGGATTTCTCTTAGATCTCATCTCTTTGGGGCCGCACCTGTCTTTAATCCTACTCTAAGGCTATCAATGTAAGTGTTTACATTATTTAAAGTTTTATTTTTGCTTATACAAAGAATCATATGATCTTGGTTCATTGGTTTCCATGAAAAGTTTTTTATTCCGCGTAGTTTCATGGATTCCTTTCAGTGGTATCAGAGCCGATCATGATTTGGTATTGTATAAGTTTTTTATATGGTGGATTTAAATTTCTTTAAACCTAAGTGGCTGGGATTTTTAATCCCAAACCCTAACCTTAGGTACGGCCATGAGAGTGGCGGCTACTAGGGTTTTGGTTTTCTTCATCTCTTCTCTTTTAATTTTAAGTTGTTTTAATCAAAGGTTGATTACTTATTTGATTATAATGTTTTAAATACTAATTTATCATTATAATATTTGTGTTTAAGAAACAAAACAATTAAAATAAGAGAAGTGGCCAAAAATCACAAAAGTGAGAAACTAGGGTTTCTTGGTTTCTTCACTTTACTCTTTGTTTTATTTTGATTTTAATCAAGAGTTGATTATAGTTATTTATTATCATGTTATTTTGATTTAACATCATAATAAACATGTTTGAGAAACATGATAATCAAAATAAATAAAGGGGTGACCGAAATCCCCAAGCGAGAGGGTGGCGGCTACTAGGGTTTCATAATTAGGGTTCTTTTGGTTTTGTTTAAAACTGAAAGTTTTGTGGCTGGTTTTGAACGATCCATGACTATAGATGTTTAGTACATTATCCAAGCATCATGTATATTTAATTTCATGAATTTTGGAGATGATTTGATGGCTCAAATAATTTTTTGAAGTTGAAAATAGTTGCTGCGCGCCCAGAATTTTCCAGCAACATTGTCTTTCAAAAATAAATCTTGAAAAATATTTTCGAATGATTTTTCTTGAGCCACCATGCTTCAATTCACTAATATATTGATTTTAGTTCATGTTAGAATGGTTCTTTCATGAAAAATCAATCATATATGGTCACACTAAGATTTTTGGGATTGCTTATCGTATTATCATATGTGCTGGAATTTTTCAAAAGGTATAAAAATGTAATCTTTTTAATACCTAGTGTTTAGAACTAATTAGCCCCCTGTTACCACTTCATTAGGGACTTAACAAGGTTTTTATTAAAACCCTAAAGTGGTCATGAAAGCCTCTTTAAGGGCTGTTCATAAAATCCTAAAGTTTAGTAACCCATAAATTGTTTTAGGCAAAAGTTTAGAACTTGTTTCCTAATTCAATTTTGTCAAATATTATTTTTGATATCCCCATGGTTTTATTATTTTTATTATTGATGAAAATATGTTTTAAAGTGTTTAAAACAGTAGGGGATGATTAAAATTAATTTTTGATGATTTCAATAGTTTCCTATTTTGATTTTCAAAGTTGTTTGAATTTTAAATGAGATTTAAAATGATGTAGCCACTGTTTTAATGTGATTAAAACATTATAATTTGAGATGAATATATTAAGGTTTATTGATTAATATTAGTTGCCATATATACGTTGCTTATGCCTTATATTTTTGCAATGAGATTGTTAAAATGGGCTGATTATGGACTTAAGACCAAACTAATTGGATGTGATTGGCCGCATGTGGATGTGATTTAGGGCTGTAATTTATTTATTTAAATGGGTTGTAATTTAATTGGGGCTTGCATGCCTCTTTGGTGGTTGTAATTTAATTGGGGCTAGCATGCCTCTTCTCTTGTTCTCTATGTATTCTTTTTATTTAAATGTAATTATAAAAAATAGAGCATGATGAAGGCTTGGAGCATATAGAGGCACAAGAGGAGCATGGAGGACTATGGAGCTTATGGAAGACTTCATAGATGCATGTTTAGGGTTTTTCCATTTATTTTGCGATCACCATATTACCTCCCTATAGCCTTAAATAAAGTCCATAATCAATCCAAGAGCCTATTTATGAAATGAATGCTAAAAGCTCACCATGTTAATTATTATTTTATGTCTATGGATTAAATGTGATATATGAGACTCTTCACTACTAATGACTTTAAAAGTTAAATATTTTAAAAGGAGATAGTGGGAGCATCTACTATTACATTTATAAGACTAAAAATAATAATAACATGTTTTATGTATGTGATGCATGTTATATGTATGAGATGTATGTTATATGTATGTGATGCATGTTCTATGTATGAGATGCATGTTATGTGTATATGATGCATGTTTAGTTTAATATGATAAGACCTTAAATCCCCTCAAAGATTAATATAAAATTATTATGAAGGAATATTAAGAATATTCTATCATAGCCTTCCACCATTATAGAATAAATGTAAACCTTGGTTTAGGCATCCTGGCTATAGATATGTGGGAGCATGTCTATATTAGGGTGTTCAATTATTCTATTATATGAGATAGCATTAGGTGGAAATCCAATGTATACCAAGAAATTATTATGTGTGATATATATTGGGTGACCACACTTATGCAAGAATGGTGGGTTAAACTTAACTAGAATAAATATCTCAAGATACTAGAATGTGAAGGATATTTATCTTAGAGGCAGAAGGATGATTGAGATTTGCTTGAGAAGCATTCGATGAAGAGTCATCTACTCATTAGGGATTAATGGACCAATAAACTATTATGTGAGGTACCATTAATTCACAATGGGACTCCAATCCTCACTAGGAATTTATTAGATAAGTTCCCAAATCCTGTTCAGAGGGTGTATGGGATTTGATGAAATAGTGGGAGGTACCATTATACTTAAGACCCAGTAATAATGGTTATATATATGAATCAACTAAATTTTATGTTTTAAAAATGTAGATATCATTTCAAATGGCACCTCTCAAACCCCTATCCAGAATTCTTAACGAAAATCGCTTAACTGAACCTGAAGGAAAGTGTTTCAATTGCGGCAAAAATGAGCATTGGAATAAGAACTACAGGGAATATCTGGCTTCCTTGAATGATCATCCTTCTGAAGGAATGAACTATACTCTTGTCATTGAAGCTAACTTATTTGTTAGCATAGCTTCCTCTTGGGTTTTAGATTCTGGCGCAAGTTCACACATATGTAACTCTTCCCAGGATCTAAAGGAAAGCAGAAGGTTGAGTAGAGATGAGATCACCCTCAGAGTGGGAAATGGAGCAAGTGTTGCTGCATTAGCTGTGGGGACATGCTACATAACCATGCCATCTGGGCATGTTTTGGAATTACATGATTGTTTATTTATGCCGGATATTGTTAGAAACATTATTTCTATTTCAGCTTTAGTGAAAGCTGGTTATGGTTTTAAGTTTGATAAAAAAAATTGTTTTATTTCATTAAATAAAGTTTCTATTGGTTTTGGCATTTATATTAATGGTCTTTATTTCCTTAATTTTAATGGCAATGTGAATAGTATTGAGCAAAAGGGAAATGCTTTAAAACCCAAAAGAACTAGAGATGAAGGGAATTCTACTTATGTTTGGCATATAAGATTAGGTCATATTAGTGAATCAAGGATCAGTGAGTTGGCTAAGGATGGGCAATTGGGCTCATTAGCATTAGTGCCCTTACCAATATGTGAACCTTGCCTCATGGGTAAGATGACCAAATCACCTTTTACTGGTCACAGTGAAAGAGCTGCAGACATATTAGGATTAATACATAATGTATGTGGCCCTTTGAACAAAATTGCAAGAGGTGGTTTCTCATATTTCATAACCTTTACTGATGATCACTCACGGTTAGGATATGTGTACCTAATGAAACACAAGTCTGAAGCTTTTGAAAAGTTCAAAGAATTCAGATTTGAGGTAGAAACAAATCGAAAAAAGTATTAAGTTCCTACGATCAGATCATGGAGGCGAATACTTAAGCGATGAGTTCTTAGATTATCTCACAGAAGCTGGCATTCTCTCACAGTGGACTCCTCTTGGAACACCACAATTCAATGGTGTATCAGAAAGGAGAAATCAAACCCTATTAGATATGGTGCGATCTATGATGAGTTACATTGATTTACCCATCTATTTATGGGGTTATGCTCTTTTGACCGCCGCATACTTATTAAACAAGGTTCCTTCCAAATTTGTCCCAATGACACCTCATGAGATGTGGTATGGGAAGAAACCTAGTCTTAAGCATGTTAAAATCTGGGGTTGCACAACATATGCTAAGAAACATGTTGCTAGCAAATTAGAAGCTAGGTCAGAAAAGTGTAGGTTTGTAGGGTATCCTAAAGAGTCATTAGGATACTACTTCTATCACCCTAACGAGCAAAAAGTTTCTGTTAGTAAGTTTGCTGTTTTTCTTGAAAAAGAGTTTGTTCAAGAAGGAGGCAAAGGACATGTGATAGATCTTGAGGAAATATCCCACGACATACAAACCAACACCGGCCAACCCACTGCCCCTGTTGAGGCAGAACCTTCTACTACTTAATTAACCTCTCCGTAGGTCTAGTAGGATATCTGCTCCTCTTGAAAGATATGAATATCTTCATCAGGAAGAAGATGAACTATTCCTTGGTGATAAAGATCACACAGATGATCCTACTACATACGAAGAGACAATGTTAGACATTGATTTGGGAAGATGGCAAGAAGCCATGAAATCCGAGATAGATTCGATGTACACTAACCAAGTCTGGACTTTGGTAAATCCACTTGAGGGTATAGTACCCATTGGCTGCAAATGGATCTACAAAAGGAAGATAGGCTCGGATGGTAAGGTAGAAACCTACAAAGCTAGGCTAGTGGCAAAATGTTACAAACAGAGGCAAGAAGTTGACTATGATAAAATCTTTTCCCCAGTAGCCATGCTAAACTCCATCAGGATTTTGTTATTTATAGTTGCACATTATGACTATGAGATATGGCAAATGGATGTAAAGACTGCTTTTCTCAATGGCAAGATTGAGGAAGAGATTTACATGGAACAGCCAAAAGGCTTTACATCTAGTGGTAATGACCACAGAGTGTGCAAGCTATAGAGGTCCATTTATGGACTTAAACAAGGTTCTCGTTGTTGGAACATCTGATTTAATGAAGCAATCAAATCGTTTGGTTTTCTTCAAAATATGGATAAACCTTGTGTTTACAAAAAGGTTAGTGGGAGGGCGATTACTTTTGTCGTACTGTATGTAGATGACATCTTAATCATTGGGAATGATATAAGAATGTTATCATCCGTTAATCTCTGGTTATCACATCACTTCTCCATGAAGGATTTGGCAGAAGCATCCTTTATACTAGGTATAAAGATCTATAGAGACAGATCTAGAAGGTTGCTTGGACTCTCCCAATCTATGTACATAGATAAAGTACTGAAGAGGTTTAGTATGGAGAATTCCAAGAGAGGCTTAATGCCCTTCAGACATGGAATTCATCTCTCCAAAGCCATGTGTCCTAAAACACATGAGGAGAGAGAGCATATGAACAAAATTCCCTATGCTTCTGCTGTGGGAAGCTTGATGTATGCTATGCTATGTACCAGACCTGATATTTGTCATACTGTAAGTGTTATTAGCAGTATCAGTCCAATCCAGGTATGGAACACTGGATTGCAATTAATAACATTCTTAAGTACTTTAGAAGGACTAAATAATTGTTTCTTATATATGGAGGAGGTGAACTTAGAATTGATAGATATACAGACTTAGATTTTCAGTCTGACTTGGATGACAGAAAATCCACTTCTGGATATGTGTTCACCATGAATAGTGGAGCAGATAGTTGGAAGAGCTATAAACAGGATACAACAGCGAATTCCACTACTGAGGCTGAGTACATTGCCGCCTCTGAAGCTGCCAAGGAAGCTGTTTGGATCAAGAAGTTCGTCTCAGAACTCGGAGTAGTTCCCTACCATTAAGTCACCAGTACCTCTGTATTGTGACAACAATGGGGCCATTGCATAGGCCAAGGAACCAAGGTTTCATCAGAAGTCCAAACACATCGAAAGGCGTTTTCATATGATTAGGGAGATCATAGCTAGACGAGATTATCTGCATTTAGAAGATCGCATCTGCGGATAACGTAGCTGTGAAAACCCAAGTTTTAAAACCTTTATTTTAATGATTTTTTGCAAAAAAAGAAAAAGAAAAAAAAGAAGAAGTTCCTTTTATTTTCAAAAATGCCATTTTACATTTTAAAACGCAAAACCCCCCCTTCTCATTTCTATCTTCTTTCGGCAGAGAGAAGAGAGGGCCGTTAGAGAGTGGAGTCGGGGAAGAGAGGGAGAGAAGCTCACCTAGGGTGGCCGGAGCTAGGGAACTCCGTGGACTCGCCGGAAAGAGGTAAGCCTTGTGATTTTGTTTCTTCTTCTTCTTCTTCTTCTCCCTTTTTCACTTTGTCTCAAAACCCGTTTTGTGGGTTTGGTTTGGAGAGCTTGGATTTGTGAGGAATGGATGATTGTGAGAGTTTGATAAAGGTAGATCGGGTTACTTTGAGTGAGTTTTGAAGGGTTTCGTTGAGAAATTGTGGGTATTTTGTGTATATGTGATGTTTTGGGTTTATGTGGGTTTTATGCCTAAAACTTGTGGTTTCTTAAATCGTACCGTTGGATCTTCATCATTTTTGGGGATTTTGGTGGTTTTGGACTTGTATAGTATGGAT
>JAESVK010000232.1:1280730-1291383 GCA_017140935.1 Hamamelis virginiana
GTTCCACTCCCTGTGGATATGACCTAGGGACTCCCTAGAATTTATTGTTTGACGACCGGTAGACTCCTACGCTTGGGAATCTATTGCGCACATCAATTTTCAGCACAAGCACTTAACAACTTGATATATGTTCCACAAAATATAATCTTAATAAGGTAAGCCCAGTGAAACTATTTTCACAGTTTACCTATCACTCGGGCTAAAGATTTAAATTGAGAGTTATCTTTGTGAACTAATCCTGACGTTCTCTCTCAGCAAGTGAGAGTGATGATTCCTTATTGCATACTAATCCATCTTCATGCATAACTTATTAGAGCCAATAAGTACCGATTACAACCTTATGGTTAAGACTGTACGAGATACTATCAAACCCTAGCAACCTATGCATAAGACAGCTATGGTATCTCAGGTCTAAGGACTACCATTTAAATGGACGTAACATAAGAATATTCCTTTGACATAACCTCCATAGGAATATTCTTGCAGATCAAGTTCAGTGTGCATATTCTCTAATATGCACTCGCAGATTAACTATAGTGTCACTATACTGATATGAAAGACTACCTATCATCCCATTGGAGTTAGTTTAAATCTGTGCTACTCTTAGTGGTTTATAAATGTCCACTCTAATAAACCTGTTAGGTTTATCATTTGATAGTTTTGGCTGATTCGGGTGTCAAAAGCCTGCGTATGTAATTGATCTCAAGTCAGTAATCCCTTAAGCTCAAACTACTGCATCAAGTATGAGAGAAGCAAATCAATTCGACAATAACATCATGCTCAAGCTTGGTTTGCTTACTTAAGTTGGTTAATTACCTAGGAAGGTAAGTTTTGACTTAGAACCTAGGTTATTTTATGATCCATAGGTGATATAGATGACTAAACCGCCTAGGTATGATCCATTGCTGCATATAGGTCATTTTACATTGAAAATATTTCACATTTGGCCTATTACACAAAGTGGATTGATCCAAGGTTTTATGTAGGATCGATCCTATTTGTGGACTGCAGAATTGTATCGATCCAGCCCTGTATCCCGGATCGATCCATGATTCAGAAGAGATTGGATTGATCCTAGCCAATATCCCGAATCGATCCAACTCGTTAATTCGAGCCAAATCTCAGTTTTAATCATGTGGTTCAGGTTTAATCCATTTGATTCTCCTAGGTTGGGTTTCTAATCATATATAAAATATATTTCAAAGGTTTTCAGTGTAAGACTTCATCCTTGCCTCCTTTGAGATTGAAACCCTAGTTTACACTAAGAATTTTTTTGCATCCATAGCCATTGATCATATAGCATAGTTTTGATGCATAGAAACCTTATTGTTTTGACATAGCAACTTCATACCTACTGAGTGGTTATTGATTCGTGGATTCAAATTGGACGGTGAACTTCCGTTGGCATCGTGGACTTCAGTGTGAGGAGCGTGGATTGTGGATTCGGTTGGTGGAGATACTGTGAAGGCAACATGGATTCATTGGGTACTTGTTCGAGAGGGGATTCTACTTGGCTTGTGGATTCAAGTGTGGTTTTGTGAGTAGTGTCGCTCTGCTTGTAAGTTCTTTTTGTTTATAGTGATTTTTGGTGCTCCCGGGGTTTTTTACCCATTTGGGTTTTTCTCGTAAATCTTTGTGTTTTGTGTGAATGTTTGGTTTGCATATTAACTGTCAACCAAACATTAACTAAAGGCAAGGTAATTAAAATCGCTTTTGTTTTGAAGAAATAGTATCTTCGATTTTTCAATTGGTATCAGAGCTGAGTTCACTCGTAAGGTTTAATCACCTGAGTGTTGTTTTTCCTGCTTCGAGGAGATAGATTTCTTGAAAGAAGGCGGTTCAAATGTGAGACCACCATTGTTTAAGGGATTGAACTATTCCTATTGGAAATCAAAGATGATGATTTTCTTGAAATCCATAGATAATAGAGTTTGGCTTACCGTAGAGACTGGTTGGAGTGCCCCTACAGTGACCAAAGATGGTGTCACTAGTCCCAAACCTCATGAGGAATGGGATAGGAATGACCTAGAGAGGAGTAGCTGGAATAATAAAGGACTGTTCGCCATCTTTAATGGTTTTTTTGGGTCAGAATATCGTAGAATCATGACTTGCACTACTTCGAAAGAAGCTTGGGATATTCTACTAGTAACTCATGAGGGTACTTGTCCAATCAGAAAGTCTCGAATTCAAATCTTAACTTCTAGTTTTGAAAGACTTAGGATGGAGGAGAATAAACTTATTCTGAGTTTTATGCTAAACTAAATGATATCGTCAATACATCCTTTAATTTAGGTGAGATAATTCCTAACAAAGTGGTTGTTAACAAAATCTTAAGGTCATTGCCCGATAGATTTCAACCCAAAATCACTACTATAGAGGAAAGCAAGGATGTTGACTTGCTTAAAGTGGATGAACTCTGTGGTTCACTCCAAGCCTTTGAATTGACTTTGAGGCAACCAAAGAAAATTAAATCCATTGCATTAAAGTCAATCGAAAAAGAAACCTCTAATTCTGATGATGAGGTGACTATTGATGATGAGGATGTTGCTCTTTTTGCTAAATTCAGAAAATTTCTTAAATTTAAACAGAGCAACTCTACTAGGCAAGGGAACTTTTCTAAACCTGGTTCATCCTCAAATTCAACAGTCAAAAGGACTCATAGAGCCCCTGAATGTCCTGAGAAGAATAAGAACAAAGGTAAAAATTAGGCAAACTGTGCTACTCTCAATGATGATGAAGAATAAAATGATTCAGAAACAGATGAAGAAGAGTTTGAAAATTTCACTACTTCTGTTGTGTCTGTTTTTGAAATTGGTGAGTCTTCTAACATTATAGTTGAATCTGAGTTAACTGATTTTGTAGTAACTGGCGAGTCTTCTAGTGCTCACATTGTTAATAATTCTACTGATGTCATTGAAGTTGTTGAGGATAACAGTGAGCTGAATGATGAGGGAGATCTTCAAACAATTTATAATGAATTGTATGAAGAGGCTCTCTTGCTAAAGAAGAGAAATCTAAACTTAGCTGTAAAAGTCAAGACCTTAGAAAAGGAATGAGATGTCCTCAAACAAGAAGCCTTAGACCTTGAGGTTCTTAACTAGTCAACTTAAGACACACATAATCACTTTTTCCAATAAGCTTATTGCTATTGAGAAAGAGAGGAACATTCTTGTTGAGAAAGTTGAAAAATTAGAAAGTGAAGTCAAGTTGGGGATTGAGAAAGAAAGTAAGTCTATTTCCACTATCTCTAGACTTGAACAAGAGGATAAAATTCTTGTGAGCTTAAAATCAACTTAGATAAAAGATCCGAGCAACTTAATGTCTTACTAGGGACTGTTAAAAGGAATGTAGGCAGAGAAGGTTTAGGATTGACCTCTCATGAGACTGAACCTCACTTAGGCAAAGTCGACTCATCAACTACTAAGGTAGAAAAACCTTAAATGAAACCTACACCTAAAGTTGACTAAACTCTTAAGATTAGGTTTGTCCCTACGTGTCATGAGTGTGGAGTTTTAGGTCATATTAGACCTCACTGTCCTAGTCTCAAGAAAACCTCTAGGGTTACTTCTAGAAGTGTGTCACACACTGCTTTTTACGGTTCTTCTAGGGTTGTTATCACTTGCCACCATTGTGGTAAGAGAGGTCACATTCGACCCAATTGCTTTCTCTTGAAGCAATCTTCCTCTTCTTAAAATAGAGACACTCCTCCTAACGCATTTAGAAGAGACTATAGAAACCTTCCAAAAGTATCGAGGACTCCTAGGACTCATGTTGACTTGATTTCTAGAGGAAATAATAAGTCAACTCCTACAGTCGAGAAAAACTCAAAGTCATCCGACATTAAGACTATTTGGATTAGGAAAGAAGACTTGAAGTTCTTTGATTTGCATTCTTCAATAGGAGAGAGTTCACTTCACTCCACCTAGTAGAAATGTCTATCCTAAGTCCGAAATGAGTTTAAACTATCCTGCGTCCGAAATCACGTTAAACTACCTTGCGTCTGAAACGACATTAAACTACTGTGTCCGAAAAGACATTAAACTATCTTTAGATATGATTCATTATTGATTCTTTCTATTTGGTTCATTCTTGAGGGAGAGTGTAGAATAATGGTTGCATTTGAATTTTTTTATTATTTATTTATTATAAAAAAAATAAAATAAAATTCAAAAAGATTTTTGAGTGCATTATATCTTGATAAGCATTGATTAAGTATTTTTGATTCATTCTAAATCACTTCTATATAAAAAGAGATTGTTTGTTGTCTTGCTTAACATGAATTCTTTCTCTTATTTCAATTAATTGTTCCCATTTTTTTTCTTAATAAGCTGAATCATTGGTGTCATGAGTTGACCTATAATCGTTCGCCTCTTTTAAAGCCCAAACATGCTTGTGCGAATGTTTGCACCTTCTCACCCCCTTGCTTCTATTGTATTTCCTTCTTATTTGATGATGAACTCCTGTTACTGTCCATATGCTAGTTTAAAATTTTCTTACAACTTTATAAAAGGCATGCGAAAACTTGAAACAGGGGGTTGCAAAGATATCATTATAGAAATATATCTGAGAAAATGCTATTTGCCTTAAAAGTGTAAGCACAAAAGTTCTACGAATTTGAAAGGAGCCAAAAATTTCTCAAAGTTGTATCAAAATTACCAGCACTGTTCTCATTGATTTTGAACTCTTAGTCAAATTATCTTTTCTCTAATGCATGTTTGAAATATCAAAAAATATATTTTTTTTTCTTGCTTACTAGAGGGCTTTCACTTGTCTTCAGAAGTGAAATCGATTGGTTTGACTCTCATGACCAAAATGTTTTTGCCTTTAAGTTTAAAGTGTGTTGCATTTTTTAGAAATATGCTGATTTGAACGCATTCTAATAAAGCTGACTGATGATTTTTGGTTATAACAGTGATTTAAATGCTTCAATCTTACTCTCTTTTTGTTCAAAAAGTTGCAAATGTGCTCATTTTTAGTTTAGTAGGATTGTTATTCATTTTTTTTATATATATAAGCATTCTTGGCAAAAACAGAGCATAGGATCGATCCTAGTATTTTTGCCGGATCGATCCAATTGGCAAAAGACTTTGGATTGATCCTATCTTAGAACCCGGATCGATCCAGCACTGGATTTTTTTTTAAATCTAACACTTGGTCTTCTCGCGCAGCTTATATGTTGGTTATTTGTTTTGTACTTTTCATTTGTACATATTCTCTTTCTCTCTCACGAAGAAACCCTCTATAAGTTCACTCTTGATTTCTCCTGGATTTTCAAACCCTAGAGTTTACAATTTCTTCCTCATGGCGTTTCTAGCCATTCTTGCTCTAGTTGTGCTTATGGTTGGTGATGCGGGTTCATCTGAAACTCGTAAGCATTTTCATTCTTCTGGTGCTTCTTCATCACGGGGTGGTACACCTTGTCGTGGTGGTTGTTCTCAACGATCACAGTATCAGGATTTCCCCAATCCTGACATTGGTGACGCACCTGCTTCTTCACCTCCCAGGGTTCCTCCTACTAATCCGTGGCTGACCCGTCCCATTTGTTGTGAACATCAAGTGGATAGTGCGAGTTTGGGTATCGAGAATCCTATCATTCGGCGTCTCGATTCATATCGTTTAGGTAAATTCTTTGCGCCCATTGAGGTTTACATACTAGAGATGGTTCGTGACTTTTATCACTGTGCCTCTTTTGTCGATTCTGGTGAGGGTACGATTCACTCTTCACTTAGAGGATCAATGATTTCTATCACTCCAAGCTAGATAGGTAAATATTTAGGCTCCAATAGTCCTTATCGCTCTACTTTTCCATCTGCTTCTGGTAAGGGTCCTGCTGAGGACTTTTTGATACATGAATTGTATGTCCATCCCACAGATTTCAAGCTTAAATTCGTTCAGGGTTTCATATTTGAGGAGTACAGGCTTCTGAACTTGATAGTATGGTGGAACATCGTTCCTATGGGTCACCGTCTTCACTTTCACTATGACCGAGACGAGTTACTTTATCCTATAAAGAGTGGAAAATCCATTGACTTTCCTAAACTGATTTGGGATTGTATGAGGAAGACTGTTGTTTCTACCAATCGCTCTTTGGCATTACCATTTGGGGTCATGATCACACACATGTGTTTACAGGATTCTATTTCGGTTCATTCATTTGACTCTCATCTTTCTCCGATTCCTAGAGCCATCACTACTCAGTCGCTCTCTAGGAGCACTGCTACTTTGACTCCGGATCCCGACGTATCTGGCCCTACATCTGCTCGTCAGTCGCGTCATGCCTCTATGGATTCTATTTTTGCTCAGCTACGTCACTTATTTGATTATGTTGGTAGCTTGAAGGATCACCAGATTGAGTTGAATCAGGTGCAAATGCAGATCTATCGGAGCCTCAAGGGCATTGAGAGTCTTTTAGGCCTGCCGACTCCATCAGATCCTCCCGTTGTCCGTCATCCTGCTGACCCTCATGTTGAGGAACAGTCAGCTTCTGAGGATGAGTTTGATGAGGATGAGGATGATGATGAGGATGAGTGATTTTTTTTTTGTTTCTTTTTGTGTTCCCTTTGTCATTAGGTGACAAAAAGGGGGAGTATTTTTAGTGTGTTTAGTTGTTTAGTGTGTTTGTTAAACGTCTATTAGCTTAAGCGTCTGTTAGCTTGTTATGCTTCATTTTGTTTTTAGCGCTTGTTATCTTGTGTAAGCTAGCTTGTTGCTTGTCAATTGTGGGTGTGCTCAATAAATTCCCAAGCGTAGGAGTTGAAGCATCGCCAAGCATAATGAAACTGAGGGAAGTCCCCAGGTCATCTCCACATGGTATGAGGTCCTAGAAGGGTCCTTAGGTATTGATACCCAATAAATGTGCAAGAAATGTAAATCATGGAGTTTGTTGATTGATTTGGTTGGATAACCGATTGGTCTTGATGATTAACACAAAGAAAACAAGTGATAGGATTCTAGGGTTTCCACTCATCCACAACTAGGTAACAAGCATCTCTCATTGATAAACTCATCTTGGATCCATTGAAGAATGGTCTTTGATGGATGATACAACTTTAAAAGCTTTTATAACAAAGAAGAACAAAAAAATGATAGTAAATGCTCACTTGGGCATTTTAACAAACACTTAGAGTGCATATAGGTTCAAGCACAATGTGTACCAAGATTCACTTGTTCACACATTGTCAAAAAGATGCCAAACTAAGCATTATGAAGAGATAGTGAGTATTTATCATCATACAACTTCCATCAAAGCACAAAGAGATAAGAGAGTGTTGTTACCTTAGTTGGTGATGAGTTTTCACCGTTCAAATCCTATCTTGGAGGTTTAGAACTCCATTAAAGCTAGGGTATGAACCATAAATGTAAGAACAACAACCATAAATGCAAAAGAGATGGAAATAAATGCTATTGATTGATTAAAAGACAAATAAACAAAGTTCAAACACTAAATAATAAGTTTAAGGAACCAAACTAAAGATTACAACTGAAGTTTAACAAGAACAAGGAGAAATCTAAGCTAAACTATGCATAAAACCCTAGAAATATGAAAAACCCTAACCTAAACTAAGTAAACCTAAGAGAACTAAGTGAAGAACCCCCATTCAGCTGAGAATGAGAGTATTTATACTTCCTACACGAATGGGGGCTAAAGACGAGAGTGCCCTTGCACAAATATACATTTTACGAACATAACAGGTGAAATCTCGAGCCTCAGTACCAGTACTCAACTTCTAGTACCGGTACTCAAACATTACTGCCAAAAATATGCACCTCAGTACTGGTACCCAACTTTCCAGTACCGATACTCACCCTTAAAAACTGCAAAATTCCTCTTTCTAGTGCATAAAACCTCCACTTATCGCACGAAACCCCGAGTAACCATCCACGCAACTTTGAAATGCCTCAAATACATTGAAGAATCATTCCTTAGGTTGAGAAAAGAGAGAAAGCATGATTTGAATGGGCTTTGGCGAGTTACTTCACAAATTGTCTCCACTTGAAGATGAAAAAGTGCAAAAACGCTTCCTTCAACACGCGGCAACTCTTCAAGTGTCCAAAAATGCCTAAAAAAGGTGCGGGTAACATCGAACAACCTGCACAAGCACAAAAACAAGAAAGAAGGTCAAAAGCATGTATTCTACGCAAACTAAGGCCAAAATGCAAGCTAGAATGGCTAAAAGCAAGTATAAATACCGTACTCTATGTGTTAAACACTTGTTTAGCTTATTTTGTACTTGTACTTCATTTCATATGTATGAACTGTTTTGAACTTATATATATTGTATTCATATGATGAAATGAATGTTATTTGTGCCTTGTTTATTTCAATTGGTTTATTGAATGGTCTGATATGAGCTTGATTTATTTCGTATGATGTTTTGTGATCTTATACCTTGTTTTTACAGTTATTTATTGCTTCACGTGGTATTTGTGTATCATGTCTGCAAAAAACAGGTTGATACTCTCAAGCCTTGTGTCTTAGTATTGGATTGAGTCCTTTTTATGTTTTATTGGCTTTGGGGAGTGCTTGAGTGCTTTTATTGTACAAGCAAGGGGGAGATTCATTTTTTTGAAGTTGAATGAATCGTTTTTCGTGTCTTGTGTTTTGTTTCCTTTTGTTTTGGGTTTTGTCACCGAATTTCCAAAGGGGGAGTTTGTTAGGTTTATCATTGATAGTGTTGGCTAATTCGGGTGTCAAAAGCTTGTGTATGTGATTGATCTCAAGCCAATAATCCCTTAAGCTCAAGCTACAACATCAAGTATGAGAGAAGCGCATCAATTCGACAATAACATCATGCTCAAGCTTGGTTTGCTTACTTAAGTTGGTTAATTACCTAGGAAGATAAGTTTTGACTTAGAACCTAGGTTATTTTATGATCCATAGGTGATATAGATTGACCAAATCACCTAGGTATGATCCATTGCTCCATATAGGTCATTTTACATTGAAAATATTTCACATTTGGCCTATTACACAGTGGATTGATCCAAGGTTTTATGTAGGATCGATCCTATTTGTGGACTGCAGAATTAGATCGATCCAGCCCTATATCCCGAATCGATCCATGATGCAGAAGAGATTGGATCGATCCTAGCCAATATCCCGAATCAATCTAACTCGTTAATTCGAGCCAAATCTCAGTTTTAATCATGTGGTTCAGGTTTAATCCGTTTGATTCTCTTAGGTTAGGTTTCTAATCATATATAAAGTATATTTCAAAGGTTTTCAGTGTGAGACTTCATCCTTGCCTCCTTTGAGATTGAAACCCTAGTTCTCACTAAGAATTTTTATGCATCTATAGCCATTAACCACATAGCATAGTTTGTATGCATAGAAACTTTATTGTTTTTAGCAACTTTATACCTACAGAGTGGTTACTGATTCGTGGAGTCATATTGGACGGTGAACTTCCGTTGGCATCGTGGACTTCGGTGTGTGGAGCGTGGATCGTGGATTCGATTCGTGGAGATACTGTGAAGGCAACGTGGATTCGTTGGGTAGTTGTTTGAGAGGGGATTCTATTTGGCTTGTGGATTTAAGTGTGGTTTTGTGAGTAGTGTCGCTCTGCTTGTAAGTTCTTTTAGTTCATAGTGATTTCTAGTGCTTCCGAGGTTTTTTACCCATTTGGGTTTTCCTCGTAAATTTTTGTGTTCTGTGTGTATGTTTGATTTGCATATTAACTGTCAACTAAACATTAACTAAAGGCAAGGTAATTAAAATCGTTTTTGTTTTCAAGAAATAGTATCCTCGATTTTTCAAAACCTATGAGTAGGAAATCTTTAGAATAAATGTGTATGAGAAATATTAGTTTCCCTATCTCAACACCTTGAGATATATATTTCTCTTTTCATTTATTCAAAGACCTTATCATGTATGTTTTAAACACATAAGATAAGTTGTACCTTCCAAATATAATGTAATATGAAATTGTTATGCCCTTTAGGATTGGTTTTAGGGCATATTTTTAACAGCAAAACTAGTGGAGAAGGCCAGCACTGATTCAACACAGTGTTCCAAAGATGGAAAATCAGTGTGTCAGGCCTCCTATGTGCCAACCTATGGTCTTTTTGCCACCTTGGGTAAATAGACCAAGGATGGTGCGTCCTCCTTAAGTCGATCATAACAGATGGGTAAGGGTAATACATCTTAAATTTCCTCATAAATTGACCAAAACTCATAAAAGAAGGCAGCAGCGACGAAATTTGTTGCAAAAGAAGAAATTAGCAGGCATTTCGACCATGGCAGAAGTAAAAACCACGGCTGAAAAAGCTCTTGTAATAGAAATTCTAAACAAGATTGAAAAAGACATGGAGATCCTGGTTAAAGAAGGAGCCCTTGGTACCCAGTAGGAAGAAAAACTATTGGGAGAATTACAGAGAAGCCTTGATGTAGATGAAGGCGAGGGTTCTTGTTCAGAGAAAGACCATGATGACCTGGAGGAGTTTGATATCCAATCTGGGACTGTTCCAAAGATAATGTCGTGTAACATGGCATCTGTCTTACCATTGATTTTCCAGGCGAAAGAGGAGACCCAAATGATTGAATCACAGGGTGTCCCAAGTTATATGGAGGAGGCATTGGTTGAACAAATAGAGGTTTGTGCTCCTATTTTGAGTACTGATGGTGAAAGAGCTACCTTTGAAAGACCAACTCAA
>JAESVK010000232.1:1296383-1327108 GCA_017140935.1 Hamamelis virginiana
ATTTTGGTGGATAATGGAGCTACTGTGAATGTGCTACCATTGGCGATGATGAAGAATGTTGGAAACGATGAGTCCAATTTAGTGCTAACAGAGGTGACTGTGACCAATTTCTCTGGTGGTATAACGGCAACTAGAGGAGTGGTCCCACTGGAATTAATTGTGGGTTCAAAGAAAATGACCTCAGCATTTTTTGTAATTGATTCAATATCAAGTTACAATACGCTGTTAAATTGTGATTGGATTCATTCGAGCATGCGTGTTCCTTCATCATTGCATCAGTTTTTGGTTTTATGGCATGAAGACAAAATTGAGGTGGTGACGGCAGATAGGAAGCCCTTTGTGGTAGGGTCCAACGCAATTGATGCTTGGCTATACAATGAGGGTGTAGGTACAGTTAAATTTACTGGTTTTGATAAATATGGAAGGCCTACTGGCATCACAGCTGCAATTGGGTCAAAATCTCGAAAAATCTGTTCCCAAGATGTTCAGACTATGGATTTAATTTCAGAGAGGCCTAATATCTCTTGCTTTTTCAATGATAGTTGTTAATGAATAGTACAACTGTGCAAAGTGAGAACAACACAGCAGTTCGGATTATTTTAGAGAAAATCCAAATATATGCTAAGGAGAAAATTGCATTGAATGAATCTGAATTTGTTTGGGAAGGAGATGAAGTGACAACTGAAGGGATTACAATGGAAGATCTGAAATGTGCTCCAGAGAAATTGGAAGATGTACAGGTTGAAGTTCAAGATTTACTGCAAGAAGTAAATCTCAAAACTCCCGAAAATCCAAAGCCGACTTTTATTAGTAAGGCATTGGATGAAAATTTAAAATTTGAAATTATTACTGTTTTGGAATATTCTGATTGCTTTGCATGGAACTACAAGGATATGCCAGGACTTGATCGGAGCCTTGTGGAACACAAGTTGCCAATCAGAGAAGGATTTTGGCCATACAAACAGCCCCCTAGGAGAATGTCCAATAAAGTTATCCTCAAAATCAAAGAAGGGATTGATCGATTACTAGAGGCTGGTTTTATTCGTCCAATAAGGTACACAGAATGGTTATCTAACGTAGTCCCTTTTTTAAAAAAGAATGAAAAACTTCGAGTTTGTATTGATTTTTGAAATTTAAATTTGGCTACCCCAAAAGACGAATACCTAATGCCAATGGCAGCCTTGTTGGTAGATGGTTCATCCAGAAATGAAATACTTTCATTTATGGATGGTCACTCGGGATATAATTAGATTTATATTGTTGAAGAGGATGTACCGAAAATGAAATTTCGTTGTCCAAGTACTTTTGGAATATTTGTTTGGGTAGTCATGCCATTTGGATTACGAAATGCCGAAGCAACTTATCAGTCAACCATGAATAAATTTTTTTATGATATGATTGGTAAATTCATGAAAATTTTTATTGACAATATAGTTGTTAAATCTCAAAAGAAAGAAACTCATGTTGAAGAACTTAGAATGGCATTTGAACGGATAAGAAAACACAAATTAAAAATGAATCCGCTTAAATGTGCATTCGGAGTGTCGGCTGGAAATTTCTTAGGATTTTTGGTACATAAAAGAGGGATTGAGGTTGATAAAAATAAAATACGAGCAATTCAAGAAGCTAATCCTCCCAGCAATAAGAAAGAATTGCAGCGATTTACTGGCCAAATAAATTTCTTGCTCCATTTCATTTCGAACTCGGCTAGAAAATTAAAAATTTTCTCTCTTTTATTAAAATTAAAAGGTTAGGAGCAATTTGTCTAGAAAGAGGAGCACCAGTTGGCTTTCAATACACTAAAAAGTTTATTGACAAAGCCACAGTGTTGATTGCACCAGTGAAAGGAAGACCTCTACGGTTGTATATATCAACCGCTGAGGATTCAATTGGAGCTTTATTATCTCAAAAAAATGATCAGAAGAAGGAGCAAGCAGTGTATTACTTGAGTAGGATTTTATCAGCTGTAGAGATTAGATATACTTCTATAGAGAAGTTATGGTTAACTTTATATTTTGTCACAGCTAGATTAAGATGGTATTTACTTGGTTCAGTGGTATATGTGATTTCTGGAACTGATTTAATTAAATATATGTTGTCTCGGCCTTTGATTTGGGGTAAAATTGGCAAATTGATCTTTACTTTATCTGAATTTTGTTTTTTATATATACCCCAAAAGGCCGTGATAGGGCAAGTGTTAACCGATTTTCTGGCCGATCATCCATATCTTGATGAAAGTCTGATGGAGGATGTGGCAGAAATTGGATTGGTAAACATAAAGCCTTGGAAACTAATTTTTGATGGGTCTAAAAATGAAAGAAAATCTA
This sequence comes from Hamamelis virginiana, assembly GCA_017140935.1. Taxonomy (NCBI): domain Eukaryota; kingdom Viridiplantae; phylum Streptophyta; class Magnoliopsida; order Saxifragales; family Hamamelidaceae; genus Hamamelis; species Hamamelis virginiana. The sequence continues at coordinate 1,298,711 of JAESVK010000232.1, forward strand.
GGATAGGAATTGTGTTGGTAGCGCCAAATGGAAATCATTTATAATTTTCATTCCAATTAGATTTTGAATGTTCTAATAATCAAGCCGAATATGAGTCGGTTATTGTTGGGATATAATTGTTGTTGGTGTTGTCCCAAATATATAACCCTAGAGGGGGGTGAATAAGGTTTAACTTTTGCAAATATTACCAAATAAAATTAGGTTCAATTAATTTCAATACAAACAAATATATAAGCAATTAATTGAAACACGTGTAGGGGGTAGAGAGATCAAACACAGAGATTTTAACGTGGTTCGGCTCACCTACATCCACGCCTTAAACACTTAGCCCAAGGATTCCACAATCCACTAGGGATTAGCTCCTTCAAGGTGGAGAAATCTTTACACAGTCTTCTTTATCCCAGGTGGAAGACTCTCACCTAAGCTCACAAAGAACTTATACAATGGCTCACAAAGAACCCTCAATGGTGTCTCACAAAAAACACACCCAAGTGCTCACAAAGAACCTCCTTCAAGTCTCACAAAGAGCATTTGGCCAATGCTCACAAAAAGCAACTCTCAATACTCACTAAGAGCACTCACAAGATTTACAAAAAGATATAAAGTGTGTACAATAAGAGAATTTCCTCAATGAGTAGATGAAATACAAGATAAGCTCACACTAGTATCTCTCAAATGATTATAAACTAACTTGGCTCAAAAGAACTATGATTTTAACTAATGTTGATGAGTAAACAAGTTGGTATAGATTTGTATATGTTCAACCTTCTATTTAAGACTCATAAAATAAGTATTTATAAGCCCCAAGGAGTATATGGCTGTTAGGCACAAAAATATGACCGTTTGGGTTTGTCAAAACTAGTCGTTATAAGATTCAGGGCTCAGTTAGTCGACTAGGCAAAGAGTGTTAGTCGACTAGCAAAGTTAAAACTAGTTTGATTCGAAATCTGGGCACGGTTTGTCGACTAGACAAAATCGGTTAGTCGACTAGCGAATCAATTAGTCGACTAGTCAAGCCATTAGTCGACTACTTGATGATTTTCATAAAAATTGCGTACTGCCATTACTTTAGTCGACTAGTCATTATAGCTTAGTCGACTAGGCAATGAACAAAATCAATATTTATGAAAATTAACAAGTCTTTTGAGTTCATAAAAGCCCACTATGAGTTTGAATCAATTTTTGACCAAAATGTGATTTTCCAAAGTTAAAACCTATGGTCTTTAAGTCATAGTCAATTGAGCCAATTAGTTCATCCTAAAGAGAGATTTACACAATAAATTCCTAAGCAGTCACACACAAGATAGAACACAAAATCTTCACAAAAGGTTCTTCAAGTCTTGTGCTTAGCTTGTGCTAGGCTTCATGATTGGATAGCATCAATGTAATGGCTTTCTTCATGGTCCTTAGTGAATATACAACATATTCACTTGAGCTTAGCTTTAATGATGGTTGAGCCTTCTTCAATTGACAACTTGAATCCTGTTCTTATAAGGATATATATATACTATAATGGATATATAAAAACTATATGATAATGTCAATTAACCAACAAGGTTAGTCAAAGAATCACTCAATAATATTTAACAATTAACAAGAGTGAATAACAAAGTAATCATATGCATAATTGAATATACATAGAATAATGTTTGTTATCATCAAACAATGAGCACAATTTGCATATAGAATAAATAAATCAATTAATGATTTGTGGCTCCCCCTAACAATATGCATATAAGGATACATTATTATTTAACGCATATGCATATTTTAGGTAAAACAAATCCATGATGCAATACTAAGTTCATGATACAAAGATACAAAGATCATCAAGAATTTTACCACAATTCATGCTTGCAAATTTACACAAGATGCAAATCAAATAAAATCACAATACAATGATTGTTATCATCAAAATCAACCAGCAAGAGTGAAAACCATAAGGCTAACAGTTGGAAATGAAAGTTCAAATGATTGAGATAATCGGTGATTCCCAGCTAGTTATAAAACAATTGGCTGGGGAATATAGATGTACTAGCTGGACATTAGCACCTTATTTTGCTTTAACAACGCAACTGATGGAAGAATTTTCTGATGTGTCAGTCCATTATATTTCAAGAGAATTTAACCAAGAAGCCAATGAATTAGCACAATTAGCTTTGGGGTTGAGATTATCAACGGATGTGATGGACCGAATAATTTTGGTTCAAAAGAAATTTTTACCATCTGTGCGACAGCTAGATAATGTGTTAATCTATGCACAAGAGGTAGAAATTGATGATGACTGGAGAATACCTATTATCCAATATTTAAAAAATCCGGCACAGCCAATAGAAAATTGAAACACATGGCTATCAATTATATCATTTATGAGGATGTGTTATATAGAAAATTGGTTGATGGTTTATTGTTGAGATGTTTAGGTAAAGAGGAAGCAATGAAGGTTATGGCTGAGGTGCACGAGGGTATTTGTGGTGCTCACCAAACCGGCATTAAAATGAGATGGCTAATACGTAGACATGGGCATTATTGGCCATCCATTATGTCGGATTGTATTAATTATGCTAAAGGATGTGTTGCGTGTTAAAAACATGGCATGTACAAAAAGTGCCCGCAGTTGAAATGCAACCAATTATTAAACCATGGCCTTTTCGTGGATGGGCCATGAATTTGATTGGTAAAATTCATCATCCATCGTCTAAAATGCAGAGTTTTATCATTGTGGCTACATATTATTTTACTAAGTGGGTAAAAGCAAAGCCAATGAAAAAGGTTGATCAAGACGATGAGATTCAATTTATTAAAGAGAATATTATTCACCTTTTCAGATTGCCTGAGTCTATCACAGCCGATTCTGGTACTGTCTTTACAGGGGATAAAATTATAGCATTTGCAAAAGAATACGACATTAAAATTTTAAATTCCATGTCGTACTATACTCAAGCAATGGGCAGGCTGAGGAATCAAATAAGGTCATTAAAAGTGCGGTGGAGAAAATGATTGAAGATAATCCCAGATTGTGGCATATTTTATTACCTGAAGCTTTATGGGCCATTAGGACGTCTTTCAAGACGAGTATAGGCACTAGTCCATGTATGCTTACTTTTGGTCATGATGCCGTGCTTCCTTTAGAAATAACAGTGCCATCATTAAGAGTAGCATTCCAAAATAAATTAACACCAGCTGAGTTTTCTGAAGCTATGTTAATTGAGTTGGAATCTATGGATAAGCAAAGAATAAGAGCATTGAATACTTTAACCGTACAAAAGGCCAAAGTTGAGAGGGCCTACAATAAAAAAGTGAAAGCTAAAGTATTCAAGGTATGAGATTTAGTGTGGAAAACTGTCTTGCCAATTGGGACTAAAAATCCTATGTTTCACAAGTGGTCCCCTATATGGGAAGGATCTTTTAAAGTTATAGAAGTATATTCTGGAGGTGCCTATGTCTTGTCTAATTTAGATGGCCAAAAACATCCAAGGGCCATTAATAGACAATTCTTGAAACAGTATTTTCCTACCATGTGGGAAATACATGCATCACAACCATAGCAGTAGATAGATAGAATAAAATAGGAGTAGGAATTAGCATTAAAATTAGCAAAATAATGTTTAGACAAAATAAAGAAAGAAGTAACAAAAAAAAATGGAGACAATGATCCAAGTAGAAAAATCTCAAAAGCCTGGGAAGGCTTTCACCATGTTAGCCCACTTTTGTTCAATTTCCGTGATAGCCAAGAGGGCTGCAGACTTTGAATTTTTCCATCCTTTCAGACTTGGAATTGTTGCTTGATATACCTCAAATATGGATGCCGATTCCCCAGCCAGCTCCACTTTCGCTGCCTCATTATTATCTAATTTCTTTTCAAGTTCTGAAATTTTATCAACAGCTTTTTCCCTATGAGATTGAAGCTCAGCAATCTGTTGATCAATGTCAACAACTTCAAGGTTCAGTTTTTCAACATCCACATGTACAGAATCTGAAGAAGCAACTAGAGAGTCAAAGCGAGTTGAGTGGTTCCTCATAGAAAGCACAAGTCCAGTAAAATCACTGAGAAAAGAGTCCACATCTAAAATTTTTCTTTGAGCAATCTCGAAGTCTTAATTCAAAGCATCAATAGTCAAAAGATGTTGAAGATGCCCTCTAAGAGCCACAGGAATATCGTCTGCAGAGAGCAAAACATGAATGGAATCCTTCAAAGACATAGTCTAGCCTGGGTGGGACATTTCTTTGAATGGGAATTTCAGCAGAGATGTCACCAACTTCTTAGCTTCTTCAACTTGGGAAGAGGATACCGAAATGGTTGTAGAAGAAGGTGTAGAAATTAGAGCAGGCTGACTTAAAACACGGCATAGACTAGCAAAGTACGCTGCCGGGTTCGACATTGCACTTGCAGTCGGGGAATCAATGGTTTTCTGTCTCTTAGAAGGTGCAGTGGTTGGTTTTTCAAGAACATGAGTTTGAACAGGGACTGAAGCTGTAGGAACATGCATAACAAAAGAGATTGGCGCGAGTGAAATATAAAAATCTCCAGTATCGCCGATGTCATCATCCGCGTGAGCTGTGGAGTGTAGGGGGCTTTGGACAGACGCGGGATAGTAAGTTGGAGTTCAAATCGGTTCATCCTCTTCTGAGACTTCATCTTGTAGAAGAATGAGTTTTATTTTAGGCTTGGTTGGCTTACTTTTTGAGACAGCTGCAAAGCCAAAAGAATTTATAAATTTATATGAAGAGGAAAGTATGTACAAAATGAAGAAAAATAAAATTCAACAAGTTACCTTTGGTATATTTCTCAACATCCTCTGGAGGGGCCAAAGCCTTCAAAGTCATGGTCGAAATTGCAGAAATAATGATGCTGAATAAGGATTGCCACCAAATTCTAAAGGCCTCCGTGGTATTGGGAGTGCATGGAGTTTTGGAAGTTGAAAACATAAGGCTTTTTGTTGGAAAAGCACTAGAGATAGAAATAAGGTCCATTTTGTTGAAAAAAGTGGTTCTGGTCATGGGATCTTTGATGAAACAAAAAGATATGAAGGTACGGGCACACTTTGCACAAACCAAACTGAAGAGCAAACAAAGGAGGTGGGTATAATTCGGAACTACATTTTTTATTTAAATTTCCAAATTCGACTGACTCACCATAATAAAATTCTCATGTGATCAAATAACTTGCCCATATTTTAGTTAAAATTGGTTTGTTGCTCGGAAGAGGGAGACCATACGGCCGAAGCCAAAGTGGAAGAAAAGAAGAGTCATTAAAGGGAAACATGAGGGTGTTATCCCTAGAAAAATCAAGTCGACAAAAGAAACTCATCCATTCAGAGAAGGGTTTGCTTGAAGTTCTAGCCGAAGTCCACCTACGGCTGAAATTGACTTGCTCAATTTTAGATACAGGATTTTGAAGGGGCCCAGATCCTTGAAATATTCAAAAAGCCAGATTTGGAGGATCCATAAGGGACCACCAGATGGAGTAAGTCCTGTTTCTACAATGTCAAACAAAGATCTGTACAAATGACTAAGGACAAATGGTGCCAAGACCAATTTTCAGCCAGAAGCAAGTGCAATTGCCAAATTTTTAAATTCCTTAGTCATATTATTGGCAGATACACTGAAAATAAATCTATTCAAAAATTGAAGAAGAAATGCGCAATGTTCATGGTCAGAAATTATGGCACTATTTTTCTTTTCGGCTTGGATGAATTTTCCAAAAGAAAGTCTGGTGTTGGAATCATTCAATTTAATGTTAGATGGTAGAGGATAGCACTTACTTCATTACCATGTGGAAAGAGACCGGTGATGTGGGTAATGTAAAAAATAGTCTGTGCCATGGGTCCACAATTGAAATAGAATGCATTTGAAGATCGACTCCAAAACCAAAGAGCAGTGGCGATAATTAAACGATCCATGGGCAATGCGTGCCGCGAGAGCTCTATACATTTTGAAATCCCTGTTTCGACCTAGCGAGCATAATGAATAGGGCGAATCATATCTACCCATTCGGTTCACTGTGAAGGGGCTTTGTTCCAAGTACGGATGGAGTTCGATTCATACCAACCATCCCACGAAATTTGAGACTCAAAAAGCAATTTTTCATCACCAAACTTAGGGAAAATTTGACGGACTTCGATATCATTGAAGGGTTGTGTAAAATGAAGGCCCAATAGTGAGGTCTTTTGAATTTGGAAGAGTGAAAACCTCATTCTCATTGTATGTTCCTTCGATGGAAGATAACACGGATGAAGGGGATGATGGCGCATCAGAGGGTCTTGCGTGTCGGCGTGAAACGAGTTCGAACCATGATTTTTTGGGAGGAAAGATGAAATCTTTGGTGAAATAGGGTGAGATTTAAAAGAAAGGATGATGAAATATGGAGAAAGATGGAAGCTTTGAAGGTTGATAATGGAGGAATGGGTTTCGATGGAGAAGAAGAGGTAAATAGAAAAAGTTAGAGAGTGAAAGGGGTTGTTTGGATTTTGTCTTTTGGAAGGATTATGATATGTATATAAAGACAAAAGGTGGTTGGCTTTTAAAATCAGATTTGGTGAAAAGAGATTTGGTTTATCAACATTTTTTAAATTTAAAATCACTTATATGAGCTTTTTAAATTCAAAATGGGGGGCAAATGTTAGGCCAAAAATAAAATGGGCTGGGTAAATTCCAAGTTGGCTCATTGATTGGGCCACAAGGAATTTAAGTCCAGCAAATTAACTTGAAGTCAACAAATAGATCAGTGGAGGCCATCAAAGTCCAGCAAAAAATATATGTTCATATGGAGCCCAAATACAAAATAGCATAAACCCAAAATGCAGATAAAAATTCAGCACAACCAACCAACAAAATTAGAAGGGATTAGCAGAGATCAACAGCAGCCCGTACGTGGAGAAATCAGCAAAGAACAGTTTATTGGACTGAGTCAAAAGAGGCAGTAACTATCCCCTATTTTCAAGGGATGTGGCAAAATCAAATTAAGAGCACAACAGCCACGAAGCAAGGCTCGTGAAGAGAGAAGACAACAGCTATGGGAGTTGTCTATAAATACCAGACATGAAGGCTTGAAGAACACACTCAACGTCACCTACACTACTTCAATTTCTAGTTTACTTAGTTTCTAGCATTTCAATTTCAGCATTTGCTCTTCAATTTCTTAGCTATAATTGTTCTTCAATTCATGGTAATTTACTGCAATTTCCATATAATAACTTGCTTACTTTAGTTAAATTAGTCTGCTCTTACTTTAATTGAATTAGCTTGCTGTTACATTGCTTTTAAATTAATTCGTTTCTCTTCATTTATTTTAATTGCTATTTTTCTTCTACATCACACACTTTAGTTTTATGTTAAAGTCCTGTTGATCCGTCATAGGCAAAAAGAACCCTGATAAAGGGAACAATTCCAACCCTTTCACAATCGCCTATCATACATTCATCCATCTTTTATTTTTAGGTGGCTTATTGATCGATCGAAAATCAATTTGATTGATTTCTTGACTTTTCTCTGATCAATCGACGTCCGGGATCAGAAAAATTGACTTTGATTTGAACCATTTTGGTTCTGGCACGTCCGCATACTCCGCAAAAGCCAATTTTTTTGCAAACAGAACCATGAAGGGTGCAAATTTCAATGTCGTACAATTCATTCGAGTTTTCCCGGCACATGTTAAGGGTGCCATCTGCCATGGTGATGCACCGAAACGTGTCTGACGTAGAAGGCTAAGGGAATTGAAGGTAGTAGAAAGTGGCTATTCATAAACGAATTTCACATGGAAAAGGAGTGACGAATTATGGGACAAATAATAAAGCGAGTATACTCTACACTCCACTTTACGCATTTATGTTGTGCACAAAGTTAAAGTGAGATCTGCATAGTACTTTTCTTTTTCTGTTTCTTTTCTTTATTTGTTTTTAATGTAATATTCAAACTTCCCATCCATCTAATTTTCGGAGACATAAATAAAGTCATTGTCTACTCTGCGTCAATTAATGTTCTGGATGCGGGTTAGCCTTATAAAAGAGAGTTTTTTTTTTCTTTTTTTTATTTGTTTTTAATGAAATATCCGAACTTCCCATCCATCTAATTTTCAGAGACATAAAGAAAGTCATTGTCTACTCTTCATCCATCTAATTTTCAGAGACATAAATAAAGTTATTGTCTACTCTGCATCAATTAATGTTCTGGTTGCTGGTTAGCCTTATAAAAGAGAGTTGAGCTTGAGATTCTACGCTTGCTTCCTGAAGCATAAGTACCAAGATGTTCTTCTACTTAATGCCAAAAAATAAAAATAAAAATGCCTCCCAAAGCCTAGTTAATATACTTTTTGCCATGAAATTTTAGAAGATGTGTTGAGCAGCAGTCCCATTTTTGACATTTTTAATTCCATGGTAGTGAAAAGGCTCAAAAGAGGAAACTTTTCAATGGGCTCTCCCCCTACATTCATCATATAATAATATATTCATGCATCATGACACTTATTTGATACACACTCAACCGCATGAGAATCTCGTTCCCTAAAAAAAAAAAAAATGCATCTACTAGAAAACCCAAAAAAGGGGAAGGATGAAATTGAATTCCTAACATCTCTCACTTTTTAAGATTATTAGGATCTAGTTCACTATTCTTTTGTCCCCATCACTTTATCTGACGTCACGTTGTCGATAAAAAGAAATAAAATTACAATTTAATCCATTCAACTGTCATTGATTTACATATTTTATTCATATAGTTTAATTCAAACACATTCAAGTACCCTTATATATAGTTTCATTTGTGGCATTTTTTGTTTTTTACCTATCTATTTGTCAGTCGTTTGATTCTTTAATGAAAAACAGACTCAAACTCGTCGTTTTTACATGCAGTATTTATCTTGAACTGCTAATGTATTTACAAGTATATCGGTGAAGTTTCATAATTTTTCTCAATATATTTTAATTTCTATAAATTATTTTCTCCATACAGTAAATTAACATCATTTTTATTTAAGAATCAAACGACTCAGTAACACAAGGATAAAAAAAAAAAATGGCACAAATGAAAACTATTGGGACTCAACATATTCGAATTAAAATTGCATTGTTTCCTAAAAAAAATAGTACATATTAGTATAGGCGTTTCACTTACAACATCATATGTGCTAAAAATTTACCTAATTCAACTAATTATTTAAACCAATTGATTATAATGCAGTTTTAACTAAAGTTGAAAATCTACTAAAAGCCAGATTGTGTTAGCTTTTTCTAAAATCACTTTTAGAAAACTATCTTTTCGCATGTTTTTTATGTTCAAACCATGTTTTCACATATGTAGATTTTCATATTAGAAGTGATTATTGGAAAAATTGAGGTCTCCTAATTTTCGACACAAATAATTCTAATATGAAAATTTTGCCAACCATCCTATACCACCTCAAGTTTTCTAGAAGTGATTGTCGCCCCTATCTCTTAGATTAAGTAGAATTTAGAGCTCCAAAAATAATTTTAAGGAAAACTAATACAAATGGACTCTCAGAAGATATCGATAAAGTAAACATGTAAATCACATTGTTGATCTTCCAACCAAATTGATTTTTATAACTCAATCAAATATACTAGGCGAGACTTGTATGGTGATCGGTCCATATCGTTAACTCTACTTAGTGATAATCGACCCAAAGAATCTTTATATTGTCTATTTCAAGTATGATATAAGACCACCGACTTGGCTTATTTTGATTTTTGTAGACATGCATGGCTGTTGTATTGTTTCCTGTCACTTCATCGTATGCTTCACTTTCTTAAGTTTCTGACAATGATGGGGAAGAAGAATGGTAGTGGCCAGTGGGACGTAGGGTCGTAAGATCCACAAGACTAATTATAAATTGGCTGTATCTTCAAAGTTCCAAGAGTCGCTCTTTAATTCCATCAATATACGACGAATATATATCCAAAGTCTTGATCTAGTTAGCATATGTTTATATAAGTTATGTAAGTATGAAATTTACAAATAATTGTGAGATATATTTTTGAAAAACTGACTTTTGGAATGCCAAAAATTACAGTGATACAATATCAATGTTTAAAAATATAGTTATGAAAAATTAAGACTGTTGAAAACTGTCATAGTTTTTCTCAACCGATTATTGGATTACTATGATTTTTGAAGACATAACATGCATAAGTATAAGTATCTAATCTAACAATCAATTTTTGAAAATATATATTCTACAATTATCAATCTATCAATTTCATACTTTTATAAATTTATATAAGCACGTACTGTCTCTGTATATATATCCATATATCTTGGGATGATAGTAGCCAGCTGTATACTTATTCAGAAGCAGCTAAGTTCTCGAACTCCATTTATCTAATTTGGTGTGTTCCACGTTGTTTTGTAGCGGTACGTTTGATATTAATGTTTGAGGGAGACTTGTCGTGAATAGTGCAGGTAACATCACAGTATCTCTGCTCTCTACTTTCTCAAAATTTCAATTATTCACCCCCTAAATGACGGCGCCGTTTTTTCGACCGACCATATCTTCCCTTCAATTTTTTTTTTTCCTCGCTTATAAGGTCTTAATTTCAATTATATGAGATCGACAGTATAAATCCTCATATATAAATTGATTAAAGCATTTGTCTCCACAAATTTCTCTTAGTTCATATCTTCCACAAAATTAAGTGTGCATGGTGTTTCAATCTTGTCCGCATAAAATTTGACATTTACAATTTAGTGAATAATTAGTAGGTGAAATGGGCATTAACTAGAATGGAGTACTTGTAACATAAGAGAAGTTGTTGATGTTAATTAAATGACGATTTTAGGGGGAGTAGTGTCATTCACACTGCTCCCATTTATCATTTCTAATGTTCGTACTGTATTATGTCATTATTGCGTCAATACAAAATAGATGTAATAACTGATATGACATGTTGATGAACAAGTCAATTAATAAGATAATTGAATTGGAATAGTACAACAAGTGGAAGCAAAAAACAAACAAAAAAAAAAAGTAAAAAATTTAGCTTTTTTTTTGCTACTTAATTAAAAGGATTAAAAAGTCGGAAAAAATATACAAGTCAAGACGGGCAAAAAAGACATATGGCCCAAGATAAATTTTAATCGGCACAACTAAAGGGGTTAAGATACGTTCTTTTATACTCTCTCCGTCCCAATTTATGTGCATATATTGACTAAACACGCAGTTTATAAAATGCATTGACTGCTTTGACTTTATTATATTTTTAAGTTTGTATTCAAATTTTACCCTTCTAAAAGAAAATGATCACTCTTCAAGTTATTTGATAAGGGGTATAATGGGAAATTCATTATAATTTTTGGTTTGAAAAGTCAAAGTGAGCATATATTTTAAAACATCCCAAAATGAAAAGGTGATCACATAAATTGGAACGGAGGGAGTAGTAATTATTATCCTATCGTTACGACATCAACTAGAAAGAAAATTGAGTAGATTTATACAACATCTTTAGTATTTTCCTAAGCGAGAATATTATAATTTTAAATTAAAGTGCAAATCCTACCAAACCGCATGGATTACCATTAAAAGGGTGAGAGCAAAGACCTTGTGTTTTATCTAACCAAAAAAAAAAAAAAAAAAGACCTAACCTTTTTTTTTTAAACTTTTTCAAGGTAAAATGAAATTGGTTGAGACTATATATATCTACTTAATCTATAAAAATGGCAGTTAGACATAGATTAAGGGCTTTATTCATATTAGTTTTTTCTAAAATCACTTTTGGAGAAGTATCTTTAAACATAACCTCCTCACATATCAAAAGTTAAGGTCCCCTAACTTTTGCTACAATCACTTTGAGTATGAAAATTTCAAAAATGCTATACAAGCAGACACTAACTGATGTGTCGTGCTTTGAGTGGTGTGTGAAAAAGATAGAATCGATTTGAGAAAAGGGATTTCATCACTCAAAGCAAGATACATCATAGTGGTTTTTAATTTTGGGTTAAAATGTCAGGTTGTGTAGCATTTTTGTGAAAAATTTGCCAACCTTTCTATCACCCTTCAAGTTGTTTAGAAGTGAGTATCACTTTATCTCTTAGATCGTGAAATTTTGAGTTCCAAGAGTAATTTTTAAAAAAGTACGTTAATGCAAATGAGCCTGGCCTAAGAAAATATATAGAAGTTTTTTTATGCAAACATTTGATTCTGTCTAACGCAACATTATTGGAAATAATGGTCATAAAATAAAAGTGTAGATCGATATATAGTTCAAATCATACATTCTTATGCACACATTGACATAAAAAAAATGAACAAGAGAATTCTAGCTAGATTGAGAAGATAGAATTCTTTAATGGAATGATTATTTATTTATTTTTCCTAATTTCATAGGGTGACTATCTGTTATTTTTTCAAATGCCACGGATTGGATAGTGGATAAAAATGATCCAAGCAGCATATATTTATATAAATTTATGTAAATATGAAGCCCATAGATAATTGATGGATATATATTTTGAAAAACAGACGGTTGGATTTGATATTGTATTTATTCATATCATGTTTATAAAAAATTACAGTAACCCAAGAGTCAGTTTTCTGGAAATGTCATTCAGAAAAATTATAATAATTTTCAACAATCATAGTTTTTTATAATTATATTTTAAAATTCTAATATTAAATCATTATAATTTTTGACATACATAATATTCTTAAATACATAAATTTGAAGTGTGATAAATAGAAAGTGCAGTCACATGGATGTTAGGATATATGGCGTCAGTTTATAGGAAGAGAAATGAAAGTGGTTAAGGTTGGATTTTAGTGTGACGTGTGCAAGAGGGATTGTAGAATAGAATTTAGTGTGAGCAATGATTACAAGAAGATCGAAGAACGAATTGAAGGGATGAGTGGGACGGAGAGTAAAGAGCGAAAAAGATGGGAACGTGTGGACGATGGTTCCATCAATATATATGTATCCAATCATTATTCTGGACTGTGCACTGCCGAGTACAATTCTGTATGTATATATATATATATATATATATATATATATATATGGTGTATATGTATGGGGTGAGTTATGTTGCAAGTTTGCGGACAAGTCTCCCACCGACCCCTAACCATGATAAAACGTGGAACAAAAACCCCCATCCCACCCCGCCCATATATGTGGGGGTGAGAGATGTTACAAGTTTGGGACAAGTCTGGCACCGACCCACAACCATCAACGGTTCTGTGATAGGATGTGAAACGTGGAACATGATATGTTCCACGTTTCACATCCTATCACAGAACCGTTGATGGTTGAGGGTAGGGGGGAAACTTGTCCACAAACTTGTAACATGACTCACACCATACATATATAAATAGAAAATAAAATTAGAAATTAAGGACATTATTTTAATGCTTTATGAATATAAATTGCTTTAAAAAGTAATTTTGGAAAATAGTTTTCAAGAACATGTTTTCAAACAAATTTTTTATTTTTTATTTTTGTTTTACGGTTATAAGTTTAAGTTCATATTAGTTGTATTTAAAATTACTTTTAGTACCCAAAATTCTGCTTGGTATTAGAGATGTGATAGATAATTCCTTGTAGACAACTTTAATGGTATGGTAATGAAATGATTAGTCAAAATTGGAATATATCTCATGGCTTTTACTATAATAACTTCTAGTTTATATAACTTTATAAAAATATATATTAGCACCTAATTGAGTAGAGTTTGAATTTTCCCTAGTCTCCGGGGAATTACAAATTTATTAGAAGTGGAAGTGGACTTGCACCTAATCTTCAACATTTCCTGATTATTAGCACATTGAAACCTCTTTTTCTACATGTACGTTTCTCCAAATTTATGGTTTTAATATATTAATGAATTTTTGTGTGATCGATATGAAGAGTCTTTAATTTGATGTGACACTCTTCTTTTTGAGGTAGCCAATTTTCACTTGAATTCGTTCCAAAAAAAAAATTAATCAACTTTTAATGTACAATTATGATCCAATTACCAACAGTTCAATTTTGTCCTAAGCATATGCTTTTTTCCCTGCTTAACACCCTCTTTGCTGTAGCTTTAAAAGGACACGTGGAACTCACGAAACCGTTCACCAAGTGTAGATACGTCTTCAGATCGTGACAAGTGGCCACATTTCCTTTACTGAGGTACGGTGATTCTCTGCTACTCAGTCGCAACTCCTGTCCTACTTCAGCATAAGCCCACTGCGTCTCAACCACGCGCTTCTGAAACCAACTTGGCAGGCCTGCCATGTGGACAGGCCATTTCTCTGCCAAGTCATTCTCGTCGATCACGAAACCAGGTACTTTGGTGATGAGATCATCTGAGTTTACAATACGTAATATCTTGGTCCCACTTTTCTCCAGCTGGCATCTAAAGCTTCTGTTACCCACACGTGGCCCTCCGAATGAAATTACCGTCACTAACGGCACAGAATCGAACGTAGCTGCTATATCGTATGCGGTGAGTGTAGCTAGAGCCGCACCGAGACTGTGGCCGGTGATCGTCAAGCTAAGGGGCTCATCACCGTACGATTCGATGACCCTTGCAATCTCTTCTCTGATCATATCCTGCAAACTAGGACACGTGGCGGTCTCGGAAGTGTAGAGACTCAAGAACCCACTCTCTACCATGGGCCCACCAGGCTGATCAGGACCCACGTCATCAGGTAAACAAGTTAAGTTGGCGCGTAGATTTTCAATCCATTCCAAGCAAGTGGCGGTGCCCCTAAACGCAACCACCACGTCCCGTCGGCCGAGCCTAGCAATCTTATCCTTGTCATTGCAAACCGCCACGTAACCAATCCAGCTGGACCGAGTGGACATCCACCTGGGCGCTTTCTCAATCCAACGTGGCATATGGACACCGCACGTGGCGCGCAAATTTTTGGTCAGCCGGTAACCTGACCCAGCTAATCCGGCTTGGTCCAGTAAGGAGTTTTTCTGGAAGCGACAAGTGGCGTAAGTTGGTGAAGAGGGATCAAAGTCGAAGGAGTGATAGGCTGCGTGGACGAACTCGCCGTATCGTAGAATCTCGGTGCGTAGATTATCATCAAGTGGATCCAGCAAGCCTTCCCAGTCGTTGATTCCTTGATATTGCTTCCAACTCTTGCCGAGTTTAGCTGACTCAGTGCTGACATGGCTCTTGACTGAGTTCAAATCAAGTTGGTCCCACGAGTTTCTAATAACTAACCTTGTGCTCTGCTTCACTGGATGAGTGGTGGGATAGAGCGTGAATATTACGCGCTTCCTAGAAGGTAAAGTGCATGGCCGAACTGCTCCAATGGCAACCCTCATTCTCTGCTCTCACTCTAGAAATCTTATATATCTTGAACACCAACTAAGCTCTTCTCTCTCTCTCTCTCTCTCTCTCTCTCTTGTTTGTGGAGGCTTTCACTGGACTACTTACTCAGACTTTGGCTGAACTGAAATGAAGACTCTATGCATGTGTGTGTGTATATATATATATATACACAGAGAGAGAGAGAGAGAGGACGGAAGGTGCATGCATGCATTGGGAAGTTTGATGGGCAAGTTATAATATAATAAAATATAAAATATAAATTATGGTTAATTGGTGGGACAGTTTTGTAACTGGAAAAACGAATGTGGATCCCACAGTTGATATAAGAAGGGTGATGATGATGAAGATTGAATGGAATGAAGCTAGAGAGGTAGGGGTGAGGGTAAAGGTCGCATCAGAGAGACTGAGAGAGGGAGAGAGGATGGGGCGAGGACGAAATTGAGAATGAAAAATGTGTCTTTCCGACCACGTGTGATTGCACGTGCTTTTCACAAGACGCGTCCCAGGTTGAGCTCCAGGCTTCGGCGTGGCTTGAGCCATATAAAGTGGAGTGGCCCTTTCTTTTCTTTTCTTTTTTTTGAGAGAAAAAGGCGCCCTTTCTTGATGTCACAATTAATATATAGGTATATATATATAAAAATTAAAAATTTTATCCAAAAAAAGTATATTGACTAATTTTAGTATCCATCAAACCTAACAGTGGATAGACTCGTATCCAAAATACCCAATCACTTCATTTCCCTAAACTTTTCTTTACCAAAACACTCGTCTATCTCTGACGCACACGAACGCATTAGATTGTAATGATTGCATTTGCAGAATTCAACTCTATGCCTTTCCCCCATCTTTTACTGTACTCCCAGTCCCACTTTAGTTGCATATTACTATTACTATTACTTTTTTTTGTCGGTCCCTAATTGATCACTCGAATTCACGGTATAATGGCATCATTCGCCAAAGGCGAGAATTGAACTTAACTTATGACCTCGTTATGCGCCTTGGTAAATTGTGCTATTCCCACTGGGTTATTGTTGGTGGATATGATTTTAACTGGTAGATTAATATTACTTTTATTCAAGTTTGATTATATTGAAAGTATTAAATTTAGATTGGGTTATTCGAGTTTGGAGCATGACGTACAGTAGGTCGCCATCTGGCCAACATGGGCAGGCTTATCTCATGTCCTCGTAGCATTGCGTGGCATTGGATTGGGCCTTGGCCCTTTTTGCTGCCTTGAGTGGTTTGATTGTGAATCTTCCATCGTTTGAAAAAGAAAAATATTATAGCACCAGAAACTTTAACCCAAAATTAAAAACCACCCTGATATGTCCTGCTTTGAGTGGTGAGGTCTCTTCTTTCAAACTGATTTTCTCTTTTTCATACACTATTCAATCCACGATACGTCAGAGTGATTTAAATTTCGGATTAAAGTGTGGGATGATATAGAATTATTGTTTGAAAAATATTATTAATTTTTATATCCAAATATATCCACATGCAATGCAATGCGTGTACGTATGCAAGATATAGAAAACATAAAAGTGATTGCATCATACAGGAAAGTATTGCCACGTGTAATGGATAACCTTAATATATATACATGGAAGAGCCATTATATTGTTTATTAATTAACTTAATTCTTTTCTAATTATTATAAATGGATGAGGAATATGTTAACTCTATCTTGGTGGTTGTAATCTAGTAAATGATGCAATCATCACTTTACTTTCTCACTAAACTCACATAGAAGAAAGCTTAGGTGGGTCATGTTATTTTGTATTATTTATAATTGAGCTAGTAGTTGTCTTAGTAGTTTGAAACATGCTTTCCATGTTTTTTAAGAATTAATAATAGCTAATCATCGAACATTTTGATCGAGTTTGAACACATAATTTTAGAATTTATACTTTAAATTGAAAGAAGTTTCTAATTTGTCTTTCTTTTAAGGGGTCACGTATTAATCAATTATATTTTTCTAAATATTAATTTATATAGAATTGAGTGACTAGCTAGCACGTACTAATTAATGAGTATCCATAAATAATTTAAGGTTATGTTTGTTTCGAAGTAAAATAGATCATGGAAAATCAAATACATGTAAAATATGATTTTCTGATGTTTGTTGAATAATGTAAAATCATGTCAAATGTAAATAGTTTAATTACATAACTGTTAGATAAGTGGTGGAAAACAACTTCCGGTTTTTTTTTGTTTAAGCGTAAATTGATTTCCTTATCTGCTATGAGGGTGGTACTATTTGCTGAAAAGTTGTTACAACAATAAATTAACAAAAAGTGGCTCAAAGTTCAAGGAAAGCTTTGTCCTTGTATATAATACTTCATTATATATATATATATATATAGGAGCCGGTTCTCCTGGGCGACGTTGCTCATGAGCGACATTGGTAATCCCAAAAGTATCACACACACACGACTTGGATTAAAAGGGGACTGGGACGTTGCAACCTTGTGTCAGTGGATGAGTAAATGTAGACTAAGTTAGATTGGAAAATAAGTCTATCAAATGGAGAGACAATCACCTACACACTCGTACTCCCCACTGACACAAGGCTGTCACATGCACTTCTCTCTCTCTCTCTCTCTCTCTCTCTCTTTGAACGTGTGTCTCTCCTTTTGCGTTTAATTAATTTTTTTTTTCATTCTCTTTCTCTCTCTATGTTTCTTTGAAACACGGTGTGACCAGTCCAAATAAATTAATATGCCGAATTAAAATGAATGGATTATATTTTTCAAAAATATTAATATGCATAAATAAAAGTTTAATTCACAATGTTAATAAATAATTAAAACTTAAGTCATCTTGTTTGTAGCTCATGATGAAATGTAATTTTCCATAAATATCTCACTCTCACTCTCTCTCTCTCCCTCTCTCTCTCTCCCTCTCTCTATCTCATACATGGACAAACACTATAGACAATGCCATACAACGAATTTGGGGGTCATATTGATTAACTCATGCAAGGTGATCATGAATTGTATAAAAAAAGATAAAATTTTAGTTCAAATATATTGATTCACATAATTACGAAGTTAATCAAAAGTTTGTGGCCCAAATTGAAACTCTATATAAACATTGTGGTACTAAATGACACTTAACCGTTAGTTCACTTAAGTTATTAATACTTGATTGTTTCATTTATTCAAATATTAAATTTAACGAACACAAACACAATTCGCTTAATTCTTCTTCCATTTAAATAGTACTTCATTTAAAATAACACCGATCAATTATAATCTCAATCAAGGGCCTTCGACAATGGCATTTTTCGAACAATACATAAATTCATGATCACTTTACAAGAGTTAATCAATATGACCCCCAAATTCGTTGCATGGCATTGTGTGTAGTGTTTGTCCATGTATGAAATAGAAAGAGAGAGAGAGAAAGGGAGTGAGAGTGAGAGTGGGATATTTATGGAAAATTACATTTCATCATGAGCTACAAACAAGATGACTTAAGTTTTAATTATTTATTAACATTGTGAATTAAACTTTTATTTATGCATATTAATATTTTTGAAAAATATAATTCATTCATTTTAATTCGGCATATTAATTTATTTGGACTGGTCGGATCGTGCTTCTAAGAAACATAAAGAGAGAAAGAGAATGAAATTTTTTTTTTCATTAAACGCAAAAGGAGAGACACACGTTCAGAAAGAGAGAGAGAGAGAGAGAGAGAAAAAAGTACATGTGACAGCCTTGTGTTTGTGGGGAGTACAAGTGTGCATGTGGCTGTCTCCCCATTTGATAGTCTTATTTCCCAATCTAACTTAGTTTACATTTACTCCTCCACTGACACAAGGCTGCAACGTCCCAGTCCTCCTTTTAATCGATCCAAGCCGGTGTGTGTGATATTTTTGGGATTACCAACCTCGCTCATGACCGACATGAGCGACGTCGCCCATGAGCGACGTCGCCCAGGAGAACCGGCTCCTATATATATATATATATGCAATCTAATAGTCTATGAATATATGTACTTGTAAGCTTTATGTCTTTTGAAGAATGATATATGTACTTGTATGCTTTATGCATGTCTTTGGAAGAATAATTTCTTCTTTTATTAGTCATCTCCATCACTTTCCCTTTTTATGAAATGGTACTTTCTTATCCATAGCTTAGGTAGAATGCTTTTTCTTTTAAATCATTTCATTTATTACTGTTATACTCTCTTTTTTTCTTTTTTTTCTTTTTTTTTTTAGGTTTTTGTGCATGTAGATATGTATTTATACACTAATATATATAGTAATGGAATATAATATTATATATATGAATATATGTACTTGTAAGCTTTATGCATATGCCCTTAGAATGATACTTTTTCTTTTTGTTAGTACAAGTCATGCCCATCACTTTTATTTTTTGATATAGTACTTATGTATAATATTAAAATAAAATCGATGTAATTAATGCCAATAATATTTATGTGTGTAAATATATATGAACAAGATAATGTGACTACTATTTATATATATATATATACAAATAATAATATTAATTCAATTAGAACTATTGGATTCAGTACGTACATCACCACTGCTCTTTTTTATTATTATTATTCTTTATAGGGTAAAGATTTTATACAAGTTGCATAAAAAAGTACTATAGACTTTATATATACACATATATAAAATGTGATGTGGCAATCTTTAATGTTGAGTGGCAGAAAACATGGGAGGAAGAGTTTTCAAAATGAAAACATTGAGAAAACAAGAATGTAAAATGTTAGGGCCTGTTTACTTTATGAAAATTTTCACAATTTTCATTTTCTATGAAAATTTTTAAAAAATGATTTTCATTTTCAATTTTCAAAATTTAGAGAATGCGTTTACTTTGCAAAAATGAAAACTGTTTTCAAAATCTAAAAAGAGTGTAAATGTGTTTACTAAAACTATATATTATCTCTATATGTTTTATTATTTTCATTTTTTGGTTTTACAGTTAGTCTATATATTTTTTCCATGTTTATAAGCATTGCCACGATATAATCCTTGTTTTCAATTTTTGTGAAAATACAAAAAACATCTTTTTGATGTTTTCACATTTTCTTAAAAACTGAATTCATTTTCTTGAAAACAGTTTTCATTTTTTACAAGTAAACGCGTTTTTAGGGCCGTTTTCTGTTTTTATTGAAAATGAAAATGAAAATTGTCAAAATTTTCACGAAGTAAATAGGCCCTTAACATTTTCAGGGCTATTTTCACTTTTATATCAAAATACGAGAAAATCATGTAAAATTATTATTTTATATGTAAAAGGCTTTACATTGTAAATGACTTTATACTGTAAAGTATTTTATGTTGAAACAAACAGAGTCTAAAAGAAAACGAGAGTCTTAATTAGAAAGATGAAAAAACAGAGTCTTATTTTATGCAAAGCCAAAATTTGGCTTTTAAAGCAAAAAAACAGCTTCAGTAGTGCATTCATATCCCCCCTCCAAATTTGAAGGGGCTACAGTAGCCATTCATATTTGCCCAAATATGAATGCCCACTGTAGCTCAGCCAAACTTAGCAAAGTGGAGCGAAAGTCCATTTTGCCCTCATCAACTAACAAAACGACTGGATCATTTTCCCTCACTTTCCCAGCATTTTCTCAGCAAACAAACAACAACATAAAATTCTAAAAAAAAAAATCATGCATATTGTAAAACAAAATTCATATCTAAAATCTCACAGCAAGTAATCAAGCTGGGCCCTAATCTGAAGAAAAAAAAAGGCATGTCATGAACTAAAACCAGAGGCAGAAGAGGAAAAAAAACCAAAACCATGGCCACCCACTGAGATTTTACTCACCTCGATCGCCATGGCCACCCACTGATTCAACTGCTTTGTGAGGATATCCTTCCTTCCAAATGGGTTTCTGCAAATGGTCAAATGGGTTTTTGACCACCTCGATCGCCATGGCCACCCACTCGATTTAGCTGCTTCCATGAGAAATCCACCGCCGTGAGCTTGTGGGTTTGGAAAGGGATTTTTGATGGGAGAAGAGAGAAAGAGATATGGATGAAATTTGTGGGTTTGGATCGGCAAAGAGGAAGAGATAAGGAGAGAGAGAAAAAATCGTGGGTTTGGATCGTCAAAGAGAAAGATGGGAGAGAGTTTGTGGGTTTGGATCGGCAAAGAGAAAGAGATAAGGAGAGAGAGAGAAGATCAGAAGGGGAACATGTGAGAGAGAGGGAGAGAGCTTGATTGGCAAAGAGAAAGAGATAAGGAGAGAGAGAGAAGATATCGTGGAAGGGGATATTTGGGCAGGAATAGGTGAGAGATAGGGAGAGAGAGATATTTTTTCACACACATAGAAAAGAGCGACCAACGGTTATTAAAAAAAAAAATGCCCACCTAGGCAGAAGAGAGAAAGATAGAGAGCCCAAAATTTTTTTGTTGAGTTTATAAAATTTTTTCTTATTTATAAAAAATTTTGTTGAGTTTTTTTCTTTTATTATTTTTGGAATAGGTACAACGATTACAAAATATGTAATAACTATTTTTTATTAATTTAATAATATCAATTTAATAATAATTTTAATTGATAAATTAAATTATTGGTATTTGGAGAAAGAGAAATGAATGAAGGGTATTTGATGTAATTGATAATAAAGAATAAGGGTAGAAGTGGAAAGTAGATGATTGAGTCAAATTTTTATGGATGCACTAATGGAGCAACTCCATTCAAAGCCAAAGCCAAAAATATAAAAAAAAATATATATATTTTTCCTTCAAAATTTGACTTTTAAAGGAAAAAAAAAAAATGAATGTACTACTGGAGATACCATAACAGTACCAAAACTAGAGGAGATAAGATGACAAGGCATGATCCCTGCAGATGATATATACAATCAAATCATAAACTTTTACTTTTCCACACATGTACGTGGTAGAGATCTTCACCTATTATTTTTGCATTATATATCCATTAATAGCGCCTTTACACGTCTTAATATTTTTATCACTGCCCGTAACAGATTACCTTATATTATCCAAGTCAATCCACGCTATCTATATATATATATATATATTGATTGGCCATGAGTGATTAACTTTTTCTCCATATTTCCAGTTTATTAATGGCTAAATAGTTAAAAAAAAAAAAAAAAAAAAAAAAAGAAAAATAAAAAATAAAGGGTTTTTTTTTTTTTTTATTGGTATTATTTTCATCTTCTTTTCAATATTGTAAACACAAGCAAGACACCCTTTAATTTAATTTCTGTCTTTTTCCTCATTCTTTTTATATATACAGAAATTAATGATCAAATCAGCATATGCTTATATAATCTTATATAAGCATGAAGCCCATAGATAATTATGGGATACATATTTTGAAAACTTATCGTTGGATTAATTACTATACTTATGCATATCATGTCAATCTGCCAAAAATTATAGTGATCCAACAATTCATTTATCTGAAATGTCAATGAGAAAAATTATGACAGCTTTTAGCGATCACATTTTTTTCATAACTATATTTTCAAATTTTGACATTGGATCACTCTAATTTATGGCATGCAAAACATCTATAAGTACATCATCTGATGGAATTGTCAGTTTTTCAAAATATGCATCCTATAATTATCTATAGGTTTCATGTTTACATTAATACTTATGTAAGCATATGCTGACTAGAATAAGACTATACATATATATATATATATATATATATATATATATATATATATATATATATATAGAGAGAGAGAGAGAGAGAGAGAGAGAGAGAGAGAGAGAGAGAGAGAGAGAGAGAGCCTCTAATATCAGGTGCATTTTATGCATCTTGTATCAGGTGCCCTCTTGTAGAGTAATTTGTAGTGAAAATTTTGAAAAACTGACTGTTGGATTAGATTCTTCTATCATGTATGTCATGTTTGCCAAAAAGTACGGTGATCTAACGTACGGTGGTTTTTGAAAAATGTAACTTTGAAAAACTATGGTTTTTTTGTTCTTTAAAATGTTATCATTTTTGAGCATTCAGTTTTCTCAGAAACCAAATATTAGATCACTATGATTTTTGGCAGGCGTGACATACATTGTAGGATTATCTAATCCAATGGTCAATTTTCCAAAATTTACAGTGCAAGTGGCTCTACAAGAGGGCACTTGATGCACTTCACCTGACCGTAGCACCTCTATGTGTCTGTGTGTGTAGTAATGATCTAATCCACATATGCTCTTATGTCCACATGAAGCCCATAAATTATTGTGTAATGCCTATTTTGAAAAAATTGACAATTGGATTAGATATTATACCTATGCATGTCATGTATGCCAAAAATCACGGCGATCAAATTATCGATTTCTCAAAAATGTCACTGAGAAAAATTATGATAGTTTTCAATGGTCACAGTTTTTTATAATTATATTTTGAAATTCTGAGATTGGATTACCATGAATTTTGGTGTGCGCGACATCCATGAATATAATATCTAATTCAACGGTCAGTATGAATCCTATAATAATCTATATTTTTCATGTGCATATAACTTATATCAGCATATGTGGACTAGATCATTATTGTGTTTATATATATATATATATATATATATATATATATATAAATGAAAAATGGGAGCTCGATCGGTAATAATGGGAGCTTAATTAGCTGGCCAAATCCACTTGGGATATTTTGAGCCAAGCGAAGCGAAGCGAAGCCCATTGTAATATTGTATAATGCTTACGTCAGTCAAATCAGAGATAAAATGAATGAACGTTTTCAAAGTCAGTCATATGAGATTATGAGCACTTAACATTGAATATTATCAACAAAGTGAAAGCCGTCATAAGAAAAGGTTGCAGTAAGTAATGAGAGTGAAATTCCACGAATTTATGATGTGGCTCCTGCCTACTATTTCCTTTACTTTGCAACCTCAATCCCCACTACGCTCCAAAAAACTAAAAATCAAACACCACCCTATATATGGGGAAATTTGATATTCTTAGATTTTGTTGCCCCGTACACCCTCCATCTCCATTTTCCATCTTAAGAACCTAATTACTTTTAATAAGCCTGCAATTCAATTAATTATTAACTCCATTCTCCCTCACTTTCAATTTACTCCCTTCACAATATTGCTAGGTTTAACATATATGTTAATGCTCATTGACATATATATTCATTTCTCTTTTTAATGAAAAATATTCTAATCAGTATTTGATCATTTTTTTTAAGACAGCAAATAATCAAAAGACTGTTAGATCACCCACAGGGACGAAGCCAGGATTTTACATGAGTGGGGGCCGTTGTATCAACTAAAATTTTTTCTTGAAAATCCAAAATAGTATCCATATAGTATTAACAAAACATCAACAACTGAAAATATACAAAATATTCAATCAAAATAAAAAATTTTCTTATTTGTTGTAATTTTGACTTGGGCTGATTTATATTTATTTGTTGCTGCTGTTGTTGTGATTTGAGCTGATTTATTGGGATGATTTTGATTGAGTTGTATATTTTTATTTTTTATTTTTGGATTTGAACTAATTTGTTGGGATAATTTTGTCTATTTTTTTTTTGGGGGGGCTAATTTCTGTTAGAAGGGCCAAAAACTGTGTTAGTAGTAGGGGCCCAAAAATTATTTGAGTGGGGACCAATTAATTTTTTATACCTACTATAGTCTTTTTTTTTTAGAGCCAGCAGGAGCCATGGCCCCTTTGGTCCCCAAGTGGCTCCGTCTCTGATCACTCAGATGGTCGAAATCGATCTAACAGCCATATGAGTGTGTGTTATATCATCATTCTGATATAAGTCTACACCGCATGTGCAGGTGGAGAGAGAGAGAGTTAATGTAGTTAGATACACCTAAATGGCTCCCTTTGATAGCTAGCTAGCTCGGGATATAAAATGAGTAAGTTGATAAGTTAAATATGAAACCATTAAAATCTCATGCGATAATGCTTACCAAATAAATTCCATGCACCTACTTTGTTAGATACTAACTAATTAATGCGGCAATGTTGGATAGATAATTAATAAAAAGTTTGATTTACTTTTGGATTAAACTAAAAGGAGTAAATTAAGCAAAAATCACGTCAACCATTAAACAATTTGCATGGATTGATACCTTGAAAGTAGTAGCATATATTCTTTCGAGAAACTATACCTAGACGTACCAATATACTTAGAGGTATCATAGTTCTATGATGGGCATTTTAGTCAATAATCTTAAGTTTTCGGAATATTATGTAATCGAACCTAATCCAAAGATAAATATGTAAATATATATATTTTTTTTTGGGACCAAAATACTCTTATGTAGATAAAATAATAACCATTTTACCGAGTAAATGGTCAAAACTAGAAAAAATATTTCTAAAGGTTTTGTTAACAATCCCCAATATTGTACTGAATTTTCAATTTAATATATAAGCATCAATCCCCAAAAATGAACAAAATCTCCAATTTAACAAAGACTCTCCAATCCATAAATTAACACAAAATTATCAATTTTACTAAGAATTCCCAATCCCAACTCCAAACCCATAATTACTGGGAACATAGAATCTACGTGTATTAAATATTGATTTGACATGTTGGGGATTAGAGATTATGTGTAAATCTGAGGATTCTGTGTAAAATTGGGGATTGGAGATTATGTGCAAAATTAAAAGTAAAAGTCAAATTTTGACAATTTGAAAGGTATTTTGGTCCAAAAATATTAGTGATAAGTTCATGTTCGTAATGATCTTTGGATCAGGTTCGTTCATATAATATTTTAAAATTTTAGAATTATTATTGGGTTAAAATGCCCATGATATGATATAATTTTTTTTATTTTTTATTTTTTATTTTAAATAGTGTTAATCATCCCGCTGTCTCCTTTATATCTCCTCCCTCTGCAAAGGACTGGGTGGGGAGTTTTTTTTTTATAAGAATGACCTTTTAAAAAAATATATTTATAAAAATGACATTAAAGAAAAATATTTGTAAGAATGACCTCCACTAACTTGGTGAACATGCTACATAGACAAGTGGGGCCCGCAAAACATATGTGGAATCAAAAACCGCTGTTTGAAATAGCGGTTTTAGATGATTTTTTTTTTCTTTCTTTAGTTATTATGTTCAAACAAATTGGAGAACCTTTAACATGAAACTAAAGCAAAATATACCAAAACACTTCAAAGAAAAAAAGAAAAAAAAACCCACACCACAAGCCAACATTCCAACCATAAACATCAATCATCCAAAACAATCCATAAACATCTTCCAAACCACATCCTTCATTTTTTTTTTATACCATATGGTATACATCAATGTTAGCTGACAGTCAATTAGTAGAGAAGGGGGCACCGCAATGAGAGATTCGCGAGGCATATGGGGATCCAAGTCGACCACTTAAAAAAAAAAAAAAAAAACTCAAGCCAATTAAATAAAGGATGTGGTTTATTTAAGTGGTGGACTTGGATCCCCATATGCCCCACAAATCCCGCATTTTGGTATCTTCTTCCTTACAATTGACTAACAACTAACACTGATGTATAACATGTGGCAAAAAAAAAAAAAATAAAATAAAGGATGTGGTTTGGAAGATATTTATGGATTGTTTTAGATGATTGATGTTTATGGTTGGAATGTTGGCTCTTCAATTTATTTGAACATAATAACTAAAAAAAAAAACTCTTCTAGAATTGCAGTTTGAAACAGTGGTTTTGGTTTTACATGTTTTGCGGGTCCCACTTACTTATGTGGCATGTTAATCAAGTCAGTAAAGATCATTCTTACGAATCTCCTTTTTTGAAGATCATTTTTTCAAATATTTATTTAAAAAGATGATTCTTATAAAAAATTCCTGGGTGGGACCATACTAATATGAAGTACATGTGAATTCACCCGTTTTATGGGAGGGTGCATGTTTGAAAAGTGAGAAGGCGGCAGCCGCATGTTGACTATTTTTCTTTTACTGAAATGTAAATATGGAAACTAACTTATCCAAAAAAAAAAAATTATATGGAAAGTAACCATTGCGCATTTGCACTCAAGTTGCTGTGGCATTTTGGCATTTTGGCATCAAGCAATGCCAAATTTGACAAATTTGGCATTGCTTGATGCCAAAAAGCTAAATTTGGCATCTGCTAGTGCCAAATGGGCTTATAATTTGACATATAGTATTTTTTGGGATGCTAAATTTGACTTTTGCATTGGAGATGCTCTTAGCAATAACCAGGCATCTTCAACGGTGATATATAAATTTTGTGATCTATATATATTTATTTTTTGAATTACTAAAGTGAGTGAATATGGGTATGGATGAAAGTGCTCCAATAGGGTTGTATACTTTTTTTTTGTTTAACCATCTTTTTCCATGTTCCAACCCCCATTCTTCCTTGCCAACCATCTTGTTTTAATTGAAAAAATTATCCAAAAGTCTTAATTTGAGTTCTTTTTTACCCAGAAGTCCTAATATATATTTTTCTTAACCCAAAAATCTCAATTTTAGTTATTTTTTATCCAAAAGTCCAAGTACCTTTGAAAACTAATGCATTTCATCTCCAAAAACTTATGCTTTTTTTATTAAATTGACGAGTTTCTTAAAAAACCGAAGTATACCTATGAAAATTGAAGCAATTTGTTTTTCAAACTGATGGTTTCTTATAAAATTGAAGCATGCTTATGAAAACTAATGCATTTTTGCATCTGTTATATATATATATATATATATATATATATGGGTCTGGTTCCTGTTACACCCTATTTTGACACCTATCTTTACACCTCATTTTCAAATACTATTGTAGGTAGAATATTTTGAGAAACCTACCATTAGATTAGATGCTTATCTTATGTTTGTCATGTATGAAAAAAATTGGAGTGATCCAACAGTTAGTTTTTGGAAAATATCATTTGGAAAAACTATTATTATTTTTATTAATTAAAAACTTAATAGTTTTTTATAGTAATATTTCCTAAAATCTAACCGTTGGATCACTATGGTTTTTGGCATACATGACATGCATAAGAAAGGTATTGAATCCAACGGTCGGTTCGTCAAAATATTTGTCATAGGTAGTGTTTTGAAAACGAGGTGTAAAGATAGGTGTCAAAATAGGGTGTAAGGGGAACCTAACCATATATATATATATATATATATATATATATATATATATATATATA
>JAESVK010000232.1:1327508-1340336 GCA_017140935.1 Hamamelis virginiana
AAAAAGGCATGGTAGAGTAATTCTTTGCTGGATGTGAGCTTTGCCTTGTGGGTTTAGCTCAGTAATTCTCTGTAGGATGCGAGCTTGGTCCTGTACCTCAACTACATGTTATCAGTTCTCCTGGGATCACGGAGAAAAAAAAAATGAAAATCCTTTAAAATGTTTGCTAGTTGATGTCGTTGCCTATGAGACGGTTGAGATATTTCCAACAATTCTTTTGGTTATTATCCTGGTTTTGGATTTTAGTGTTAAGGGCATTTATCTCACTTCGAATTGTAGGAAAAAATATATGAAGAATTTTCTGTGTATTAAAAAATCCAGTAATAAACAATTATAAAATTCTGGATTAAAAAAAATAAAACTGAAACTTACAGGATTAATGAAGAACAGAACTTGAAGGTTTGATTTGCAGAAAGTAAGTATAAATCGTTAACCAAGGCTATTGTTTGACAATATGTCCTTAAGACAGAATTCGTCCTTCTATGGTGCTCAAAGTTGAATAGCGACTATCTCCCTGGATACAATGGTCGGTCACTTGCAGTAGCAGCACTTCAAACGACAACTCTGGCAAACCCAAGCAATGACTCTCTTTCTCTCTTATTATGCAAAATGCTTGAATAATTTCGGTGTTAAAAAACTGCTATGGATGCATGTATTTATCTGGTGACTGGTGGTGGCAGTTTTCTGTAAGTCGCGACTGTTGGCAGAAGGCGTCCCCTCAGATGAGTTGCGACTGTTGCAGAAGGTGCCGAACCCAACAGTCACCAGATTAACAGGTAATCAGCTTGATTAATTTTAAAAAAATTAACAAAAATAATAATGGTCCATTAGCATCTAATGACCCAGCCTAGCCCAGCCCAAGACGGGGCGACAGCGGCGGCGCGCGCATGTGGTTCACGGACCATGGCCCACTTTATTTAGGTTCTCCCCCCTCACAAAACTTGAGTACCCCTTGGGGCCCAAACCCAAAGCCCAAGATGAGAAGTTATAAACCATTACATTCTTTCTACTTTTCCAATGTGAGATTAGCTTAAACATCAAATGTTTCATGAAGCTATGTTAACCTTCAATTTCTCATTCACAATTGAAGAATTTTGGACAAGCTAATAGATTGCATTCATCTACTCCATAAGTAGATCTCATTCCTATGTGGTCCCACCTATAAATATAAGTAGGTCCCACGATTAATTTGAGCTAAAATTAGTTCAAAATTCCAACACGAATTTCTCCTGTTTGCTTCTTGTTCCTTGCAGTACCATTTAGTACTCCTGCTTTATTTGTTGAGCATCACAAGAACGCAACTCAACTTAGCAGGAAAGTTGAACACAGCAGCTCAGATCATGTAACTTATGCTCACCCGCTCTTATTGTAGAACAAAAAAACAGAGCACAATAGAGCTTGACAAATGCATCTTGTAGATTTCGGAGTAAGAGAGAAACAAATTAGGGAAAGAGAGGAGATGAAGAAGAAGGCTCTCTCTACAGTTCCTCCCTGAAGAGCTAGAAAAGTAGGACTTTAGGATAAACAAAACTCATAAAAAAGACTTTTGGGTAAACAAAACTTTTGAAAAGGAACTATGGGTATACAACTGTTTTTAATTAATAAACTACCATTCCTTCATCTCTAATTCCATCTACCATATAATAATAATAATTAAATAAATAAAAAATAAAAAATAAAAAAAATAATTGTTTGGATTTCAGTTTGCATTATCAATGCATTTCTGTTCAATTATCGAGGTTCATTATTCCCATTTACCGTTCAACAGGTTGGAATTTTGGAGGTGAAAATGAGAGAAACTGAAAAAAAATGATGAAGTGACAATAAATCCATTGATGCAAACTTATATATATATATCATTTGGATCAATAGTGGCAAATCTATTTTTTTTTTTTTTTTGGCATATGAATATGCATCACCGGCCATTATAGTACCCAAATTGCTATCCTTATGCAAAAAATAGATTTGCATGTAGATACGCTTACACCATTGGAGATGGCCTCGTGAGACCCTTTTGATTGGGTTCTAGCAGTTATAGCAAGAAGTTCTATATAAAAATGAAATACAGTTTGATGGCTTTAATTATCACTAATATACACATTGCTCTTATAGTTTTAATTTGAATACATTGATCTCCGATAGTTTTCATTTGTGGTATTTTTTATCCTCTTGTTTGTCTATCATTTGATTCTTAATTTGACGGAAAATAGTGTTAATATATATCGTCATTTTTGCATTCATTATTTATACTAATCTGCTAATGTATCTAAAGTATATTGGTGAAGTTTGACAATTTTTTTAAATATATAAACTTCTATGAATTATTTTTTGTCAATAAAAATTATATTAAAAAAAATCATGAAAATATTGTATATAAAACTGATAAGCATAATACAATTTTTCGTCAAAGAATAAAAAATGAGTGGCAAAAGGGTGACAAGTGTTACATATGAAAATTGTAAGGGAAGACTATGTTCCAACTAAAACTAAAGTGGTGCAGTGTCTAATTAAGTGATAGTTAATTAAGAGATAATCATAATTTTTAAAAAAAAAAAAAAAAGGTAGGAGTTTGACCAACGGATGTAATAT
This sequence comes from Hamamelis virginiana, assembly GCA_017140935.1. NCBI lineage: Eukaryota > Viridiplantae > Streptophyta > Magnoliopsida > Saxifragales > Hamamelidaceae > Hamamelis > Hamamelis virginiana. Next base: position 1,330,098 of record JAESVK010000232.1, read on the forward strand.
GATGTAACCATTACATCATGATGACAAGTTTCTCGAATTGGGTGTTCTGTCTCAATTAGTGAGTTGACAGAAGGAAAGAAAATAAAAAATTCAAACAGTTATAAAAAGCTTTGATAAATAAGAAAAGAAGGGGATTTATTAATGCATGAACCAAAGAGAGAATATATATATATATATATATATATATATATATATATAGAGAGAGAGAGAGAGAGAGAGAGAGAGAGAGAGTTGTCAGTTAGTGATATTAGACCGAAATATTTTGACCAATTAATTCAAGAAACCATAAGTGGTAACTTGACCCCAGCAAACTTGGAGCTGTTTTTCAATATATATATATATATATATATATATATAGGATAGGATAGGATATAACTTCCTTCCATGTTAATTAGGCAAATGCCATTACAAGCACCATCACTGTCTTTTAATTTGAAACAACTTACCAGTCTTACACGATTCATGCATTTTTTAATTTTATTTATCATATTAGTTTATTATTGTATAAATTTTATTAAAGTCCTCTTCATTAAGGCAAATCCAACCATACATGCACTATGACATGTTATTTTTGGCTTGATTGCTTTGAGACATTGCAACTTAACATGTCTGGCTTGATCGCTTTGAGACATTGCAACTTTGAAAGGGTGTCAGTTCAAACTTTTCTAAATGCCCACACTAAAATTTGCACGTGTGAACTGCTGAATTGCAAATTTTCATCGCAATCTTCAAAAGAAGCTCTTATTCTCCTTACTCAAACCAATCTATAATAATTTCACAATTGAGCTCAATTTTTCTACCATAAACAAATTGTAGACTTTTAGAGTCTTTCCATGTTATCAAAAACTCACTAAAAAAGGAGCCTCGCTGGTTAGTTTGACCAACCATAAACCATCATGATAGAAAGTTCTTGAACCATTGAGTCAAAAACTTCTTCGAGTTTTATTTTCTATATATATATATAGCATGGATCTGGTGCGCCATCATGCATCAGGGTCGTGCGTGATGCATAGGCGACAACGCATTCAATCAGCGTAGATTAGATGCATTCAATCAGTGTAGATTAGATAGCCTCCTTATGCATGTTTTTTTATTTTATTTTATATATATTTTTTTTGGGTATAGTAAGAACATCACTTAATTAATACAATACATGCAAATTTAACTATATACAAAAATGCTAGCCAAGGGTCTTGAACACTAGACCATTTATCCCAAACCCCACCCTTTGAGCCAATTGGGCTAGTTCTAATTGGAATCTTAGTGATCCAATGGCTAGTTTTTGAAAGAATTGATGTGAAAAAATAGCGACATTTTGAAGAACAAAAAATTCATAATTTTTCACAGTGACATTTTTTACAAACTAATATTGAATCGGTTTGATTTATATAGCATGCATGACATGCATAAGCAGGCAGGGCTAACTCAAGATAATTTGAGGCCTAAAGCAAAGATTTTTAGAGAAGTTTTTCTATGTTTAATTTTTATCATACTTTTTCTACCAACCAAACAGAAGATGACACCCAAAACTTTACAATTCTAATCTTGCACTACTTTTAACATACAAAATTTACAAACATAATATGACTAAACATAGAACAAAAGTTAGTGAGCTATTAGAATTGATGTATGAGCAAAACTATGACAAAAATCAATATGAGCAAAAAATATAAGCTATAAAATCAAATTTGAATGAAATATATTTTTTTAAAAGATTACTTGTTGAAAAAAATATGAAAAAGTCCCAAAAAAGGTAAGACAAGAAGAACACATCAACACATTTTGATGATTTTTTTTTTTTTTTTTTGGGGAGCGTGGATTTTTTTGGGAAGCGCTATCCACACTCCCCCACTCTTCTTTGGAGTTACAATTAATCTTTATTTTTTATTTATAATGCTAAATTTATCCTTAATACAAATTTGTGTCAAATAATCTCTATATGGCCAGTTATATCACAAAATTTGAAGAATTGGCCGTTAGATTAGGTATCCTTCTTATGTATGTCAGGCCTGCCAAAAATCACAGCGGTTCAATGATCCATATGTGAAAAAATAGTGACATAAAGTCATAGTGATATTTTTTAAAAAATCAACCCTTGGATCGCTATTATTTTTTGCAGTCCTGATCTACTACATACATAAGATCGATGGGTATCTAATCTAGTGGTAAGTTTTTCAAATTTTTTCTGATAACTGGTCCTATGAAAATCACTTAACACAACTTTAATATTAATAATAAATTTGATATTATGAATAAAAATAAAAATTAATTAGGTCTTTGCGATAATATAACTACGAGGAGCGCCGCTGCGCCGAGACACTGTTTAGACTGCGAATAGCGTTTCCCTTTTTTATTTGTCTTTTTAATTATCCTCTTCATCTTGGATCACCCAAAAAAGGATATATGTATGCAAGTGGCCCTAATTCTGAGGCCCCTTTTGGAAATTGTGCAGTCTTTTGGAGGTTTTTTGTGTTTTTGTTTTTGGGAAAAAAAAAAAAAAAAATCTCTTCGACTATCACCTTGTGACATTTTACCTCATCAACTATCAATTGCAATACTTTGTCCTCCTAAACTATTGAATTATGACAAATAATTTCATTCCGTGATATTGTACAGCCTATTTTATAGCAAACCGACCATTGGATCACTATGATTTTTGACGTGCCTAACATAGACAGATAGATTATCAATCCAACGGTCAGTTTTTGAAAATACAAACAGTCAGATTAAAAAAACAGACCGTTAGATTAAAAAATAAACTATGAAAATATAGATGTTTTTGAAATTGTATTTTAAAAAACAGACCGTTAAATTAAATAATCTGCATGTTCATGTTAGGCATATGCATGCCAAAAATCACTGTGATCCAACGGTTGGTTTGCAATAAAACGAACTGTAAAAGATCACAAAAGGGATTATTTGTTACGATTCAATAGTTTAGGGGGTAAAGTATAGCAATTGATAGTTAGGGGGATAAAATGTCACAAGATGATAGTTGAGAGGATTTTCTATATTTTCCCCTTTTGTTTTTTAACCTATTGGAGACTATGCACGGAGACTATGGAAATTGGAGAATGGAAGCCTTATGATGGCAGAGGCCTTAGGCCATGCCTAACTGGCCTTATAGGTGGAGCCCGCACTATCTGTAGGCTATCAAATTAATTCAATGATAAGTTTTTTGAAATTTGTATTGTAATTGGTCTTATGCAACTTTATATAAGGTGTACCTTACAATTAACTCCAATATGTATATATATAAGGAACCGATTCCGTAAGGACGTCCTCAAGCTTCTTATCGTCAGTCTATTTTTATTGGGAGAGGTGTTTTGAAAAATCGACCATTAGATTAGATAATCTTCATATGTACGTCATGTCAGCCAAAAATCATAGTGATCCAACGGTTGTTTTTTAAAATACAGACATTTAAACAACTTTGACCAATAGTAAATATTACCAGAATGTTTCACAGATTGTATTTTAAAAATCGATTGTTGGATCATTGTGATTTTTGGCGGACATGACATCCATAAGTAGATTGTCTAATCCAATGATTGATTTTTCAAAATACCTATCTTGTGGCTCTTCTCTTAGAAGAGGTGGGTTAACGATAGGATATGTAAGGATGTTTTAATATGAATTTCTGTGGATATTTTGGAAAGGGATAGATGTGATTGAAATTATTTAATTATTTGTCAATTAAAATGTAATTATTAGATAGCATAGATTTTAATAAATGGTGACATTCATCTCTTATAAAATATGAAGTGAAATTTAAGAAATTAATAATGGTCCGGGCCATATCTCTTACAACGTACGTACATAGTGAATTGAAGTATCTGCATATATCTTTTGTATCCCAATCTCTTTATCTACAAGGCTATGCTGCCGACTCATTTACACAAAATGCGGATCAAACCTTTAGCACTCGGCTGATTTACACAAAATGCGGATAAAACCTTTAGCACTCGGCTCTAATGATGGCATTTATCATTGGACACCGCAGGTCAACTGAGCAATATATCAAGATGAGATAGTACAATTGTACCACCATGGAAGGAGATATATATATATGCCTCCTGCATGATCTCTCTCCTAATTTTATCATGAATGAGTGAGAGAGAGAGAGAGAGATTGACTTCCTTCCAACCACACATTCTCTCTCTCCTTTCTATGGACTCATGACTGCCTTTCAATCGCATATTCCCTCCTTTCTATATATATGATCTCCTCGAAAAAGAAAGGATCACAATTACCACGCATGCAAGAATGATGTAAAATGTGAAGAGACATGCACTACTGAAATTTTTGATATCTTTGGCAAGTACAAATTAATCATACCCATATATATATATATATATATCTTTTAAGATGGTTTAAGTCCATGATAATAGAATTAAAACCAGCTCGATCGGTGCATTACAGCACAATGATGGGTGTAACGCTAAAAATTGGATTAGGTTAGGTCCATCTAATTTTTAAATAAATAAGTTCATGGTTGGTCTAAAAAAATGTAAAATTATTTCGAACCTTATTTTCTGTACAAAGATGTATAGATTTATCGCCATTATTTTCATAATTACTAAATAGCTTCTTATACAAAACTTACCTTTTCTATGTCATACATGCGGAAGATTATTTTATTGTTAGCCATTCAATTCCCACACCCATATAGAGTCTGACAAATGCAATCCGATCCTGCTAATGGACCTGAGCCCATTTGGAAAATACAGGTTTGAGTTGTGATTTTGTGGGCCCGCTTTAAACGGACCAACCCCAACTTGATAAGAAAACAAGTGGGTTGGGTGGGGTCCATGATCGATTCTTGGACTCGCCAACCCAATTAGTATAATTAATTATGAATAAGTTAATTTTAAGTTGATTACATTATATTAAATACTATCATTTTATTATTTTAAATATAATTTAAACTTAAGATTTTTTTTTTTTTTAATTTTCTATTCATAATTTCTTATTGGGTTGAGTCAACCTTCCAATTTTAATTTGCTTGCCCCAAACTTAGTGAACATTTGGCCAATGTTTTAAAACCCGGACCGTTCATCAAACCGGAAAAGTTATCGGGTTAAGGGTCAATTGGTTCAACCATTGGGTCAACTGGGTTGAACTGTGACGTCACCATGACGTCATAAATATATTATTATTTATTTAGTTATTAGAATAAAAGCTGTAAAAGTCTAAAAGATTCAAAATATAATTTTTTTAAAATGTTTGTACAATCAATTCATATATGAATTTATGTGCAGTCATCAAAATTGAAAATTGATAATTACTCTTGATCAATCTTTATTATATATATATATACAATGCAAAATAAGAATATTGTATTATTAAATTAGGTGCCTTGGGTTTCTTTTTGCTATTTGGGATTTTTTTAGACTAATTTTCCTTTTTAGTCTTCTTGGCTTTAAGAGGTTTTAAAATGATTGAGGCTATTTTAGTCATTTTAGCACTCTTTTAAAAAAAAATGTCCAAAACTCCAATCAGTTTTCTATTCGGGTTGATCGATTCAACCGCCAGTTCAACCAATGGGTTAACCGGTTTTTACAAAATAGGCTGGTTTTTTTTAATACTAGGTTTTAGGGAGTTGAACCGGCCGATCCGGTTCGAGTTTGACAATAATGCATTTGGCATGCTTATTAGGTGCAACTAGGATCGGATCGGATTTGGGGGAAATGAGGACCTATCCGACCTAATTCGGATTAGACTTTTTAGGACCATTCCAATCCTAATTGAATTCGAACCAGATCTGGACCAACCAAAATTCAATTCAGATCAGATCGGATTGGACCGTGTATCTTCATTATCCATACCAAATTTTTTTTTAAAAATTAATAATTCACTTTGGTGACAATCGTAATAGTGCACATTTGCATATATGAAAAAAATTAAGTATGCACTTAATTCATACCAACTTCTCAGAATTAACCACAGCTTTAATAAAGGTCATGCATAGCAATAAAAATTAATTAAGCAGAATTTGTTATTTTCTTTTTAGTTTTTATACTATTATTACTATTTATTTATATACAAAAAATCTAAATACTAATAAAAAATTAAATGAGTTGGTATTTTGATAAACCGACCATTGGATTAAATACTCTATTTATGTTAGTCATACATACCAAAAATCACAATGATCCAATGGTTAGATTTCAAAATATCTCAATATTAAAAATTCAATTATTTCTTAATATCTAAGTATAATAATTTTCACTGTGACATTTTCAAAACGGACCGTTGGATGAGATGTTCCGCTTATGTAAGTAATGCGTGCAAAAAATCACAGTGATCCAATGGTCAATTTTTAAAAAATGCCACATTTTTGAAAAAAAACTGTGATATTATATTTGCATAATTTAAACAATTTATATGTTCGAAAAAACCAATCGTTTCTATGTGATTTTTTTGCATAAATAATGTGTAGACATGGAACATCTTATCCAACAATCGATTTCACAAAATACCAACTCCAAGTTAGGTTTTGTAAAATATGGATAAGAACCATATGATACACAACTTGGATGAATCCAACATAAGTAGTTTTTCTTCTGAATACATGGTTCTTGCATAAGGTTCTCACTCATGCTTTGCAAAATGCAATATGAAATATGTATTTTGAGAAACTGACCATTGGATAAGATGTTCCATGCATACACATTATGCATGCAAAAAATCACATAGATCCGACATCTGGATTTTGAGAAAACATCTAAATGTTCTAAACTATGCAAATTAATATAATCTCACGGTATTTTAGAAAAAAATGTGGTATTTTATAAAAAATGACCGTTGGATCAACATGATTTTTTGCATTAATGACTTACATAAGCGAAACATTTCATCCAAAGGTCGTTTTTAAAATGTCTTTATGAAAATTATTATACTTAGATATTAACAAATAATAGAATTTTTAATATTGAGATATTTTAAAATCTGACAGTTGGATCACTATGATTTTTAGTATGTATGACTTACATAAATAGCATATCTAATCCAACGGTCGGTTTATCAAAATACCAATTCCTTTAATTTTTTTATTAGTATTTGGAACTTTTATATGTAAATAAATAGTAATAGTGTAAAAAGAGGGTAACAAGTATATATATATATATATTTACTATGCTATTATAAATTTATAATGTTACAAAAACTCAAAAAGAATATTGATGTTGCATATAGCCATATAATAATAATAATAATAATAAATATATTTTAATAATATCGGATTTCGAATTGGACATTCGGATCGGATTACAAAAGATCAAATCAGAGGATCGGTTCGAATTCAATTCGGATTGAGGAACTTGGACTGGAACCAATCCGAAATCAATTCGCTTGGAAGTTTGGGGAGGTGGGTGTGCAATGTGTTTGGATTGTGGTTTAGAAGATGTAATTTGTTTGGATTGTGTGGCTTATGGTTTGGAGATTTGGGATATCGTTTATGGTTTGTTATTGGAATGTGATTGTTTAAGTTTTTTTTTTTTTTTGGCATAATTTGATTGTTTGATTATAGTTTACAGATTGGCTAGTTGTTATTATGATGTGATGTTAAAAGAAAACAATTCATACATACCTCTGTTTAAGACAGTAGTACTTCTGTAGTTGGCTCTCGACATTTTCTGCAGGTGCAAAAATTTAGAGACTGTTATAAATAAAAGAAAGGTAGAAAAGAAAGCAGTCACGAGACACAAGAAATTATGTGGTTCAGCTTTTAGCCTACGTCCACGGTAGCAGACAATCCAAGTTCTTCACTATGAATATTCACAAGTTACAATATATCTCTCTATGGCTTTTTCCAAGCTCTTACTTTTCTATCTATCATCTTCATGATGGTGACACCTATATTTATAGGCCAATACTCATAATGAGTGGAAAACCAAATGCCATAAGTTACCAATATCAAGAAGTCATAAGTTACATGATTAAGAGTGAAAGATGAAGAGAAAAAAGTTATGGAATGAGGTGGTCATCCACATGTGCATGCATGTATATACAACACTCCCCCTTGGATGTCCACCACATGATGGTAGCATACTTCTGGATGCTCCCCCTGATTATGACAAGCTTTAATTTATCTGATGATTGAGCCGGCGCATCCCAATATTGTATAACATTTTTTGGAATGTTGACTTTGGCAAAGCTTTAGTGAATAGGTCCGCAAGATTATCATGTGACTAGATCTTTTTTACTTCAATCTCATGACTCTTCTGGAGTTCATGTGCATAGAAGAACTTTAGTGAAATATGCTTTGTTCTATCTCCCTTAATATAACCTCTTTCGATTTGAGCGATACAAGCAACATTGTCTTCATATATAATAGTTGGATCATTTGTGATTGGAGATAATTGACAGGTGCCTCGAATATGTTGAATTAGAGATCTCAACCAAACATATTCCCAACTTGCTTCATAAAGTGCTAATATTTCTAAATGGTTAGAAGAAGTGGCTACCAATGTTTGCTTAGTAGAACGCCAAAAAATAGCAGCATTACTATTAAGAAATACATAACTTATCTGAGATTTACCCTTATGAGGATTGGAAAGATATCCTGAATCTGCATAACCCACAAGTTTAGAACTTTTAAAGTCATAGGAATAAAATAAACCCAAGTCAATAGTTCCGCATAGATATCTCAAAATATGCTTGACACCAGTCTAACGTCTTTGCGTTGGTGCTGAGCTATATCTAGCAAGCATATTCACGGAGAAAGATATATCCGGTCTAGTACTTTGTGCTAAATACAATAGAGCACCAATAGCACTTAAGTATGGTACTTCAGGACCCAATACTTCTTCTTTTTCTTCTTTAGGACGATATGGATCCTTTTTTATGTCTAAAGACCGGATGACCATGGGAGTACTTAGTGGATGAGCTTTATCCATACCAAAATGTTTTAATACTTTCTTAGTCGTATAACTAGATTAGTGAAGTAATATTCCACTAGTACTTCTCTCGATTTGCAAGCCGATCGAGGCAAAATTTTGTTTTCTCAAGGTCTTTCATTTCAAATTCTTTTTTCAAACAGTCAGTAGCTTTCTCGATCTCTTTAGGAGTACCGATTAAATTTATGTCATCTACATAAACTGCTACTATTGCGAATCCTTTTAAGGATTTCTTTATAAAAATGCATGGACATATAGGAATATTTGCTAAGACGATTGTACCACATCCTTCCAGATTGCTTTAAGCCGTATAATGAACGTCTTACTTTAATTGAGTACGTACTCTTTAACTTTGCTTCAGGCAAAAAAAAACCTTTTGAAATTTTCATACGAATATCCGTGTCTAGATCCCCATATAAATAAGCAGTTATAACTTAGTCCCATGGAAACGTGCGGAATAAAAATTTTTCTTCCATGGAATATAAACCAAGATCACATGATGATTGTATAAGCTATAAATCAATACTTAAATAATGTAAATAACTTACATTGATAGCCTTAAGAGTAGGATTAAATGATTGTAGATCAGCCCCAAGTAGATGAAGGCCTCCAAGATTGATCCACACTAGTTGCAAGCTCCAAGAGATGAGAGAGAGAGAGGAGATGGCTAGGGAATTTTTTCACAAAACACTTTGATCCTATTCTCCTTGGTATGGCCGGCCACCCTCTTGTCTATCTATATGATGAGTGCTAGCTCACTTATTAGATAGATAGTAACCATATTTCAAATTTGAAATAAATCAAATTCAAATTATAAATGCAATGATAAGATAATGTGTCATCTTATCTATAATTTGAAACCATTTCAAATTTAAATTTCAACTAACTTGAAATTCAATTAACTATTTGAAATCTTTAATTATCTTATCATCTCATGACAATTTCAAAATTCAAAATTCAAAATTCAAAATTCAAATTTCAAATTTCAAAATTCAAAATTTCAAATTTCAAAAAATTCAAAATTCAAAATTCAAATTTCAAATTTTAAAAACTTGAAATTCTAGTTAATTGATATTTGCATATTATTCTCTCTTCTTCTTTAAATGAAGCTACCAGCTATATGTGTGTGACCTCTTAGGTTCACAACAACCTAGTAGTAGGAATTAGGATAATAAATTATCCTTCAAATAAAACTACTTTTATTTAAGGTTCAAATTAGAACTCTTCTAATTTCCTTTTTGAGAAATCAATTTCTCTTTGGCCTCTACTAGTCCTGAGTGACATCTAGCAATTGAAAGGTTCTGTGAAAACAACAGACATGGATGCGCAGCGGAAGATA
>JAESVK010000233.1:0-14496 GCA_017140935.1 Hamamelis virginiana
CCCTAGAAACCCTAGCTAGAAAATGGAAATAAATATTAATTCCCAATTTTGTGCTTAATGCCATATTTTAGTACTTCCTAAATCCCTAATAACACCTCGAAACCTTCTTAAATTGACCATACCTATTATAGTATCCTATAGGAACCCAAAATTGACTATTAGAAGCTTAAAAAATATTAGAAACAAAAAAATAAAATCCTATAATATTAAAATCCGAAAATTACAAAATAGTAATAAAATCCCCATGCGATCTGCATCATCCTCCTAATGTTGGAGAGAATTCGTCCTCGAATTCGCCAACTCCTCGTCAGAAAGAAGATATTGTTGTTGTCCATTCCAACAGATAATTTACTTGGAATATTTTAGCTGCTTTAATTTCACACTCTTCACAACTTGCATAACCTTGAAGATTTTTGCATCGATCTTCAATTAATTAACAAAATCCACCAAATAAGGAGAAAATACCATACTAAAATTTTCAAATCCTACAAAATCAATTGATGGGCCAGTTGGATTTTGTGAGTTGATCACGTAATGAAATCCAATAGAATTTGCCTTCAATGAATCAGTCATTTCAATTAAAACTATCAACTGTTCCTCAATAAGTTCTTGATTTAAATTTTGAACTTCTTCTATAAGACTGTCGGTGTTTGCCTTAATATCATCTTCGATGTACTCATCAAAGATTGGTGGAGAATCAAAGTCAATGAGTGTTTCAACCTCAACTTCCCCCAAATTATTAAAAGGACTTTGAAAAAATGTGTTGTTAAAATCAAGTGACTCACCAAATCCCAAACAACATCAATTTGCACATGTACTACCGAACTCATTCTCAAGCTTCTCCTCGTCCACTGATGGTGGAGGGGAAGATCGACTTCCAAGATGCCATCTTAAAATCAACTCATTGATTTTGGCTTGCATCGCTTCCATCTGTTATCGCAATTGGGCCACTTCATCTCGTTCATACACGTCATCCAGAGGGACATTACGGCCACCACCACGACCAGCACTCAAACACGGAATGGTGTAGGAATGACCTTAGCTCTGATGCAATGAAATATCGATGACTAGCTCTCCAACAACAAAAAACCTTCCACTTTCATGTTGGCGTATCACAAAGACAGTGCCAAAAAAATAGGAATCCAGTACTTAATCTTCACAAAAAGAGAAACTAGGGAAAAAAGAGTGAAAACTCTTCATAATTTTTTATTAATTCATAAACTAATTTGCCAAGATGGCTACAAGCATATTTATACTAAAATAAAGTCTAGAAACCCTCATATTGCTAAAATAGGGAAAAACTGAAATAAAAGGAATTTTGCCAAAAATGGAAATTGCGATATAAAGCAAAAATATGTTAATATATTCCCTAAGGATCGCCACGGAGTCAACGGTTCACCAAACGGACTTCTGTAGGGAAAGTAATTGATTGGAAAAATCTTTTTATAAATAGAACAATCACTTAATTGGAGGCCTAAACGAAGGAATTTGGCCAAAAAGCGGTGTACCTCACAGCATTAGGAGTGAGTTTTGCTCGACTCGCTGTTTCCATTAAGACTACCAAATTTCGTGCAATTCCGTCGCCGACGACTTTCGATCCTACTAGTCTGTTTTCTAATTTTATCCCAAAATCATCCCCGAGCCCCAATTCTGTTTGGGCCCCTTTTTCATGTCCAGCTGATCCATAAAATCTTGGGCCATAAGCCCAACCAGGTCTACATCATCCTACCCTAGATGGAGAGAATTCGCCCTCGAATTGCAACATCATCATCTGAATTATCACCATGATAGGGAACTAAATGCTTAACATTAAATACTTCATGTGTACGATTGTGGCTGATACTCCCCTGCAGAGAAACGATCTTTCTAGCAGCAAGTTTATGATACTCCCCTGCAGAGAAACGATCTTTAGTTAAAACAGCATAAGCATAATCACCAGCCTCGAACTCCACCAACCTCCTATTCCGATCAACATCACACTTATACTTGGCTGTGGCATCCTCAAGATGCTGATGTGTAGTCTGATGTACCTCTTGAACATGCTTAATAAAATCCTCAGCCTTTCCATTCATACGAATCAAATCAGGGGTCTGACTCAAATCAAGAGGGGATCGTGAATTGTACTCATAGTTAACATAAAAATGACTAAATTGGCTGTTGTGATTAACATAATGGTTGTATGCAAACTCTGCTTGATATAGCATCTGATCTTAGTTCTTGACATGATCTCCTGCCAAGCATCTTAATAAATTACCCAAGGACCTATTAACCACTTCGGTTTGTCCATCAGTCTGGGGTGGTATGCACTGCTAAAGTCCAGTTTAGTGTTAACAAGTCGTCATCACGTTGAGTGCGAGGTAAACCTAACACAAAGCGTATGCTCACATCCTGCCATGGTCATACAATGGTTGGGTAGGCACCGGCAGCGGTAGGTACAAACCTGCATTAGACGCTGTGCCCTTAGAAATCTGGCAAATCTGACAGCAATCCACGAATGTCGCAATCTCTTTCTGCATGGAAAACCAAAAAAAAAAAGAATCCATTACTAGCTGCAGGGTCTTTTCTATACCCATATGGCCTTCATTGTGCAATTCAGATATAATCTTCAAGCACAGGCTACACTCAGGAACACACAGCAAAAGTCCCTTAAAGAGGAACCCATCCTGAGTTATGTAATCATGATGACTACCTGCCTCAAATTCAACCATAATAGGGGCAAAATATGGATCAGTAGTAAATAAATCACAAAAACAATCAAAGCCCGATACTTGTGTCCGCATAGTGGTTAACAATGAAACTCGCCGGCTAAGTGCATCAGCCACTTTGTTTAAAGCACCCGACTTGTGCTTGATAAAAAAATTAAACTGTTGCAAATACCTTGCCCACTCCGCGTGCCTGGATGAGAGTTTATTTTGGCTGTTAATATGTTTCAAAGCATCATGGTCCGAATACAGAATGAATTCATTGTAGGCTAGGTAAGAACTCCAATGCTTCAACGATTGCACAACAGTAAAAAACTTCACATCATAGGTACTATAATTGAGCTTGGACCCATTTAATTTTTCACTAAAAAACGCCACTGGTAAGGATGGCAATTTTCCCCATCCCCATCCCCGCCCCGCCCCGACTTGCCCCGCCCCTATAGGGGCATGTTTTTTTTAAAGTTTGTGGGGTACGGGGTGGGGATGGGGCAAACAAAATTTGCTCCGCTGGGGTACCGGGCGGGAATGGGTTATGCCCTGCCCCCGTTTCCCCGCCCCCTGGGGATTCCCCATCCTCGTCCCGTTTCCAACCCCACGGGGATTCCCTATCCCCGATTCACTTTCATCAAAATAATTAATACAAGTGTGTAGAGAGGTTCGAACCCAAAACCTCATACCTATTATGATTAAGCCTTACCACTAAGCTATGTATAACCTTATGTTTCTATGTTGTGATATATAATCTTTAACCTTATTTCATATATTTTTATAAATCTATATCTATAGTACTTATAAAAGGCCCAATTTTGAAAAAACTTTTGATCTACTAAAATGCCCTCGCATTAAATGTTAATGACCCTTTTACCCTCTTGCAATATTAATTACATGAAGTGTATATTTAATTCCTTTTTAAGAGTCATATTTTCAATTAATTTCCTAATTCAACATGGTATCAACAAAGTTTGTTGTTTTTTTAGTGTTTTGAATATTAAAAAAAAATAACAAAAAAATTTATCGAATAAAGAGAGAACTGACAATAAATTTTTTGCCATACTTGCAAAAAAATCATGGTGATCCAACAGTCAGTTGACCTTATCCATTATAACAAAAACTATTTATGTTGGTTTCATCTAAGCTGTGTATCATATGGTTCTTATTCATATTGTATAAATGTTAACATAGGGGTGCTATTTTGTAAAATTGACCGTTGGATAAGATGTTCCATATATACACATTGTGCGTAGAAAAAATCACATAGATTCGACGGTTGGTTTTTGAGAAAACATTTAAATTGTTTAAACTTATGTATCATATGGTTCTTATTCATATTGTACAATTGTTAACATGGGGGTACTATTTTGTGAAACCGACCATTAGATAAGATGCTCCATATAAACACATTATACATGCAAAAAATCACATAGATTTGACGGTTGGTTTTTGAGAAAAACATTTAAATTTTTTAAACTATGCAAATTTAATATCATAGTTTTTTCAAGAATGTGGCATTTAGAAAAAAAAATGACCGTTGGATCAACATGATTTTTTTCATGCATGTCTTACATAAGCGGAACATCTCATCCAACGGTCGTTTTTTAAAATGTCACAGGGATAAACTGAACAGCTACATACTGTATCATGTAATGCAAGATATTAATGCTTGAATGCATGTAAATTTTTATGTACTATGTGTCCGTGTGTATATAAACTTTGTGTATATATATTTTCAAACTATATATATATATATATATATATATACACTAAGTGTCCGTGTGTATATAGACGTTGTGTGTGTGTGTGTGTGTGTGTATGCTTAGCACCTTGTTGAATTAGGAAATTAATTGAAAATATAACTCTTAAAAAAGGAATTAAAGATAAACTTCAAGTAATTTATTGTTAGTTCTCTCTTTATTCGATAAAACTTATTGTTATTATTATTATTTTTTAATATTCAAAACACTAAAAAAAATAACAAACTTTGTTGATACCTTGTTGAATTAGGAAATTAATTGAAAATATGACTCTTAAAATATGAATTAAAGATAAACTTAATTAATATTGCAAGAGGGTAAAAGGGTCATTAACATTTAATGTGAGGGCATTTTAGTCGATCAAAAATTTTTTCAAAATTGGACTAAGTGGTATAGATTTGTAAAAGAGTATGAAATAAGGTTAAATATTATATATCACAACTTAGAAACATAAGATAAAACCTTTTAATAATAGGCATGAGGTTTTGGGTTCGAACCTCACTATACACTTGTATTAATTATTTTGATGAAAACGGGGCGGGGATGGGGCTACCAATCTATACCCCGGCGGGGTATGGGGATGGGATGGGGAGTGTTTTTCTTATCGGGGACGGGGTAGCAGAAAACCCGCCCACCCGGCCCCATTGCCATTCCTAGCCACTGGTCTCCCCTTTTGGCTCAACACCGCCCCAATGCCCACTTTTGATGCATCACGGTGCAACTCAAAAGGTAAGCAAAACTCAGGTAGTATAAGAACTGGGGCTGAATTAAGCTTCTGCTTGACATTATTAAAGACTTTTGTTGTAGCATTTGTCCACATGAACCGTCCAGGCTTTATGCAGTCTGTCACTGGTGCCATAATGGTACTGAAGTTTGGAATGAAGCGCCTATAAAAGGACGCCAAGCCATGAAAGTTGCGGACTTCATGTATGTTAGTAGGCACAGGCCACTGTCTGATTGCCTCCACTTTGGACTCATCAACTAAAATTCCATCCTTGGAAACAACATATTCAAGTAAGAGCACCCTGTCCATCATAAATGAGCATTTGTGGACAGTAAACAACTACGAACTTTCCAATAAAAGGACGAAAAATTTGGTTCATCACATGCATAAAAATGCTAGGGGCGTTTGAGAGTCCGAACGGCATGACCAACCATTCATACAGCCCTTCACGAGTCTTAAAGGCAATCTCCATTCATCCCCTTCCCGAATCCGAATCTGGATAACCACTCTTCAAGTCCAATTTACTGAAAACAGTTGCTCCCCCAATTGATCCAACAAATTATCTAGTCGGGAAATAGGAAATCGGTACCACACTGTGATCTTGTTAATCATCCAACTGTCCACACACATTCTCCACATACCATCCTTCTTCAGAGTGAGTAAGGCCAGTACAACATAGGGACTCAGACTCTCCCTGATATTGCCCTTAACTAATAACTCTTCTACCTGTCATATCAGTTCCTCATGCTCACTAGGGTTCATTCAGTAGTGTGGTCTATTGGGCAAAGCCGATCCAGGTACTAGATCAATCTAGTGTTGGATATCCCGTAGAGGTGGCATTCCTAACAGGAGCTCTCCGGGGAACACATCTGTATACTGCGCGAGAAGGTGTCGCACTGATTTAGGCATAGCACTAGTTTCTGTCGTTGTCTCCTTCCCCAACAGCACATAGACTACTCGGTCGTCTTCCATCTCATCCATAAATCAATGCATTGACAACAAGTTTGACCCCTTTTCCTCCACAGGTTTAGGATCCACCTCCTGCCAGGGAAGCAACACACTCTTAACACTGTTAAACACAAAGCTATAAACATTCTTTCACCCATCATGTGATACACTCCGGTCAAACTGTCACGGTCGCCCTAACAGTAAGTGGCATGCATCCATCCTAACGACATTGCACCAGATTTTGTCTCTATAGTTAGGGCCAATAGAAAAAGACACCATACATCGTTTTGAGACAACCATATCTGCACCCTACTTCAACCACGACAATTTATAGGGTTTAGGATGTTGTTCTGTAGCAAGCCCCAATTTTCGAACAGCATCCTTAGCAATCACATTCTCACAGCTTCCTGAATCAATCACAAATTTACATACCTTTCTTCCAATGATGCATGTTGAGTGAAAAATATTGTCATGCAACCACCCCTCGCTTTCATCTTCCTTTGGTGTGAAACAGGCTCTCCGAACAACAAGTAGTTGTCCTTGGTCTCCCTCAACAAGCTCTTCTGTCGAACTATCCCTTTCTGCTGTGTCATATTGCAGATCTCCTTCAACATCACCCACTGTATTTTCCTTCTCAATTCCTTCGCTATCCACAAATACGCCACGTTTACATTCAGCCAAACGATGCCCTTGATCACCACACTTGAAACAGCGAATCCCGCTAGCAGCAGGCACCTTAGTTGATTGTCCCCCAATTGGAGGTTTAACTGCGAGTGCTTGTGGGTTAAGAACACAGCTGAGACCAATTCGATTATAATTCTAACCAAGAGAATTGTGACTTCTATTGCCAACGCTAATCCATGTATTACCTGCTCATCTGCGATTAAACTGCTTCTCCAACTATATTGCTCGTTGATGCGCTTCAGATACTGAAATTGGGTTAAACAAATTCAGGGTCTCCTGGATCTGTACTCTTAATCCACCAATATATTGTGAAACCATCTGATCCTCCATTTCTGCCAAGTTATTATGCGATACTAATTAGTAAAATTTTGTCGTCTAATCATCAACAGTTTTCGTACCCTGACGAAAATCTTGCAAACGTTGGTACATCAATCGCGCGTAGTTATGGGGCAGGAAGGCTGCCCGCAAATGCTTCTTCATTTTTTCCCATGAATTAATTTTTGATTTGCCATGCCTTACACGAGTCACCTTCAATTGCTACCACCATGCAGCCGCCCTACTACGAAAAATGCGTGGCCACAAGTGGAACCCTTTTATCATCAGACACTCCCTTAAAATCCAGAACTTCTTCCACAGCGAACAACCAATCCAGGAATTCCTTTGGTTGCACCGTTCCCAGAAATTATGGGATATAAATTTTTAACCCATTATCCCATCGCCGATTATCTGATTGAACTCGAGGGGTATTGTCAAGATGCCTCCTTTCACCACTCCTCACAGATTCAGCATAAGGATTATCATACTCATCATCCAGATCCTCCTCAACTATAGAAGGTGGAGGGGGAGTTCGACTTCCACGATGCCGTCTTAAAATCAACTCATTAATTTTGGCTTGCATCGCTTCCATCTGTTGTCGCAATTGGGCCACTTCATCTTGTTCATACACGTCGTCCAAAGGGACATTACGACCGCCACCACGACCAGCTCTCAAATGCAGCATGGTGCAGGAACGACCTTAGCTCTGATACCAACTAATGCAGCGGAATAACGATGACTAGCTCTCCAACAACGAACAACCTTCCACTTTCTTGTTGACGTATCACAAAGACAGCGCCAGGAAAATAGGCATCTAGTACTTAATCTTCACAAAGAGAGAAACTAGGGAAAAAATAGTGAAAACTCTGAATAAATTTTTATTAAATAAAAAACTAACTCTGAAAAGGTGGCTACAAGCATATTTATAGTGGAAATAACACTAGAAACCTTAGCTAGAAAATGGAAATAAATATTAATTCCCGGTTTTGTGCTTTATGCCATATTTTAGTGCTTCCTAAATCCCTAATAACACCTAGAAACCTTCTTAAATTGACCCTACATATTATAGTATCCTATAGGGACCCAAAATTGACTATTAAAGGCTTAAAAAAATATTAAAAACACAAAAATAAAATTCGAAAATTAA
Source organism: Hamamelis virginiana (assembly GCA_017140935.1). Taxonomy (NCBI): domain Eukaryota; kingdom Viridiplantae; phylum Streptophyta; class Magnoliopsida; order Saxifragales; family Hamamelidaceae; genus Hamamelis; species Hamamelis virginiana. Next base: position 8,272 of record JAESVK010000233.1, read on the forward strand.
AAAATAGGAATAAAATCCCCATGCGATCTGCATCACAAACAAAAAATTGTTACAGTCTTTCATTTTCTTTTCAAGTATGATTCATCCATTCACATACCTTGAGCTAAAGATTCTATATCCTCCGAATTTTGTTCTTCTTGCCTCTTTGGTTTTTTTTCTCTTTCCTGTATCACAACAATATTACATTTCTTTCATTTCTTACTATTCTAGTTAAATCAAAATACAATATTCTTATAAATTTTTACCTTTCCCCTTTTGTTGTTGAGAAGTATCCTCTTTGGCTTCCTCTATCTTCTCATTTGAAACCACATCCAGTGCAAATATTTGTTCCTCTAAATTAATATTTGAAGCAGTTCTAGACCATACTAACTTAGCCATTAATCGTTCTACATTGCTGGTTGTCTGCTCTATGTCTCTATGTCTGCTACTACGGATACTGATTTCTCAAAACCAACAACTTGAGCCAGTTTTGCTTTTCTATACACTTCTTTACGGGCATGACACATCCATAAAGCTTTTTGTTCTTCACAAAAGGCTCTTTCGTTGACATTTGGCTCTCCTTCTCTCATAGGGATTTAAGATAAATACTCTAACTTCATGCTAGCTCTCTGGTTATTTGCCCACCATTTCTTATACTGAATATCATTATATCTAGTTTCACAAATACCAGGTAGCAGACTCTTCTCTCCAATGTATACAAAATCAAACAACTCTTTGCCATCATATATACCTTTTATGGTTCATTCTTCCATTATCTTTATTCTATAAGGAACATATTATAGCAAGGAAAATTGCTTGGCTACTCTGTCTGGCCTGTATCCTATTACCGTTAGCATTTCCTCCCATACATTCTGTCTTGCCTTCTACCTCTCTAGGACTCTATATATATAGCCTGCTGACAAACTTCTTCTTACACCTATCCATTTCTCATTAATTTCTCCTTTATTCTCTGTATATAATCTAGCCTTTCTGTTAGTACCCGGCCACCAGTTCTCTGAAGAATTCCCCACCATATATAATCTCCAATTAAATTCATAATGACAATCAATTTTTTTTTATATAGTTGTTTACCATATCCTTCTTCTAGGGTTTTCCCTTAAATTTCAATTCTCCCACTCCTATAGTGCTCTCCAGCATCTATATTTATTTTTGGCCCAATGGATTTGAACTTATACCATATAAACAACTATGCCAACCAAAATGGACCATATACAACATAATCTTTTTTTATCTACAAGTCCTGAAGCAAGCCGAGCATATTGTTGAAAGCCAGGGGCGGAACCAAGATTTTTTCTTAAGGGGGGCCAAAATTTTAATGTAAGAGTATTATTTTTTTAATATGAAAATGACGCAAAATAGCCATTTTTAGAATATATATAAAATTTTAAGTTTACAAAATATTAGTGCCAAAATCGCAATAACGTAAAAATTCATACAAATTTATTTGGTGATAACACTATTCAGCCCATGGATTTGGAAGGTTAAATAGTCTTTTCATCCAAATTCAGTATAATCCATAAGAGTTTGTTAAAGTTTGTGGGCCATAGTTCAAAATAAATTATTTTAAGGTCATATATATTTTTTTCTTCTGAAAATTCAATTGAGTATAGCTCTCTTAATGATTATACTCAATTGAATCATGGATTCTTGGTTCATCTCTTCCATGAAAAATTTTAATTCCGCTTGATTTCATGGAATCCATGAAAAGTTTTTTCTTCCAAGAAGATGAACCAAGAATCCATGATTCATTGTATAGGCTGAATATAAATCATAAAATAAATGTAAACACTTACATTGATGGCCTTTAGAGAGATTAAAAGAATGTAGAACAGCCCCAAAGTGATTAGAGCCTCCAAGAGTAATCCACACTAGGTCAAGCCTCCAAGAGATTGAGAGAGAAAGTGAGTGTGCAAGGAGAGTGGCGGCTAGGGTTATTTAAAACCCTTAAGTGATCATCTCTAATCACTTAGTGATGAGCTCCTAGAGTGGCCGGCCCTCTCTTTGACTAAGTCATATATATGGAGTGCTAGCTCCTATTAGATAACTTGCCATCTCATGTTAATTTCAAATTTGAAATAATTTCAAATTTCAAATTTTAACTAACTTGAAATTCTAATTAATTAATATTTGCATACTAATCTTTAAAATAATAACTCTTATTATTTCTCATTTATAATTAATTCTTAATTATAATATTATACTCTCATCTCTTTTAAATGAAGCCTGCACCTATATGTGTGTGACCTCTTAGGTTCACAACAACCTAGTAGTAGGAATTAGGATAATAAATTATCCTTCAAATAAAACATCTTTTATTTTAGGTTCAAAATTAGAACTCTTCTAATTATTTATTTGAGAAATAAATTTCTCTTTGGCCTCTACTAGTTCTGAGTGACATCTAGCAATATGTCAAGATACACCCTAGGTTGTGTGAAGGTTTATCATAACACAGTGAACCCTTCAGTTACAATTAAGATACAATTCGATCATTCCATCAAACAATGCCTCAGTTAAATTAGTTGGGTATGGATAATATGTCAAAACCCTAATTTAACATCTTATATGTTATTCTCAAAATATCAATTCAAACTTGGGATATTTAAGAAACACTTTTCTTATTCCCAACTGCTTTGGCCAAAGCAGTTGTACACTCGTATCTTTGAGAATAATACAAAGCATTCCCTCTCTTTACTGAGAGTGACAGATTCCTTGTTGTACACTCGTATGTCCCCATGATAGGTCTACTAAGGCCAATGGATACTTATACAAATTCCATGGTTAGGATATGTACATTGTACTATCAAACCCTAATATCCCTAACACAGGACATCTATGGTGCCTCAGGTCTAAGGATCACTTGCATCATTGTAACCCTGAGTTGTTGTTTGACATGCAAGTAAAACTCCATTCAACAAACTCAATCAATGATCACATTCAGTGTACTTGTTCTCAAACAATTACCCATAGGTTTGCCCTAGTGTCATTGCACAAATGACTTGAGACTGGTCATTCTCCATATTGAGCAGACATAACTTGTGCTAGTCTATCTGGATTATTAATGTCCAATAAATAATCCTATGACTAGGAACTTTTAAGAAAGAAGTCTTTAACAATATAAGTCTCCTTATCTCAACTCTTGAGTTCTTATATTGACCTTCTTTCTAAGGACTTATCATGAACATAATAACAGTATAAGACATGACAATCAAAATCCCATATTATTAATTAATAACAAGAATATATGAATCAAATTTATATCCTAAATTACACCAATGAGATTGGCTATTACTAACACTATTTAGGGTAAAAAATGGATGTCTACAAAACCAACTGTTGGATCATTGTGATTTTTGGCAAATATGAAAATGACAAGCATTTCATCTAATCTAACGGTCAGTTTTTCAAAATTTGTGCTACATTTAGCCCTATTAAGGACACCTTATGTAGTTTTATGTAAGGTATAACTTATAATAGCATCCTTATGTATAGAAAATTTTCAAAAAGTCAAGGGGGCCGTGGCCCGCCTTCCCTTCCCTTTGGTTCCGCCACTGTTGAAAGCCCAAATACAATTGAGCTACATCCAATGAAGCTCAACATATATCTTACCAACTCTTCATCATGCACAAAATAGGCCACATATCTCTTGTCGTAGCTTTCCTAGGCCTCTGAGGAATCACTACGAAGACATTCAAATCTAGCATATTGTTGAAAGCCCATATGCAATTGAGCTGCACCCAATAAAGCTCAAAAAATATATCTTTCCCACTCTTCATTATGAAAGGAAATCAACTTGGAACACAGCGGAGGTTTTAAAATTTTTCCTTCATTGCTTTCCATCAAGCCATGATCAAAACTTGCTTTTGATGCATCACCATTGATCCTAACTATGAAGATAGTTTAAGAACTTACTTTGATAGCCTTTAAGTCGCAATATGATTCGAGCCATGCACGTGAATGGTCTCCAAAAGTATCCACACCAAGCAAGTGTATGAAACCTTGAGCTATTATTCTTCAAAACCCTAGAAGAATGGATCAAGGAGAAAGAGAGAGGAGAGAGCATTTTGATGGCCGGTCCTAGGGACTTTCCCTTCAATATTGCATGTGCTCTTAAAATAAAACAAACACAAGTGGCCGGCCCTAGGCTTTAGGAACCCTAATAGTTAAGTGCTAAATATCACATATTTGCACTATTGCCCCATGTTTTAACTTTTAATACAAGTGGCACCAAATTTACTTTAAATTTGATTTTTCCTTCTCTTTATTTTAACCAACATACACATATGCTTATGGGTGTGTGACTTTTTGGGTTCACATGTATTCAGTAGTAGGAATTGGACATCAAACATGTCCCTAAGCATAACTCTTTCTACTTAGGTTCAATTAGAAACTCTTTCTAATTTCCCTTATGAAGAATAAATATCAATATACATTCTTCGGGCTTCTACTAGTCATGAGTGACACCTAGTAGCATATCATGACATACCCTGAACACAATGAAATAAATAAAGTGAAACCTTTAGTTAACAGTTAAAACATAATAAGATCCTTCCATCATACAATGTCCCAATTAAATTATTATAGTATGGATGACTATCAAACTACCAACTTAATTATATGTAAACCATCCTATGATATCAACTCACTTAAGTGCCCTTTGAAAACTTTTTTCAAAGTCATTCTACTTTGGCCAGAGATTTCTATGAGTTATATCAGTAAAGATTACAGAAGACATTCTCTCTTTTTATTTGAGAGTGATGGATTCCTTGTTGTGCATTCACCTATCTCCATACTTGTGCCATTAGGGCCAATAGATACAACCATATTTACATTGACCTTAGATAGGATATGTAAGGTATATCATTAAACCCTAATATCCCAAGTACAAGATAACTATGATGCCTTAGGTCTAAGGATTACTTGTGTCACTGTAACTATTAAGTTATTTGACAGATAAATAAAATTTCATATAGTAAACTTTATGTCAATCACATTCAGTGTACTTTGTTCTTTAACAAGCACCCACAGGTTTGCTCTAGTGTCTCTACACAAATATATCTCAACACCTAGATTGTTCAAGGAGTGAATGTTCTGGATCATCTTGAGGCAGTGCTCATTGACAGATGTCCCATCCACTATCTTGCAGGAGTATAGTTCACCAACAGCATTGTACTTTATAATTCTGATTTGTGAACCATACAGCTCCCTCAGATGTATTAGGATCGAATGTGCACTGTCAATGACTTCAAGTTGTCTTTGCAGGTGATTGGTCATCGATGCCATAACATAGCACCTCACTTACACATCATCCTCGAGCCACTTTAAAAGTGTCTCTCTCTTCCTCAAATGCCCCTTCATGCAAAGCATTAGGGCGTGAGGTATTGAGCACATAATCGATTTTGTCTGCGAATAAGACAATTTTAAGGTTCCTTAACCAATCTTAGAAGTTAAAACCAGTTAAACGATTGTCATCAAGTATTCTAGAAAGCGGGTTTAGTGGAGCCATCTACAACAAAAAATAATAAATATAATTTCATATTATTTAACCATAAAAACTTTTGGTCTTTAAGTTTTACGGTACCTCCCACTATTTTATTTAAATCTTATACACCCTTTACTGAGACTCGGGAATTTCAACATTGAATTTCCTTAGTGGGGATTGGGGTCCCACTAAGAATTAGTAATCCTCACATAATAGGTTCTTGGATACTAACCCTCAATTAGTGGATAACGCTTTATCTTAATGCTTCTCAAAGCAAGTTCTAATCTTCCTTTAGCCTCTAGAATATAATACCCTCACATAATAGTTTCTTGGATAGTATATTATTAGTTAAGTCACACCCACCATTCACACAAGTATGGTCAACATTCTGATGTATGCCTCACATAATAGGTTTTTGGGATGCACAAGCTTCTCACCTCATGATATCCTATATGCGATAAGATAAGATGAACCCTCGAGATAGACATGTTCCCGCATAACTGTAGCTAAACACACCCATCACAAGAATCCCCTTACCTTATAATGGCGGGAGGCTAGGATAAAGTTCATGGCCTCTTCCTTATAACTTAATTTTTTGAAATATAAGGGGTTTTATAAACGGTCTCATTTTATAAATACATTTCATAAACACACATCTCACACACACACACACACACACACACACACACACACACACAGATATATATATATATATATATATATATATATATATATATATATATATA
>JAESVK010000233.1:14506-32340 GCA_017140935.1 Hamamelis virginiana
TATATATATATATATATATATATATATATATATATATATATATATATCGAATACATATAAAGATTTAGACCAATTTTTATTATTAGTCCTCGATTATCCTCCCACTGTCCTTCTGGAGGCTACGGTGGATTCACCTCGAATATATAATAAATTAGGTTTAGGCCTTAACAAGCATACATCACATATATAAATGGGTCTCGGTATGATTATGGACTTTCAAGGTGGGTTCAAGCTTTGAGCCATAAAGTTGAACCCTAGGTCTAATGTGAGGGTTGGTGATCGTAATTAAAAGACTATGTAACTATTACATAATTACTAAAAGATCTTCTTAATGTCTTGTAGTCCTCGCCAAGTCCTTCTCAAGTCCTTGCTTTTCCTCTCATTCAAGACTCCACCATGTAACTCAAGCCCACCATTCGCCTTCTTGAATTGAACATTACAATTTAAATAAAAGAAAGAAGGGGATTAAGGAGATAGGTATTACATAGGGATATAGAGGGAAAGAGGCATACAAGCCCCAAAATAATTACATCACCATATTTAAACTATTTTAAATATAACCAATTAGATAAACCATTCACATCAAATGCAGTCAATCACATCTCATTTAATTAGTCTTAATTATGTTCATAATCATCCATTCTAATTACACAATCAAATTGCATACAGTAAAGGCAACATACATAAAAAGGCAATGATGGCAATGTCATATAATTAATTAAAGTCATGTTATTATTATCTCATAACAATAACAAAGATATTATTATTATCTTATAATAATAATAAAGTCCTTTTAATCTTATTAAAAGAATGTCATCATATCTTATATGATGATACTAGTTTCTTTCCTAAAACAAGTAAAACTTCTAATTGTCACTATTAGGGTTTTAAATAAATAGAATTTAATTTGAGAAATTATTCTCACAACTCCTACCATGCATTTAACATTTTAATATACTCAGTAGATTAATCAGCATTAACCTACATTGGTGGAATTAAATAATAACTCAAAACAAAAATTCTATGAAAGAAACAATTTATGTTTTTCAACAAAATTGTAGAATTCAGCTACTGTTTTGGGAGTAATCTTTCCTATATTAAACTATCTTTTAAAATGTGAGAATACTCTATTTCACAAGTATTATCAGTCCTCTTTCAAATGGCATAGGTCTCGTTTAGTGATTCCAACGTTTGGTATCACTTTAAAGCATTTTGTGACATAAACTCCAAACCCGGACAGATTCTGGAATTTCTTCACAAAAAGCTTTATATGGCCTAACCTAGAACGAATTTAAGTCATGGGAACAATTCAATTCACTAGGTTTTTCAGTCCTCTTTCCAATGGCAGGGGTTTCAACATGTGATTCCAACGTTTGGTATCACTTTAAGGAATTTTGTGACGAAGAGTCAGAATTTCCAGATTTGAGTCTTAATCAAAAAAATCTTAGTACGGCTAACCTAGGTCATATTAAGTCATGGGAACACTTTATAAACTTAACTAAGGCCTTAAATTAATGAAGTCGATAGGTGGCAAGTTTCAAAGATCAATGAAAACATTTTTCATGGAATTTACAAAAACTACATAGTTGCTGTCTAGAAAATCCAACAACCTTGTTTATCTTTAAAGCAATTTTAAAATTAATCCCAATGATATATAATCATGCCAAAAGAATTCTAACATGTTAAGATATCATTTAGCAACAGCCCTTAATGTTTTTAAACAAATTAAAACATCAATACATCACATGTATTGCTCAAACTCTCATGAACACAAAAAATGGTTTTTTTTTTTTTTTTTTTTAAAAAAACTAGTTTCTTGTAACCTACTTGTTCTTCACTTTTGATTTTCAAAAACATCAAGAATAATTTTGAAAACTGTATAAACAATTTATAAAAGATGTGAAGTACATTAGGTATGAAACATACATCTAACAAGGGCCATTAGGGTTTCCAAAACTCTAGTGGCCGTGAGCTATAGTGAGAGAGAGAGAGAGAGAGAGTGAGCTAGGGTTAGGGTTTCACATAAACCCTAATTAGGGTTGCTACCTTTTCAAATTCAAACAATTCATCAATGGAAAGAATTAAATCAAAATAAGAAACTTTTCTAAACTTTGAACAATTCAAAAATAGAATCAAGATTGAATTAGGGTTTCCAAATCTAAATCAAGAAACTTCCTAAATTGATTTAGGGTTTCTTAAACCCAAAAATCAGCCACCATCTTTATTTTATTAGGGTTTCAAAGAACCATAATATCCATTGTTAATCACATAACAAAACTCCATATCATGCTAATTTAAACCAACTTTAAAATAAGCAATTGTGAGCATAAAGATTTAAACTTTAAACACTTTAAAATTAATCAAGAAGCAAGTAAATAAATTTAGGGTTTCATAACCCTTGAAGCCGAATTGCATAAAGGGAGAATCCCCGTGAAACCGTGATCCCCTTAGGGTTTCCCAAACCCATGGTTGCCAAAATCAAGCTAGGGTTTCATAGAAACCAATCTCGATTCATTCTAGTTTCAAAAACAAGAAAGTCATCCATTAATTCTAGGGTTTCATAAACTTCAAGAATCAATCATGGCCATTGATTATAGGGTTTTTAAAACCCAAATCACATTCAAGTCAATTAAAGAACCAACTAGGGTTTAGCAAACCCTAGTGGCTGAAAATCACTATGGGAGAGGAGAGAGAGGCCGAATACTATTTAGGGTTTTATATAAACCTTAAATGCTCAAAACCAAAAGGGAACAAAACCCCCATGGCCAAATACACTAGGGGACAATCCCCATGGTGTCCGAAATCCATGTTAGGGTTTGTAATAAACCCTAGTTTCCATTAAAGCAAAACAACACAAGGATTAAACAAATAACCTGTTAGCCTAAATGGTTCCAATCCAGCATATGTTATATGGTTTTAATGATAACAAACATTTGCAGCTGCTTTATTCAAATATCTTGTGCTTAAATGTTAAATTTGTAAGACAGATTTTCAAGATAGACTGGAGCAAACAAATGGACAACAAAATCCATGAATTGGAGGCTCAAGTATTGAAGATGTTACTATTCCCAGAAATTGTTTTTCCCTATGAAAAATTTGGCTAAGTATGAAAAATGAATTTTTGATATAGTGAGTTTTTCAAAATAATTTTTGGCGGTAATTGATCCCTATATACTCATTAACTGAGTATAGCCTTGAGGTAGCTTTTATAAGTGGTATATAATACCCTACTCGATTGATCAATTTTTGACACTGTTGACGAAAATTATTTTTTGTACTAAAATTGATTTTCTACATTTTGATTTATTGGGAATTTGATTTTCTAGTATTTTCCATTGAATCCAAATGGGGGGTACTTCCTTATTTACATTGTAAACTTAAGTAAATGAAAGTAAAAGTAAAAGTAATTAAAAGTAAAATGCAACCATTTACTTAAATGTTTATATGTAAATAAGTGTTCTGCAGGAATAGTGGCAGATTGCTGTTGGAGTAATTGTCAAAGCTGCTGCTGCAACATTTGACATTGTGAATGCTGATTCAAACATTGCTGCACCTCCAAACGGATTTGTTGCATTTTTCAAACCAGTTTGAATCTGCAGATTGCCAAGATTCTCCTCCTAGACGCTCCAACGTATAGCTGATTTCTAAGGCTATAAATACACTTGCCATGAAGCTTAATTCTACACACAATCATATACACTATTGCAGCTTACAAGTGTTCATCATTCTTGAGTGATTCAATTCCTGTATTTCTCTCTATGAGCAAATTAGTTTAAATCTTTGAGAGATATTATTGAGAGCGTATTTGATGTATTCTCAGAGTTGTTGAGAATCATATTGGTGGTCATCCATATTCACTTGTATTTCTTGTGAATTTAAGGTTCTGTATAAACCTTGTTTGGTGAGAGTCTTCCACTGTGAAAGAAGGCTGTGTAAAGGTTTGAATCTCCACCGGAAGTGAGATTGATAGTGGATTAATCCTTGAGACGGAGATCTTGAGGCGTGGACGTAGGCGGAGACCGAACCACGTTAAAATCCTTGTGTTTGAATTTCTCTAACTCTATCTCTTGCATTTAAATTTATTTACTTGCTTTATATTTTGCTGAGTTGAGATTTAATCTTGCATTCTAGTTATTAAAAGTTTGAGTTTTCAAAAACACTCTATCCCATTTTGAAATTAGTTTTTAAATTGCCAATACTCTATTCACCCCCCCTCTAGAGTATATTTTGGGCCAACATAACCCTCTTGGCCAAATTCTACATAGGGTTTCTATCAAACCCTAAACTTCAAAGCACACAAGGGAACAATTCCCAAGTGGCTGAATCCCATGATGGAAAATCTCACCATGGCCGAAACACCATGCTAGGGTTTGGAGCAAACCTTAGTTGCCATATTATCAAAACAAAGCAAGGTTTGTCAACATAAACCCTAGGGGGCCGAAATCTACATGGGTTCAAGAACCCTTGATTTTGATTTTAATTAATTACACCCATCACTAGCCATCATCATAATCATGATCATGCTTAAGTTGGCTCTGATACCACTAAAAGAAAGTGATTAAGGAGGATTCGCAGCGGAAGAAACACAATAAATTTTTTTGTATAAAATGAATCCTCCCTCACAATCATAACAAGAATCGAACGCAAGCATTGGATCATGAATATAAAAAAGTACAATATTTAAAATGAATTAAATGTACTTACTTGTATTGCCTTTTCATTTGAAGCTCCAAGAATGATTCCTAACTTTAAAGTGTATGAAGCCTCCAACGGTATCCACACGAACTCAAGACCCTTGAACTTTCTTGCGATTGACCAACGCTTGATCAAAACCAAGCTAGAGAGGGAGAGAAGCAAAGTCAAGGCCATGGGGGGAGAACTAGCCCACGGCCTCCATGGGTAGATGAATGCCTCTCATCTATTTTAGGGTTAAGTGGACTTAATGCAAGCATGCACTTATCCCTATGTATTTATAGGTAAACATTAGGGTTTCTAATTTGCAACTTGGTCCTTCCTAATTAACTATTAATTAAATAGACCATATAAGTTACATAAATTAAAAAATTACCCCTCACATAAATTAAAGAGCTAGCTCTCTTGTGTCCTTTTGTGTGTGACCCTTTGGGTTCACCTCAACCTAGTTGTGGACTGGAACATCTTAATGTCTCCTATAAATAGAAACTTTCTATTTATGGTTCAATTGGAATAATTCCAATTTTTCCCTCAATGATAACACTTTATCATTAGGCCTTTACTAGTCATGAGTGACATCTAGTAACATATCATGACGTACCCTAGGTGTGGGTGAATAATAGAACTATATGAACCCTTCATGTTAATTAATCCTTCATCCCCTAATGTCATTGTTAAGATAATCGGGTATGGTTATAAGTCAAACCCTATCTTAACAACTTGTTATATGTTCTACAAAATATAATCTCAATAAGATGAACCCGATGAAACTCTTTTATAGTTCACCTATCACTATGGCCATAGATTCAAACTAAGAATTATCTTTGTAAACTAACCCTGATATTCTCTCTCATCAAAGTGAGAGCGATGATTTATTCTTGCGCACTCATTTAACTTCATACATAACTCACTAGAGCCAATGTGTACCAATTGTTAGAAGTATGCCATAAAACCAATCCTAAAGGGTATATTAATTTCATATTATAATATATAGAAGGTATAACTTATCTTATGTGTACAAACATATAAGATAAAGTCCATGAATAAATGATAAGAGAAATATGCATTTCAAAGAGTTGAGATAGAGAGACTGATATTTCTCATACACATTTATTCTAAAAAGAGTTCCTACTCAAAGGTTTATTAAAGTGGATATTTAATTAACCGTTTAAAGAGTAGCACAGATTTAAACTAACTCCTATGGAGGATAGGTAGTCTTTCCTATCAGTGTAGAGACACAATAGTTAATCTGTGGGTGCATATTAGAGAATATGTACACTGAACATGATCTACAAAGAATATTCCTATGGTAGTTCTGTCAAAGGGATATTCTTGTGTTACGTCCATTTATTTGGTAGTCCTTAGACCTGAGACACCATAGCCGTCTTATGCATAGGTTGCTAGAGTTTGATAGTATCTTGTACAGCCTTATCCATAAGGTTGTAATCGGTGCTTATTGGCTCTAATGAGTTATGCATGAAGATGTATGAGTGTGCAATAAGGAATCATCACTCTTAGTTGATAAGAGAGAATGTCAGGATTAGTTCACAAAGATAATTCTCAAAGGGAACCTCTGGCCAGAGTGATAGGTAAACAGTGAAAAGAGTTTCACTGCGATTACCTTATTGAGATTATATTTTGTGGGACAGATATCAAGTTGTTAAGATAGGGTTTGACTAATAACCATACCTATTATCTTAACTGTGACATTAGGGGATGAAAGATTAAGTAACATGAAGGGTTCACATAGTTCTGCTATTCACCTAAACCTAGGGTACGTCATGATATGTTGCTAAATGTCACTCATGACCAATGAAAGCCTATTGATAAAGTGTTATCAATGAGGGCATAATTGGAATTGTTCCAATTGAACCTTAAAATAGAAAGTTTCTATTTCAGGAGACATAGAGATCCCTGTCCACTGCTAGGTTAGGGTGAACCTAAAGGGTCACACACAATAGGGTGTAAGTGAGTTTCCTGAACTTGAGGGAGGGGAATTCTATCTTTGAAATATGTTTGACTTTAATTATTAATGGCTAATTAATTAAAAGTCAAACATAATCAAGAATAGGGTTACTCTATACAAGGATGGTTGGTCATGCTAGCACTAGTAACCAAACACTCCAAAAGGATGAGAGTGCTTATAAATAAGAAGAGAGGAAACCCTAAACATAAGTGCATCACTTTCCCTTAGAGTTTTCTCTCTCTCTAGCCGTCCCTCTCTTCTCTCCCTCTCCAAGCTAGCTTCTCTCAAAGTGTTGTGGAGGACTAGGAGGTTCAAGAAGTTTTACATTCGCGTGGATACTTTTGGAGGTTTCATCGGTTTGAAACTTGGAGGAAAGCTACATCGCAAAGCATATTCAAGATTTATTTAAGTTGTTAAATAATTATTCTTGTTTGTTTATATATGATTCCATGCTTGTTTGTATCCTAGAGGGTTTTCGATGAAAGGATTAAAATTTTTAAATGCTATTTTGTCTTCCGCTGCGAATCCTTTGTTGTTCATCGAACTCCTTTCAGTGGTATCAGAGCCAAATCAAGCATAATCATATGTATGATGATGGCAATCAATGGCATAAATTAATTAAAATCAAGTTTAGTAATGGTTTTAGAAACCACTATGTGATTTTCGGCCATGGAGGCTTGCCTCCTTGTTTTTTGTTTTGTTTTCTTTCATAACTGGCAACTAGGGTTTATGTGAAACCCTAGAGGATTTCGGATATGAAGGGGCTGCCTTAGAGGGTCACGGCTATATGGGGTTTTACCCCTTTTGATGTTTAGAGTACAAGGGTTTAGAGAAAACCCCAAATAGTTTGAAGTTTTCTCTTTCTCTCTCTCTATAAAATTCGGTCCCTATGGGGATTGATTCCTTATTGATTTTATGATTGGGGTTTGTTCCCCTTGGTGCATAGAAGCTAATGATGTGATCAAAATCCTCCCACAAGGTATGACTCCCTCTCTCCCATATCTCTCTATGTTCGGCTCTCTCTCCTCTCTCTCTTCTCTTTTCGGTTTGCATAGGTTTGAAAACCCTACAAGGTTCTTTTAAGTTTTTATTTTTGATTTGGGTTATAGTAACCCTATAATCAATAGTAATGTATGAATCTTGAAGTTTTGAAACCCTAAGCATGTTTAGATTATGTTCTTGTTTTTTAGAAAATATGAACTATAGTTTGGTTTTTGTGAAAATCAAATTTTGATGGGTAGTGGGGTTCACGGCCATGGGGTTTTACCCCTTGAGTGATTCGGCCATGAGGGTGTTTCACCCTCTAGGGTCGTTGCTTGATGGGTTTTAGAAACCCTAATGTTATTTGCATGATCTTGATTTAATATTAAAAGTGTTTAATTTTAATTCTTAATGAATGCTATTGTTCAATTTAAATTTGTTTAAATTATGATATTAATGGGGTAATTGTTAAGATGTAACAATGGCGTCTTAGGGTTTTTTCAAAAACCCTAATTAAGTTGATGATGGTGGCTGCAAGATAGTTTAGTAACCCTAAATTATAATTGGGAAAGTCTTGTTGTGAAATTGGTAACTCTAATGGTCAAACAAGAGTATCCCTAGTTTCCTATTTTAAAAATTTTCAAGTTTAGTAAAGTTTCTAAATTAGTTTTGATTCTTTCTTATTTTGAATATTTGATATCTAGGAATGTTTTAGGCAACTAAACTTTAGCGTTTATGGAAACCCTAAAAGGGTAGGATTAGGTAAGGTTCTTAAACCTTAACCCTAACCCTAACCCTAACCCTAATTCACTCTCTCTCTCTCCTACTACCTCATGGCCACATGGGTTGGGGAACCCTAATGGGCTTGTTTTGTTTTTATTTTATGAACCTAATGTTCTTCATATGTTTAATAAATGGTTTATGAAGTTTTCAAAATAATTTTATTGTTTGTGAAAATTAAAATTGAAGAACAAGAAGGTTTGATAAAAATTGTTTTATAAAAACACTTTTGGTGTTCTTGAGAGATTGAATTATTCATGCGATGAATTGATGTTTTTTTATTTGTTAAAAACATTTAGGGATGTTGCCTAATAATAAATAAATGTTAAAAACGTTTTGGCATGTTTTTACATTGAAGGAATTAATTTTAAAATGGTTTTAAGTTTATTTCTGGGTTGTTGTTTTTCTGGACAGCAACCACATAGCTTTTGTAAATTCTAAGAAAAATACTTTCTGGGATTCTTGAAGTTTGCCACCTATCGACTTCATTAATATTAGGTCTTAACAAAGTCTAGGAAGAGTTCCCATGATTTTTAATGACCTAGAATAGCCACACTAGAGTTTTTGTGATTAAGAGTCAAATCTGGAAAATCTGACTCTCTATCGCAAAATGCCTCCAATTGATACCAAACGTTGGAATCAAGTTATGAGACCCTTGCCATTGGAAAGAGGATTGAAAAACCTAGTGAAATGAAGTGTTCCCATAACTTAGTCCACTATAGGTTAAGCCCTGTAAAGTCATTTGTGAAGAATTCCTTGAATCTGTCATGGTTCGGAGTTCATGTCACAAATTGCTTTAAAGTGATGCCAAACGTTGGAATCATTAAATGAGACCTATGCCATTTGAAAGAGGACTGATAATCCTTGTGAAATAGAGTATTCTAACATTTTAAAAGGTTGTTTAATATAGGAAAGATTGGTCCCAAAACAGTAGTAGAATTCTGAAATTTCTATTCAAAAATGGAAATTGTTTCTTTCTTTGAATTTTTATTTTGAGTTATTATTTATTCCACCTTTGTAGGTTAATAGTGATTAATCTACTGAGCTTATTAAAGTGCTAATAGCATGGTAGGAATTGAGAGAATAATTTCTCAAATTAAATTCATTATATTTAAAACCCTAATTGTGTCTTTTAGGAGTTTTATTTAAGAAAGGTACTTGTGATTATCATATGTGACATGATGTGATACTTTTAATGCGATTAAAAGGACTTGATTTATTATTATAGGATAATAATAATAATGAGATTATTATTGTTATAGGATAATAATAAGGACATAACTTTAATTAATTATATGCCATTTGCCATCATTGCCTTTGCTTTATGTAGCTTTTGTAATTTATGCAATGTGATTGTATAATTGTTAATGGATTATTATGGACTAAAGACCAATTAAAATGAGTTGTGATTGGCCGCATGTGATGTGATAGGTTTATTTGAATGGGTTGTATTTAAATTTATTTAAATTTGGTGATGTAATTAATTGGGGCTTGCATGCCTCTTTCCCTCTCTCTACATTTGTAATCCCCTTCTCCTTAATCCCTTTCTTTTTATTAAATTGTAATATTTGATTCAAAGATGCTTAAGGTGGACTTAAGGAACTTGGTGGAGTCATGTACGAGAGGAAAACAAGGACTTTAGAAGGACTTGGCATGGACATTGAGATCTTATAGGAAGATTTTTTGTCACTATGTAATAGTTGCATAGATTTAATTACGATCACCCAACCTTCCTTTTAGACTTAGGGTTCATCTTTTATGGCTCAAAGTATGAACCTACCCTTAAAAGTCCATAATCAATCATAGGCCCATTTATATATGTGATGTATGCTAGTAAGGGCCTAGACCTAATTTATTATATGTTCGAAATGAATCCACCCTAGTCTCTAGGAGGACAGTGGGAGGATAATTGAGAACTAATAATAAAAGTAAGTTTAAATTTTTTATATATGTAATGATATATATTTATGATGCATGTGATGTATAGATGTTTATAAAAATGAGACCCCTTTTACAAAACCCCTATTTATATAAAATTAAGTTGTAAGAAAGAGGCCATGGGCTTTATCCTAGCTTCCTACCATTACAAGAAAGGTGAATCTTTATGATGGATGTGTTTGGTTGCGGATATGTGGGAACACATTCATTATGAAGGTTCAAACCATCTTGTTACATATTGGATATCATGAGGTGCGATAATGGGGCTTACCAAGAAACTATTATGTGAGGGATGCCACATTCAATTGACTATACTCATGTGAATGGTAGGTGTAACTTGACTAAAATGTACTATCCAAGAAACTATTATGTGAGGATACTACAATTTTAGAGGCTAAATGATGATTGGAACTTGCTTAGGTGAAGCATTAGGATAAAGAGTTATCCACTCATTAAGGGTTAGTATCCAAGAAACTAACATGTGAGGTTACTAATTCTTAATGGGACCCCAATCCCTGCTATGGAAATTCAATCTTTTGAAATTCTCAAGTCTCATCTTAGGGTGTATGAGATTTGAACAAAATAGTGGGAGGTAACATAAAAATTAAAGACCAAAAGTTTTTATGTTTTATTAATATGATATTTATATTTATTTTCTGTTGTAGATGGCACCTTTAAACCCTCTTTCTCGTATTCTTGATGACAACCGTTTGACTGGTCCAAACTTTAATGACTGGATTAGAAATCTGAAAATTGTTTTGGCCGCTGATAAAATTGATTATATTATTAAGTCTCCACGCCCTAATGCTCTACCTGAAGGGGCACCAGAAGAGGAACGAGAAAATTACAACAAGTGGCTCGAGGATGAAGTGCAAGTGAGATGCTATATCATGGCATCGATGACCAATGAGCTCCAAAGGCAACATGAGGTCATAGATAGCTCACATGCAATCATCAACCATCTTAAGGAACTGTATGAGTCACAAAATAGGGTTGTAAGGTACAACACTGTTGGTGAGCTCTTTGCATGTAAGATGGTGGAGGGAACATCTGTTAATGAGCATTGTCTGAAGATGATCAGGAATATCCATGCCATTCATGATCTAGGTGTGGATATCTCTTCTGAGATGGGGATGATATTCTACTTCACTCTCTTCCTGCGAGTTACAAACCGTTTATCATGAACTTTCACATGTCTGATGTGAATGACAAAATCTCTTTGACTGATCTGATGAACATGTTGATAACTGCTGAGGAGACCTTAAAAAAGGACTCCAAAGAAAGTGCTTTGGTTATTAATGGGGCCTCAACTTCTAAATCCAAGCCCAATGGCAAGGGTAAGAAGAAGAAAAAGTCCAATCATAAACCAAAAGGAGGTGTGAAGAAGAAGGATTCAAAGGGAAAATGTTTCCATTGCGGCAAAACAGGTCATTGAAGGAGGAATTGCAAGGAGTACCTCGCCTCTTTGAAGAATGGTTCTTCTAGTGGTACGTCTTGTTATTTATTCATTTACTAATTACGAATTAGTATTCTGCTTATGGTATACGATACCTAATTGTTTTTGTACAATGTGATTGTATGTAGGAGACAAAGGGAAGCAGAAAGTCGAGTGAACATCGAGCTAGCTCCGTCTTGAAAAGGATAAGCTTTATTGTTTACTAGTTTATTTAAGAATTTTAAAGAACTCTTTTATTATTGCCGGATGTAATAATTACTTCGTTTGAAGTTTTTGGTTTTTGGATATTTCATTTGAAACAATTTATCTTAAATATTGGATATTTTAGATCTATTCTGGCTATCTTAAAGTTCTTAAATTCTTTATAAATTATATGAATAAATATGATAGCGTGTATGGAGATTAAAGGGATAATACATAAGATATATAAACCCTAACTTTTAGTTTGATTATACTTCATGTGTAATAGACATTTGAAACATTCAAATGATTAATATGAAGTAAAACTAAAAGATAAATATTGAGAATATTTGGTTGAATCTCAAATCACTGTGGACACCCCATTTTTACCAATTATTTCTACCATATGTCCATACAAATGATCAACTCGAAGAGTGGATCATTTAGTGAGGGATTGGCCTTGTAAAGACCAAATTGCCCAGATTGCCCTTTTCTGAGGGAAAGGACAGTTCATTATTTCATGTGTACATTTGGATTGGAATCAACCCATTTGTATTGAATTGACTTTTGAGGTGTTTTAGAACATCCCTGTAAATTTTCATAGCATTCTGATGAGAGCTCGATAGGTAATTAGGGTTTTTGCGACTTGAAGGGCATTTTCGTCATTTTTCTCGTATAATTTCCGAATGACCTCCGAATTCGAAACGGATTGTTTCATGAGGTTTATATGGATGTGGGGAGTGAATTTGGAGTGCTAATTGAGTCTTTGAATGGTTGGGATAGATTCTCCCAAAATCGATCCCACGGGTAAGAATGAGCTGAATTAGGGTTTCGATCAAATTGACCGTGAATTGGTCATTTTCACCAAAATGAAAGATTTTCAAAACATGTTTTCAAGTACCAATTTCATATTAAAACCATGTTTTTAGAAGTGGTGCAAGCCTAATTGATCAATTTTACAAAACAAAGAATGGTCATATGACCAATTTTGGCACAACCGGGTCAATTGGCTAGCTTTTTGCTAAAACCCTTGACCATGGTCAATTGATTTTAACCCAAAAACATTCTAAAAATGTGGAGGATCAAAACACGGTCGTTTTGAGCCATGAACCATTGGATTTGGATCAAATTTGACCAAAATATGGCCAAAATATGAAAACCCTAAAATTTGGGGAAGAAAAATTGGGAAGTCACTACGGTGACCGTCCTAGCTAGGACGGCCAACCGTCCAGCCCAGGACGGCCAGCCGTCCAGGCTAGGATGGTCACCAGCATGTTCAAGCCTATTTTGTATTTTTGGCATGTTTGAAACTTTCCCACTTGCTTTGGCCGATTTGGTTTGTTTTTTTGGAATAAATTCGAAGGGTTTTCAGCTGGTAAACCCTAGCATGATCAATTCTAAACCCTAGGATCATTTTTAGGGAATTGAATCCTAACCATTCAAGGATTTGAACCCTAACCATTCAAGGATTTGAACCCTAGCTCTATATATACTACACTATGGAGTTAGAGAGAGAGGAGAGGAGAACTTTAGGGTTTTTGGGAGAGGAGGCTACAAATTTTTTTGGCTCTTCATTCTTACACCATTGAAGGGGTAAGAACTCAAGGCTAGGAGCTTCGAGGAGGCTAGCCAAGAAGGAGATCGAAGGGTAAATCCTTAACCTTGGTTTTCATTTTTCATGATTTCTTACATAAGTTTATGAGGCTATGGTGTAAGTCCTCTTGATTTTCATATGGGATGGATTCTCTTTTCTTTTTCTTTTTGCTATGAGTATGTTTAACATGATAGGGTTAGTTTTATTCGTTATTTCATGTCATATGTATGATTAGGTTTAGCTTTGTTGTTATTTCATGTTAGTATGCATGTTTAGGGTTCATTAGTTTTATTTATGATTTTGTGTTAGAATGGATGATTAGGGTTAATGTAGTTTTATTATGATTGCATGTTAGTAAGCATATTAGGGTGTCTTTTTTATTATGATTAAATGCATGTTAGGGTTAGCTATATTATTATTTTATGTGATTTTATGCGATTAGGGTTAAGGTGTATGATTAGTGTAGTTTAGTTATGATTTATGTTAGAATGCATGTTTAGGGTTGTTTAGCTTAGTTATTATTTTATGTGAATATGCATATTAGGATTGATGTGTATGATTAGGTTAGCATTGTTGTGATTTTTGTTAGTATGCATGTTTAGGATTAGTTAGTTTTGTCGTGATTTTATGTATGCATGCATGAGTAGGTTAGATTTGTTGTTATTTTATGTGTAAGCATGTTTAGAGTAAATGTTGATATATTCATGTTGTTATTTGAATCTCATGATAATTGATTGGTGATTTTAATGGTAATATGAGTACGTCAATATGTTATTTTAATATGTGATGAGTCTTGAGTCTTTTTGTTTATGCTTTTATGATTATTTAAACACTCGCCATGGATTTGATTGTTTGAATATAAAAAATGTGGACGAGGGAGCGTGCAAAGGTAAGATCCTTCCCTTGTGATATCAATTTGATGGTTTGGATGTATAAAATGTGTACGAGGGAGCGTGCAAAGGTGAGATCCTTCCCTTGTGTTTAAATCAATCGTTTAAGCATATTTTGGTGTAATTTTTGACATGTTTTTGCATAGTAATTTAAAATATTCATGTAGAAAGCATGCTAGGACATTTTCACATTTTTTATTCTTTGTTTTCATGGTTTTTAGAGTAATTTAGGATACATATTCAAATCTGTCCAGATTTGTTTATGTCCTTAAATTTATTCTAAAAATCATTTTAAGGCCAAATCCAACTTAGAAATATGCTTAGGTTCACATAGATTAATTAGTGTGCATTTAGGGGCATTTTCATGCATTTTTAGAATTAATTACATGCTTATTTGTGTAAATTTCAGCATGCATTGCATTAGTATTTTTAGGTTTTTAGATTAACTTTAGGGCTAGTTAGAGACCCTAGGCTAGGAAGGTCACTTGACCTTCCCTAGGAATTTCCTTTGTTGTAAAGATTGCTATCAGATTTGTGTGTTTTATTTGATTTGAGATGTCAACCTTCGAGATATTTTATAAAAAGATTTTTGATGCAATATTTATAAAATAAACATGATTTTTTATGAGATATTTGATTATTAAATGATTTTCAAAAAGATTTGAAATGTTTTAAAGATTTTTATCTAGGAATGAGATTCCTACCCATATGATTTGTTTTCTTAAAAATCTTTGAAAAAGATTTTTAATTGGAATTGAATTCTAAAGATAAGAATTATTTGGAATATTTGGATTTTATGAATGTCTTTTAATTTGAAATGATTTCAAATAAATGATTTTGAAAGAATAAAATACTCTCGAAGTTAGAGTCTTGAATTAGGTTGAATACCTTTGATGATGTGATCGATTACAATAGGAGAGTCCTAGGGTAGTCGAACTACGTAGACTTTGATACTTGCTAGGTGATACTAGTAAGTTACGTAGGCGCTAATAGGGCTCAAGTCCGCCGGATGCCCGTAGGGTGTCCTAGGTTCTTAGGGTTTGTTTGTATATATTTTTTATTATTATTAATATAACTAATATAGATAATGCATTTATATCACTATTTTTTGGTTGATTAGATTTTTTAGGATTGTTTGCATTAAGAAATTTAAATAGCCCAAATAAATTAGAAGTCCTTTAATTAGGGCGAGGTGGGTGCCTACAAGTGAAAGCTTGGAACCTTCCCACGTCGTAACCTAGCCCCCGGATCCAACTCTGGTTTGTAGACTGTCTTTTCATTGAAAATGGAGTTTGTTTTATTGAAAATAAAATATTTTTATGGTTTCCTTATTCCTTAAAAATAAGGTGGCGACTCCTTTGATTTGTTGATTTCTAAACCTCCCCTAAATCACATCGCCCGGTGATGATGTGGACATCCACCTAAGCCCCACCACGAGGTTGGTCCACAATCACTATAAGACCTTAAAAATGTCAAACGATAGAGTTTAAAGATTATTTGATAATGTGGGATATTTCAAATAAACTTTAAAAGGTGAGTTTTCTCAAATAAAGAGTTATTAGAAAACATGATTTCCACATTAGTTGAAAAACTATACCTTTATAAAACATCAAAGGGAATTTTATGTAATTAAAGGGTTTAATACATAAAGTATCTTGTTTTTAAAAGAGACTAGTGGGAGTAGGAAAGTCATCAATTATTTTCTTTATAAGTACATACTTTAAATACTAACGTAGTATTAAGAATTCCATAATCGTTATAGGAATTCAAATCTCTTCAAAAATGGTTTTTAAAAGGATTTTTATGTGAGCAAAATATTTGAGAAATATGAGACTCATATAATTATAAAGTATGTACTCACATCAATATCACAAAAATGCTGCAAACAGTTGTTAGCAGATATTGATAATTGATTCAGAATAGTGATTCAGAATAGAAACAAGTATATTCTTAAAGGGATTTTAAGAATGAGATACTTGCATATAAAGAAATTATAAAATTAGCCATTTACAGATTGCCTGAAAGAATGTCTTGTTTACATTATTTTCTTTTGAAAGCATAGGTCTCATTTACTAGGACATCAGAGTTGGCAGCGAATTTTAGTTTAAATACTATTATTGAAAATAATAATATGCAAAAAGGGTTTTGCATAAATCTACTTTGCCTTAACGCCTGTGTGTGTTAGAAGCCTTGTCTTACGAAGACTAGTATACGATACTATGGTGATTGGCTTTAGTGCAAGTGGGAAATTGTTAGAAGTATGCCCTAAAACCAATCCTAAAGGGTATATTAATTTCATATTATAATATATAGAAGGTATAACTTATCTTATGTGTACAAACATCTATGATAGAGTCCATGAATAAATGATAAGAGAAATATGCATCTCAAAGAGTTGAGATTAAGAGACTGATATTTCTCATACACATTTATTCTAAAAAGAGTTCCTACTCAAATGTTTATTAAAGTGGATATTTAATTAACCGTTTAAAGAGTAGCATAGATTTAAACTAACTCCTATGGAGGATAGGTAGTCTTTCCTATCAGTGTAGAGACACAATAGTTAATCTGTGGGTGCATATTAGAGAATATGTACACTGAACATAATCTACAAAGAATATTCCTATGGTAGTTCTGTCAATGGGATATTCTTGTGTTACGTCCATTTATTTGGTAGTCCTTAGACCTGAGACACCATAGTTGTCTTATGCATATGTTGCTAGAGTTTGATAGTATCTTGTACAGTCTTATCCATAAGGTTGTAATCGGTGCTTATTGGCTCTAATGAGTTATACATGAAGATGGATGAGTGTGCAATAAGGAATCATCACTCTCAGTTGATGAGAGAGAATGTCATGATTAGTTCACAAAAATAATTCTCAAAGGGAACCTCTGGCCAGAGTGATAGGTAAACAGTGAAAAGAGTTTCACTGCGATTACCTTGTTGAGATTATATTTTGTGGGACAAATATCAAGTTGTTAAGATAGGGTTTGACTAATAACCATACCTATTATCTTAACTGTGACATTAGGGGATGAAAGATTAAGTAACATGAAGGGTTCACATAGTTCTGCTATTCACCTAAACCTAGGGTACGTCATGATATGTTGCTAGATGTCACTCATGACTAGTGAAAGCCTATTGATAAAGTGTTATCAATGAGGGCATAATTGGAATTGTTCCAATTGAACCTTAAAATAGAAAGTTTCTATTTTAGGAGACATAGAGATGTCCCTGTCCACTGCTAGGTTAGGGTGAACCCAAAGGGTCACACACAATAGGGTGTAAGTGAGTTTCTTGAACTTGTGGGAGGGGAATTCTATCTTTGAAATATGTTTGACTTTAATTATTAATGG
>JAESVK010000233.1:37340-53884 GCA_017140935.1 Hamamelis virginiana
AGGACTAAGTTGCAAAATTAGAAACCCTAGTATTTGTCTATAAATTCAAGGGCTTAGGTGCATGCTAGCACTAAGTCCACCTAAACCCTAGAAAGAAGAGAGATCATCAACCCCACCCATCAAGGCCGTGACTTAGAGAGCTCATTCTCTCCTAGCAGTTATCATCTCTCCCTCAAGCTTGCTTTTGCTTACGTGTTGGTCAATCGCAAGGGATTTCAAAGTCTTGTGTTCATGTAAATACCTTGGAGGCTTCATCGTTTTGAAGCTTGGATTCGTTCTTGAAGATCCTACAAAGGCATTCAAGTAAGTTAATTAAGTTATTTAATTAATGTTCTTGTTTCATTCATAATCCTATGCTTGAGTTCGAATCATGGGATGTATGTGTACATGGATTCAACCTATGTTAAAATTTTTGTTGTATGTTTCCTTCCGCTATGAATCCGTGGTCACTTTCTTTCAATTTGCCATTACAACTGATGTTATGAGCTTCTCATTGCTATTCTTTAGGTTTTTCTGTTCAATGTTTCTCTTCTCTAACTTGCGACTTTTGATATACCTTGTCACTTCATATGTTCTGATGCATTTTCAACTATCCGTCTTGTCTTTCTGACTTCTTTCTTTTTCTTATTCCCCCTCCCCCTTTTTTTTTTTACTTTTAATTCTACTTTTTCAGAATTTTTTTTTTATACCCTATTAATTGTTGAGATGTTGATGTAATGTGGATTCCTTCTCCGCAAGGTCTTAAACTTTATTTACCACCTTCACTTTATTGCTCAACTTTTTATTGATTTCTTTTTCTTGTCACCCTTATTAATTATACTATTCTCTCCTACATACCTTATTTTGATCATTTTGAATCATTACATGTGTTCGAATAGTATAAATTATACATATAATTCCAGATGAGCTTATATATATATAGACACACACACACACACACACACACACACACTTGTTTTTATGGTTTTTCTAACCATTTTTGTTGCCCAGAATTATATAACCTTTATAAATAGAAAAGGAATGCCAGTCTATAAATAGAAAAGGAATGTCTTCAATTAAAAGAAAAGGTTAGTTTTTACTTTTCTAGAGAGAGAAAGTGAAATTCAATGATTGAAGAGAATTGCTCGGCAAAATTGTAAGATTTTTTGGAGGGAAAGAATATTGAGTTATGTATTGTAATCTGCTAACTCACAAACCATAAGTATTGATTATTGAAACATCAATAAAGAAAACAAAAGTTTACTTATATTTGATTTGCTCCTTGTGTGATGGAGATCCATCTAAATCATCGTCCAATAATAAATGATGTAGATTTATCATTGGAAAAATGGTTTCCTTACCTTGAATTATTAATATGATTGACTTCTATATTTCAAAGTTCACTTCCCATGGAAATGGGAGTAGTTGTGACATGACTACTCCCACTATTTCTTCCATGGAAAAAGAATGTTTAGAAAACGGAGGTGACACACCTTCATCAACACAAGCATGAGTACCACAACTAAGTAACAAAAAAATGACTGAGAAATTAGGAGGAAAAATGAAGAAGGATTGAATGATAATCAAACAAAAGACTTCCAGCAACTAGAGCCATTCTTATGAGCAACTTCATCTTCTTGTTCCTATCAACCAAAGGGTTCATATTTTCATAATTGGAAGGCTTATCTAACACTTGAGATTCATATTGGATCATACCCTTATAATCTTCATTATCAAAACACCTGAAGGCCTCGTCAAAATAATTCATAATTTCGCCATGACTATTTTTACAAACACTAAGATCTTTTGTCATTGATTCATCGATTCCATTCCTAACAAGTTCTTGAACATACTGATATGTGTCGATTGAACTGTAAGAGGTGCAGCCTAGAGTTGTACAGCAGGACTTTCTTATTCGGCTCGAAAGACTTACGAGCTATGTTCTTGTCATGAAAAGCTTTCATTTTGTCTTTGTATATTCTAGCGCTCTCATAGGCATCCTGCCTGATTTCTTCAAGCTCACTTAGCTGGAGCTTTCTCTGTTGACCTGCGGCATCAAGATTAAAGTTTAACTGCTTAATAGCCTAGAATGCCCTATGTTCCAACTCAACTGGCAGGTGACAAGCCTTTCCATAGACGGTATGATAGGGAGACATGCTTAAAACAGTTTTATAGGCCGTGCGGTATGCCCATAAGGCGTCAGTCAACCTAAGCGACCAATCTTTCCTATTGGGGTTCACAGTTTTCTCTAGAATGTGCTTGATCTCCCTATTGGCGAACTCAGCTTGACCATTTGTCTGTGGGTGGTAGGCGGTTGACACTTTATGGGTTACCCCATATTTTTTTATTAAGGTCTCAAAAGGACGATTGCAAAAATGCAAACCGCTGTCACTAATGATTGCCTTAGGCACCCCGAATCTAGACATGACATTTTCTTTCAAGAATTTCAACACTACTTTATGGTCATTGGTTCTAGACGAGATTGCCTCTACCCACTTGGACACATAGTCCACTGCCAGAAGGATGTACATGTTACCAAAAGAGGATGGGAAAGGTCCCATGAAATCGATGCCCCAACAATCGAAAATTTCTATAATTATGATGGGTGTGAGGGGCATCATGTGTCTCCTAGTGACTCCCCCTAATTGTTGGCAATGCTCACAGGGTTTGCAAAACTCGAAGGAGTCTTTGAACAAGGAAGGCCAATAGAAACCGCATTGCAAGATTTTGGCGGCTGTCTTCCTAGCAGAGAAATGAATCCCACATGCCTCGCTATGAGAAAAAGACATAATACTAGGTATTTCAATATCAGGCACACATCTTCTCAATATTTGGTCAGGGCAACACTTAAAGAGGTAAGGGTCATCATAGAAATATTTCTGCACATCTCTCAAGAATTTCTTCCTATCCTGGGTACTCCAATGGGTAGGAACCTGTTCAGTCACTAAGTAATTCACAATATCCGCAAACCAAGGGCAAATGGAAAGAACAAACAGTTGCTCATCAGGGAAAGTCTCTGAAATGGGGAGGGTGTCAGCAGAATCATCAAAGGATATCCTAGACAAGTGATCGGCGACAACGTTTTCAACTCCTTTTTTATCTTTAATTGTCAAATTAAATTCTTGGAGGAGTATAATCCACCTAATCAGTCTCTGTTTGGCATCTTGCTTTGTCAAAAGATATTCAATGCTGCATGGTCTGTAAAGACTAGAATAGGTGAACCTAAAATGTACGATCGGAACTTGTCTAAGGCAAAAACCACCGCGAGCAACTCTTTTTCAGTAGTTGTATAGTTTCTTTGGGCATCATTCATTGTCCTACTAGCATAGTAGATCACATGTGGTTTTTACCTATTCTCTGACCTCGCACAGCTCCTATGGCAAAGTCACTGGCGTCACATATAATTTCAAAGGGTAAGCTCCAATTGGGTGTTTGCATGATGGGAGGTGAAGTTAGCATCTCTTTTAATTTACAAAAAGCAACCTCACAATCATGCCCCCACTCAAAAGGAACATCCTTCCCCAAAAGATTACACAAAGCTCGCGCAATGCCGCTAAAACCCTTAATGAACCTCCTATAAAAGCCAGCGTGCCCTAAGAATGATCTCACATCTTTCACAGTCTTAGGGGAAGGAAGCTTAGAGATTAATTCTATCATAGCCTTATCGACTTCTATCCCCCTAGATGACAAGATATGCCCAAGTACTATTCCTCGTGTCACCATAAAATGACACTTTTCCCAATTTAGCACAAGGTTTGTTTCCTCACATCTTTTTAGAACCTTAGATAGGTTCTCCAAACATCCATCAAAAGAATCCCCGAAAACCGAGAAGTCATCCATGAAGACTTCTTCGATCTTCTCCACCATATCACTGAAAAGCCCAGTCATGCATCTCTGGAAGGTACCAGGAGCATTACACAATCCAAAAGGCATATTCCTAAAGGCAAATGTCCCAAAAGGACATGTGAAAGTGGTATTTTCTTGATCCTCTAAGGATACCTCTATTTGATTGTAGCCGGAATACCCATCTAGAAACAATAGAAGGCATGCCCCGCGACTCTCTCAGGGATTTGGTCAATGAAGGGTAAGGGGAAGTGGTCTTTTCTAGTGGACGAATTCAGCTTTCTATAATCAATACACACTCGCCACCCAGTAGTGACGCGTGTGGGAATCAATTCATCATTCTCATTCTTCACCACCGTGATACCTGACTTTTTGGGCACCACTTGTATAGGACTAACCCACTTGTTATCCGCAATGGGGTAGATTATCCCCACATCCAACAACTTCAGAACCTCCTTACGTACCACCTCCTTCATAACAGGGTTCAATCTTCTTTGAGGTTGGCGGGTAGGTTTGACATGATCCTCAAGGTAAATTCTATGGGTGCAAAGAGAGGGACTAATTCCCTTGAGGTCGGCGATGGACCAACCTATGACACTTCTATGGGCTCTAAGCACCTCTATCAATCTAAGCTCTTGGTCAATCTCCAAGTGAGAAGAAATGACCACGGGGTAGGTCTCATTGTCACCTAAATAAGCATACTTCAATTCAGAGGGCAACGGTTTTAACTCTAATTTGGGTGGTTGGACATTTGATGGTACAAAACTCTTTTCAATGGGTGGCAATCCCTCGAACTAGGAACCCACCCATTAACTTCCAAAATTTCCTCTTCATTGAGCATGGAGTATAGAAACTCCATCTCTTCACTCACTTCAACTTCCTCAACAATTTCATTCACAAGACATGACTGTAAAGGGTCATCATGGCTGGAGAGATCCCAATGGTGCTGCAATAGAGTATCAATCCTATTTACTTCATGCACCTCATCCTCCATATCCTCCCCCACTTCTCTTATCAAATTGAAAATATTCAAGTTTACAGTCATGTTTACAAAGGTTAGGGTCATCAACCCACTCCTACACTGTATCAAAGCATCAGCTGTGGCCAAGAAAGGCCTACCAAGAATCACAGGGAATTGACTCCCTTGATCTACCACAGGGTGGGTCTCTAACACCACAAAATCAATGGGGAAATAGAATTTATCAACTTGCACAAGTACATCTTTCACTACTCCCCTAGGAATTTTAACGCTCCTAACTGAAGCTTGATTCCGGTCGACTCAAGTTCTCCCAATCCTAACTCCACATAAACAGAATATGGCAATAAATTGACACTCGCTCCCAAGTCTACTAAAGCTCTACCCACTTTGGAATTCCCTATGGTTATTTCAATGGTAGGGGTCCCGGGGTCTTTGTATTTACGGGGCAAGGTATTTTGCAAAAGAGATGTGGATTGTTCAATCATAAACACTTCCTTATGCACACCCAAATTTCTTTTTCACAATACACAAATCTTTCAAGAACTTTGCATACGATGGCACGTGTTTAATGGCATCCAACAAAGGTATGTTGACTTTCACCTGTTTAAACAATTCAAATATTTCTGCATGATTGGTTAGTTTCTTGGGTGCCCTAAGTCTTTGAGGAAAAATGGGCAGCAGGGATGAATTTAGCCCTCCCATGGCTTGAACCAATCTCAACACCACTTGGTTTGGGAACGCTAGGCTCATTTTCAATTTTTTCTCATCCCCCTTAGATTCATTTTGTAAATTCGGAGAGATTTCTTTGAGGGAATCTTTGGGTGGGATGGTTTTGTCAATAATTTTTCCACATTGAAGAGTGGTAATGGCCTTAGCATGTTCATGGTTCCTTTCATTGGAACTTGAGTATCCAATGCTATGTTGACCTTGCGGATTTTGCACGGGTTGAGAGGGAAACTTTTCCTTCTCTTGTTGAAGTGCACCCAAGGTGGTGGTCAACTTAGTCAATTGGGTTCTCATGTCCCCTATGGCTTGAGTGGTTTGAGCTTGATTTTGCACAAGTTGTGCAATCACATCATCATAATTTCTCTTGTGGGGTGGTAAGTATGAATTTACAGGAATGGGTGGACCAAATTTTGGGTTAGGGTTTGATGGGAACCCTTGACCTTGGAAGTTAGGACCTTGACATTGATTTTGGAAACCTTGATTTTGAAAATTTTGATTTGAAAATTTTTGATTTGGAAAACCTTGGTTGCCTTGAAAAGATTGATTTGGAGGTGGGTTGCCTTGGCTTGAGGAAGCATTTTCCCCATCACTTTTCCAACTAAAATTAGGGTGTTTACTCCACCCCGGATTATAAGTCTCAGCATATGGAGAGTTAAAGGGCTTCCTTTGGTAATTAAGAGCATTAGCTTGCTCTATTTGAATTGCTCCCTTGACTTGGGGAAGATTAAGACAATCAGTGGTCATGTGGGTGGGGTCATCGCAAATTATGCACAAGTCCTCCATCCTAGGTCCCATAGGTGCTGTGGGCACTTTGGGTACGGTGCTCACCTCACTCACTTTTTGTAATTCTATGGCCTCTAATTTCCTAGTCAAGCTAGCCATTTTGGCTTGGAGGTCATCATTATCCTTCACATGATGCTTTCCTCCTCCAACGGGCACACTTTGCACTCTAGCGGCATCAAGAGAGGAATTAATCTCCCAATTTCGGGCATTCTCCGCTAAGGAATCAAAGCATTGTATGGCTTCTTTGGGACTCTTCTCATGAAACTGTCCCCCACTCATTATTTGGCTATATTGTTTGTTTTCTAAAGAGAGTCCTTGATAAAAATAGCCAATGATTTGGCCAATATCCAAACCATGATGAGGGATAGCATTGAAAAGATCTTTGTATTTTTCCCATATAGTTGCAAAAGATTCACCCGGTTTTTCAGAAAAGTTTTGGATAGCCCGCATAAGTGCATTTGTGGGGCCCCGGAGGAAAGAATTTATCAAGGAATGCACTACGCATGTCCTCCCAAGTATGAATTGAATTAGGAGTAAGAGAGTGAAACCACATTTTAGCTTTATCCTTTAGAGAGAAAGGGAATAAAACCAAGCAAATTATAGGAAGAGGCGATCCTGTAGAAATGAAAGCACTGCAGACATCCTCAAAATCTCTCATGTATGAGTAGGGGTTCTCAGAATCGAACCCTCTATATTTAGGGACAAGTCGAATCATCTCAGGTCTCATGGGAAAGTTATTGGCTTCCTGAGGTAGATAAATACATGAGGGTGCTGTGGTTCGTTGAGGTCTCAGAATCTCCCTGAAGGTTCTCCCTATATTAGCCAAAGGGACAGGGGGTGCTCGATATTGTTGAGCCTGAGGATTGACATTCCCCCTTCCCACCGCCGAGGTTGCTGGCGGAACAACACCATCTCCTTGTCTAGGAGGGTCATAAGGTCTTTGTGGGTCATGAGGCAACCCTTGGTCATTTGGATTTAAAGGAAATTGTTGATTCTCAATGTTTTCCATTAAAGGAGTGGAAGGTAAGTGAAATAAGCGTCTTACAATTGGATTTCTTGGAGCTTCTTGAGGTGTGATTCTTACAAGTCGGTGTTGCTCGTCACGAGTCCACACCGACATTCACCAATTCCACCTCAACCAAAATGATATTTACAAGTATTATATACACAAAGAATTTTTGCATCAATTAAAAGAGGAAAAAAAACTTACCGGATTTGCAATGTCATTGCAAATTACCACTAGCTCTCTTCAATTCAACTAGAACACTCGCCACTCCCCAGCAACGGCGCCAATTGCTTGAACGTAAAAAGTGATTGTGTGCGCAAAAGTCTCCCAAGCGTAGGATTCTTATGGTCGTCAAGCAATGAAACTAGGGAGTACCTATGTCATATCCACAGGGAGTTGAATAGGTTCTAGTGAAACTTAGGTCCCAATGAATGCAAAATCAAGTGTAAAATATGGGGTTTTGATTGGTTGTTGAGATTTGTGCCAATTCAATGGCAAAGGTTTGATATGAAAAATTGCAAGTAGAAGAGAGGATGGGTTCTATGAATTCGTTTTTTCCTAACCTAGGTTTAATGGTTTCTCAAACAATACTCATTCAATAATCTATGTGACTTATGGTTTTGAATGGAATATTTAACAATAGAAGCTCAAGAGAATAAAACAAACGATGAAATGCGACATAATACTTATTTTGACATTTTCACAAACACATGGAGTGCATATGTGCTCATCATCAAAATACAACATCTCACCGGTCATATTTTGGTCATGAATATAAATCCATATGGTTTCAAAAGAGAAGAGAGTATTAGAAGCCACATTCCATTATCATTGAAGCTTTGAGGAAAAGAATACACATTTTACCTAGGGTTTGGAGAAGAACTCCACCATAGAACCCTCCTTGGTTATTTAGCTAGCCATCAAGAAGAAACAAAGCACCAAACACAAACAATAAATGCTAAAGAGAAGTAAATGCTATCTATTAAGTGAACCAAATGAAATGTAGCTTACAAACTTGAGATTAAAATAAAGAAAAACAACCTACACTAGGGTTACAAAGTGAGAACAACAAGAAAATGAGAAGAAACTAGCCTAACTACCAAGATTACTTCAAAAATATGAAGAAAACTAAGCTAAACCTAAACTAAACCCTAGGAACCATTCAAGAACAAGTGAAAAAACTCTCCCAGCTGCTAAGTGACCAATTTATACTCCCAAATGAGGCTCCCTCGAAATATAGGTGAAATGACAAGATTGCCCATGAGAAATGAGGGATTTTCCACCGAACCAGCTGCAGAAATGACCCTAGGACCGGTACCACTTAAAGTAGGACCGGTCCTCCTTGCCTCTGAATGAGTGGTACCGGTCCCAACATTCTAGGACCGGTCCTCCTTTGCTGAAATGCCCATTTTGCTGCATTTTCGACACTTTTGAGCGATTGAGCCTTCAAACCTCCAACGTTGCTTCAATCGAACCTTCGAGCAACTTTGATTGATACTATAGAGAGCAATGGAGAGTTCCTTGAGCTGAATGAGAAAGGAAACACCCTTTGGATATGCTTCAGGGAAGAATCAAGCGTGAAAGTCACAATAAAGCGCAGAAACATGCTCGAGGGCTTCTCATGGCAACCGGCGACTCCAAACTTCCTTCAAACGTGTTAACAATGTAGGAAGTATGCCAAATTACCTGCAAATGATCAAAAACAATAGAAGAATCAAAAATACATGTTCTACACCAAACTAGGGCTCAAAAGCATATGATATGCATGAAAACGAAGGTAAAAATGATGGGTTTTATGTGCTAAACAGGATACGTTGAAGGTGTTCTTGCATTACTGGATCAAATTTAGCAATCATTTCAATTATGCTAAAAAAATTACATTCTTCTTTTGATAAATCTTCTCATTGTCCCCACGAAATGCTATATTAGTCATAGCAAGAGTTTTCACAACAGCAAGAATCCTTACTAATACATGTTTCCAAGTTCTCTGTCCCTGTTTATTTGTTCTTGCACACTGTTATCAATTGTTTCTTTCTTTTCCAACCTTATACTGAGTTCAATTCATTTTCTCATGCAAGTAATATGTTCATTACTAGTTTCATGACATTTAAGTCTCTTCCCAATATTTCTCCAATCTTTCAATCCTTCAGTAGCCAATTGAGTCATATTTCCATCTTGCTTAAACAACTTGCGACAAAAATAATATACTCTATCTAAAATATTTGAATATACTAACTATTTCCTATCCCGCTTCTATCCATTTGTTAAATGTCGAAATGAAGGAGAAATGTCTTCCATAATCATCAATCGGAAAATTGACATCATTATTTCTTATAAGACCCCCTTTCCACTAGTAAATCTCTAATATTCTGATCAATCTGCCCCCAATTACAAAATCATAAATGTTTAAAGGATCACTTTCTTCATTGGGATTTTCCCGTTGATCATTCTCATTCTCATTCTCAATCTCATTCAAACATTAATAAAGTTTTTTTTCTTCATCTACCAAGTCTTCATGTTTTTCATTCTCTTACACGTCATGATGTTCCTCAGTCAAAACATCTTCAACTAAACTTGAAGCATCTATTTGTTTACTACTAATAATAAATTTGCCAAGTGCTCCTGCTTGAGATTGAATATATTCTTCTATCTTTTGCTCTTTTTTTTTTTTCTTTTTTCATGTCCAGAAATATACTTTCTATTATGAGGCATAATTATAACCTAAAATAAGAAGCAAAAAAAAATTAAAATCAATTAACTTCTTTAAAAAGTTGTTACGAAAAATTAATAAACTAAATGAAAAAAAAATTGGTTATTCTAAATAGTCTAAATGGTAGTAAAATTGATTAAACTAAATGATAACAACATATATTTCAACCATGGCATTTGGTTAAACTAAATGATAGAAAAATTAATAAAAAATCCCAATCTCAAAACAAGCTAAGAACAATAATAAAATTATACAAACATACATAGCACATAAAGCCCTAAAATAAAAGTCTTAAATCAAAAATCCCTAATAATAACAATTATTAAATTCATGCTACCATATATAACAATCATATAGCCCTAAAATTAAAACCCTAAATCAAAAATCTCAATCTCACCACAAATAATAAATAAATAGATTTATACTACAATACAAATATCTTGTCCAAAAGTCCTAAATCAAAAGTCTAAATAAAAAATTTCACTCTCAAAATAATTAATAACAATAATAATAAATTAATAAAAGAAAGGGTAGTGTAACACCCCTCACAGGGTAACTCCTATGCGGAAATGCCACAGTGACATATATAAAACACCAAGCGCTTATCTTTAAATAATTCTATCTAAAGTTTATATAGTTCAAAACAATTTTTCAAAATACGCGTACGGAAGATTTAAATAATTTAGAACATCTCAAAAATATAAAGATAGTGTCGAGTACTAGTTTGTATCATGAGTACAATCCCGTAATGTACCCAAAACAAAATCTCATATTACAAACCCAAAATGATTGTCCACGGATGAGATAAATCAACGCTGCCATAATCATTCGCCGAATATTCCAAACTCTGAACATCTCCATCTAGTTTACTGAATTGGCGATCTTGAGGGGGAAAAGGGAAAAATACGGGGTGAGCAAAACCACTATTGCTCAGTAAGGTTCGCAAACCTTAAATATTACATGATGCTTTTAAAAGAAACTTCGGAATTCTTAAATTTATCAGCAAATTTCATCATCAACCAAATATCACGTAGTAATGTCATAATATCCATATTCATTTACATATTGTAGGATATATCCATCACATTCAAATTTCATCATATCTATCAGCAAATTTCATCATCAGCCAAACATCACATAATGAGATCATCACATATGTAATTTATTTACATATTGCAGAAACAACAGTCACATTCGTAATTCATTTTCATATTACAGAATATATCCATCACATTTTCTCAATAAATGATCTCACAGAACATGCATGCTTTATGCATATGATAAATACATGATGCAATGCTCATGCAATCATACCTGCCATTTTATCTGTTCTGCATTTCTTGCAAAATAGAAAAATTCACACGGATGACGACCTCATTTATGGTACACAACCATCCACCACAACATCATCTCCACCACATTAGGATGTATATCACCCAGTCCCCACCTTTTTAGGACCTACCGCGATCGTACTCACAGACGAGAGGATTTACTTGCTATTTTTAGTAAGGGTGATGTATTAGTGCACTAACTGTTTCCGAGATCTTTTGTCCATCGGTGGTATCTTAACGCCTCATTTCCACAGTTCATAATATGCATGACAGTTATATCAATGCTAAGCATACGAATCATTCTGATCACTCACTGGAGCCACCACATGTAACTGTGCCACAGTAACATTCCGCACCTCTTCAAATAGCAATATTGTCCCCTTTGCCTGCACTCGTAACATATGCTCCCATTTACGTATGTCCGCGTGACAAGTGCATGGTTTTATTTTCTCAAAACTTATTGTTACTAGAAGACGTATGGAATTTACTTATAAGCTCAGACACTTCGTTTCTCGGGACATCACAACCACATGTCATATGCTAATTTATTATGCAATGATTATGGCAAATATCACATGCATATATTTTATGCATAACCATTAACACGCTTCATATATATATATATATATATATATATATATATATGTCATGTTATTCATAGTAATAGTATATTATAAGCTTTACTACTACCTCGTACTTGAATTCAAAAGAATCACGATAATCACCTCACGGTTCATAATATAACAGAATAATAAAATATTATTCCTAATTGTGTTCAGGTATTCTCATACACTAACCACATAGGTTAACACAGTCCCCTAAGCAGTATATCCATTCTCAGGATTTATCCTAAGTCCACAGTATCCATTTTTTTCACAAATGTCTCAACAAACTTGTTTTAGTACCCTTAGGTGTCCCCAAAAGAAAATAAACTCCTTTTCTTGCCGACATAGTTCATTAGAAAAATATACTCAAAGTACTTCAAGGGAAAAGTATTTTCTTGGGCTAAAACACCATTTAATATGATAAGCATATTAAAACAAAAAGCTGGAAATACATAAATTTGCTCAACCCAGCAATAGTGTTTGAATTTTTAAAACTTCATCTCCTCGAATTAAGATGTGAACTTTTACAGGTAGAAACTAGATTCATGTGTGAACATCTTCAAAAATTCTCATAATTTCAGGATGAGGGGAACACACTCCGAATTTAAATCCAAGTTGGAATACAAAAACAAAACAATTACTTGTTGCATGACAGACACTTCTAAAATCAAAGAAAAATAGTAAATTGTGTCCTTTCTTCATAAAATTTTTATTGGAAACAAATCTAGAAGTTTGGAAATCATTGCAACAAACCACACTCAAAAATAATTTTTCTACATTTAGTTAGAATTTTTACACTAAAACTAGTATGAATTGAAAACCTGAAAATTCAATAGATGTAAACTTTGATTTTTCAGCCCCAAACCATTTTCATTTTGCATGAGTTCATCAACCAAGATTTATATCTTTAATAAATACAAGAAATCCTAATTTTCTTTTTAAAATCAACATGAAATATGTAAGGTAAAAGAACCTTATCTCAACCATGAAGAGAAACCTCTCTTCTTTCACTCTTTCATGCCCCAACTCTCTCTTTCTTTTTTTTTTTCCTTCTCTTTCTCTCCTCTTTTCTTTTCTCTCTTTCTCTTCTTTCCTTTCTCTTTCTCTCCACTCCGAACCCTTTCCTCCTTTCTTTTTATCTGTCTTATAGACCCCAAAAGGCGAATTTTCTCTCCTATTATTATTATTAAGATTGAGACAAAGTGTTATTAGTTGGGGTTATGAAATCTTCTATGGGCCTCGCCTAATTAAAGTGCCAAGATTCCCTTTTCTCTTTCTCCTCTAACTCTCACCAATAATGCCCAATAATAAAGAGGGATTAGAGCATAATAAGGGCATCTCCAGTAGTGTAGCCAAAGCCACATTTAAAGCCAAAATTTGGCTTTTGAAGCAAAAAAACAGCTCCAGTAGTCTAGCCATATCCCCCCTCCAAATTTGAAGCTGCTACAGTAGCTATCCATATTTGCCCAAATATGGATGCTCACTATAGCTCAGCAAAACTTAGCAAAGTGGAGCAAAAGCCCCTTTTGCCCTCATCATCAACCAACAAAATGGTTGGATCATTTTCTCTCACTTTCCCTCATTTTCCCAACAATTTTCTCAGCAAACAAACAGCCACAGAAAATAAAAAAAAAATCAAGCAGATTCTAAAACAAATTTCATATATAAATAATCACAGCAAACAATCAAAAAGAGCCCTTATCTGGACAAAAAATCTAATGAAGTAGAAATAAACTGAAAAAAACATAACTTTGATCCAAAAATAAATAAATAAATAAAATTTTCTTTTACTAACCTTTGGGATTCACCGATCATGGTGAATCAGTATAGAGACTCTTCAAACCCAGCGTGAATGAAGCCATCGCTCAAGTTCGTGAATGAAGCTTGAAATCAGAGTTTGTTAATGCCGTCATGAAGCTTCCAACTCCATAAATAGGGAGCAGAGAAAAAGATAGGGAGAGAAGATCGTGCAGCGTGGGGTTTTTGATCGGAGAAGAGAAAGAGACAGGGAGAGAGAGATAAATATGTGGGTTTGGATCGGTGAAGAGAAAGAGATAAGGAGAGAGAGAAGATCGTGCAGCGTAGGGTTTTTGATTGGAGAAGAGAAAAAGATAGGGAGAGAGAAAGAGAGAGATGAAAGTGTGTGGGTTTGGATCGGTGAAGAGAAAGAGATAAGGAGAGAGAGAAGATCGTGGAAAGGGGATTTGGGCAAGAACACAGATAGGGTGAGAGATAGGGAGAGAGTGAGATATTTTCGTTACTCTTCATAGAAAAGAGTGACCAACGGATATAAAAAATCAAAAAATAGCAGAAGAGAGAAAGGGAGAGAGTCCAGCTTGGTTTTCACCCCAACGGATATGTTTCAACGGATACATTTTCTATTCCCCTATAAATACTCACATTTTCTCATTCATTCGTTCACATTTTAATTTCAACTTTCTCTCATTTGCTATCAATAATCATTTGTGGAATTTCAGCACAAATTGAAAGGTTAGAATTTTTTTTATTTTTTTATTTTTTTATTTTTTTAAGAATCATGTTATATTTATCTATAGTTTGAATTTAATTTAACATTTGTACTTTAAAATTATATTTGTTATTGAAATTTTAATATAAGATGCTATATAGGACCCAATGTAGAGCATTTTTTTAAAACAACCACATTGAAAAATTGTGAAATCTGTATGTTTTTTTATAAACTGTCACCAAATTTTTCCCGTTGATTTTATTATAAAGTAACCGTTGGATTATTGTGATTTTTGGCGAACATGAAATTCATAAGCATGTCATCTAATCCAACGGTTGGTTTTTCAAAATCATCACTGCATTTGGTGCACCTTATTATATGAAAAATTGTGACTTTATGTTTTTTTACAACTGTCACCAAAATTTCCCCATTGATTTTATTAAAAAGTAACCGTTGGATCATTGTGATTTTTGGCGAACATGAAATTCATAAGCATGTCTTCTAATCCAACGGTTGGTTCTTCAAAATTGTCACTACATTTGGTGCACCTTATAATATGAAAAATTGTGACTTTATGGTATTTATGAATTTTATTTAGTTTTATTATCTTCGCCGGGGAAAAAAAATTATTTTTTATTAATTTAATAATTTCAAATTTAATATTATTTTTAATAGATAAATTAAATTATTGGTGGTTGGAGAAAGAGAATGAATGAAGGGTATTTTATGTAATTGATAAGAAAGAATGAGGGTAGAAGTGGAAAGTAGATGGTTGAGCCAAAATTTTATGGATGCACTACTGGAGCAACTCCTATGGATGTCAACGGGGCGGGTTTGGGATGGGTCACCCCTTTCCCAACTCCGTCCCATTTAAGAAAACGTCATTCCATTCCCGTCTCAAACCCGTGATGGGTCAGGATTTGGAATCTCATTCCCGTCCCAATTAAAAGACCCCATCACATTACCGTCCCATCCCATTTACTATTTTCTTTCTACTTTTCTCAATTTTCTCAATACCTAAATAAATTACAAAATACATCGATGAACATTAAAGATAATTGTTACTTCTAAGAGGAAAATAAATTAAACCCCTTAAGGGGCATGATTGAAATTTCATTTTATTAAGAAGAAACTTAATTGTATAATGCCTATAAAATAAATATAATAAAAATACATAAACATATATAATCGGGGCGGGGCGGGTTTTTAAACCCTCATCCCAAACCTGTCCCAAATCCTATACGGTTTTCAAAAAAAATCCCAAACCCGCCCCTAACCCTATTAGGATGATCCGAAACCCTTCCCAATAGGGGCGGGGCGGGACGAAGTGGGTACCCGGATAAACCCGCCCCGGTGACATCCCTAACAACTCCCATAAAAGCCAAAGCCAAAAATTAGAAAAACAACTTTTTCCTTCAAAATTTGACTTTTGAAAGGAAAAAAAAATGAATGCACTATTGGAGATGGCCTAATTCTCCATAATGCGACCCACTCACCCCACCACAACAACTTTGCTCTCTGTCATTATTGTTTCCAATCACTCCTTAATTTCTTGTCTCCCCACTATCTTATACTAATGCAAAAACAAATTTTGTTGTGGGTCTCCCAGCTAGATATGGCACTCATCTCGTATGTAATGCTTAAAAGATTGGAATAGTGCTCCAATAGGTGAAATAAATAAAACAACAATTAGTGGTGGCCAAACGGGCGGATCGGGCCGGCCCGACCCGTTAAGGAAGCGGGCCTAGCGGGCTAACGGGCCAAGCAGGCTGGTGACCGTTAAGATAACGGGCAGGATCGAGCTTGTCAAAACTTTCAACGGGTTGCCCAATCCGGCCCATGTGACCTGTACATTAAGCTAACGGACGGACCGGGCTGAGCGGGCCAAACGGGACGGGCTAGGCGGGCCAAACAGGCTTGTCCATTGGTCAGTCAAACGGGCTTGTCAATTGGTCAGTCAAACGGGCCAAACGCCCAATAGGCCCGTTTTTTCAAATTTTTAAAACTTAATTTTATTTTGAATTATACAATTGTTTTTCTCATCCAATAAATATCTAAAACATCCATAATTATTTATTTATTATTAATAATTTAAACATGATACAATTTTGAAAT
>JAESVK010000233.1:65419-107756 GCA_017140935.1 Hamamelis virginiana
AATACTGGTTTTCTTCTGTAAAGCTGCAGAGTGCTGCAGAAAGCCTCAGAAAACGTGCTAAAAAATTCAAAATTTCCGGTTCCTTATTTTCTCCCGCACACGCCAGGTCAGCGCCAACTCAGCGCCACCTCATTCCGGTTTTCCATTTCGGTGATGACTTCCGGTGGAATATCATTATTGTTTTCCATATTATGGGTTTGTTTGGATTTTATGCCTAAAACTTTGTGGATCTCAAGATCGAACCTTGTGATTTGAGTATTTATGGTGTAGATATTGTTTTTAAGGTTTTTTTATGATAGATTTAAAGTTTGGGACTAAGATTTTGTGATTTGGTGGGTGTTTGTGAAATTTGGGGAGTCTTGGACACTATTCACGCGCACATTGTGGGCGTTTTCTGTGTCAACTTCAAACGCTTGTATCTCACTCATCCGGACTCGGATTTTGGTGTTCTTTATATTCACAGAAAGCTTATGAAGTCTAGTTTCTAAATATTTTGGTCTTGTGGTCAGATTCATGGTAGAGAGAGAGAAAAAATTTAGAAATACCAGAACTGCTCTTTGGGGAGCTTTCATTTTCTGTCTAGGTGTATATCTCTCTAACCGTTTAGATTTTGTCCATAAAATTTAATATGTAGCATCTATTCATACTTGGGAATATGTTCCAAAAGGTTCAAGGTTTTTGGTTTAATTGTTGTGAGGTTTTGGGTCCTTAAAGTTGGGTTTAAACCGTATAAGGGTCTGAGTAATGTTATTTTGGGATTCTAGACCCTTCGCTTTCTTTTGATTTTCCTTTTGCATCTCTGTTATATTATTTCTCAGATTTGGAGAGTCCTTGGAAGGACCCTTGTATATGGGATTGCATTAGCATTGCATTTGGGAGGCTCGTGGAGCCATATGGGTTGGAACACCATTGCGTTTGAGGTAGGAATAAGTACTCTTTTACTATTAATAATATTCCAACGATTCTATCATTGATTTAAGAATCACTTAGACTTCATATATCTTTGATTAATATGAATAATGAATTCAGGAGAACCTTACTCTTTTACCGTAGCTTTGAATAAATACATGAGATATATATATGTATTATTATTATCATTATTGGGCTGTCAAAATTATATGACGTGTTTAAGAAAAGAAAACCAAGGCAAAGCATTGAAATATTTAAGAACTTACCAAATGCTTAATAACCTATTTTTTAATATTGAATCTAACATACTGACAATTATGGGAATGAGCTCTTCACTGCATTTCTTCATTAGAAATATCACAAAGGCATATTATAACATATTTATGCAAGAAAAAATGAGATATTTGGTTTTATACTTGTGTGCCTGATTTTCTGAACTGTTTTACAAATAAGAGAGAGACCATGAGTTGTTTCAATTAGCAATTCCCTTATATTTTGATTTAACTCAATTTTTAAGATAAAGTGAAAAACACAAGCAATGGTGTAGAAATATATTTTTGTTTAGACAGTGACTTGCCTTGTGAACTATTTTATGTGAATTAAGATGGTATACGAGATGATTACTCAAACTTATATTAAAGTGATATTTGTTATTTCGAAATAATGGTATTGGAGGATATGTTTTGGTATAGTTTTGTATAATGGTTGAGCTGAAGTCCTATATTTCGATACATTTGGTTACAAGGCATAACCGTGGTTCAGGTAAGTTATCCTCTACCCCTTAAGCGATGGGCTATGGTTACATATTACGATATGATAATGTATATTACAAGTTAACTATGTTTATAATGTGTTGAACGGATATGAATGAGATAGAGTTGAAGAATACTCCTCTATCAGTTAATAACATGTAGTAATAGATTGTTTATGAAATGTATATGTGAATCGTATTTATGAAATGTACTCATTTTATGATTTGAACGCACTTTGAGCTACGATGAAATTACCGTTTTGAGATATTAATTTTAATGATTGATACCTGAAATGGTATGCTTTAAATGTGCTTGGATTACTTTAATGTAATATTGATACAATGACTTATGAGATATTTCAGACCTTGGTCTAGGGTGGAGACGATTGGCATGACCCTATTGGCCCGCTAGAGCCCGGTGGATTGACACAATCTAGCAAGTATCTAAAGCTCTTCTAAAGTATTAAGGTTACGACATACTAAATTAAAAATCATGAAAACCACCCACCACTCTTGAGATGATGATTTACGATAAAATGTTGAAATGTTTTATTTAATATCCCTTGCATCAATATTATTGTTGTTATATGAGGTTGTATTTCTACTAAGCATTTCCAAAGCTCACGCAGGTTTTCATTCCGCAGATTTACAGGACATTTATAGTAGTTCAGTTGGAGGTAGGCTGGCTCCTCAGTTATTGGCAGGAATGGCCC
Source organism: Hamamelis virginiana (assembly GCA_017140935.1). Lineage (NCBI taxonomy): Eukaryota > Viridiplantae > Streptophyta > Magnoliopsida > Saxifragales > Hamamelidaceae > Hamamelis > Hamamelis virginiana. Next base: position 67,793 of record JAESVK010000233.1, read on the forward strand.
TACTTTGGATTTTATTGCATTCCTAGGACGTGAGCAAAATGGGGACTTTTATGACGTTATTAATTATAATAGTATATTTTATGCCTATTATGCCAGGGATGTTGGCAGTTAGATTTATATTTATTATATTTTCTGCATGTTGAACTTTGAATTTGGGACATTGTATGTACTTTCATGACATTGCACTTTGGTATATTATGTCTTTCTTTTCCCCTGGAGTATGGATATATGAATGAGCAAGTCAGGTTGTGGCCTCAAATTGACAGGGTTGACCTACCCGGGATGGTCAATCTAGGGTCATTTTGGGGCGTTACAAGGGAGTTGCACAAACACAGAACAATTGGTAATTTTATTTCAGAATTCAGAGCTTAGTGAGGTGAGATACTCTCTCTATTTTGATTATATTTAAAATTTTGGAAAGAATATGGTATGATTTAATAATGTAATAATGACTTAAAAATGAACATATAATATACATATCAATGGAGTTTTCTAATCTTGGGTTTTTATGTTATATGAAAATGAAAAACTGAAACTTTGGGACTATTTTTCTCATAAACTATATTAACTCAGGAGTATGTGAACCTAATTTGGGAATTTTTCGTTGAGTAGATTAATTTCTATAATTTTCTGAAGTTTAGTAATACTGAGACTTTGAAAATTTGTAGTATATTGTGTATATGTCCGAAAATTCTGAAATTTGAGTATATTGTAAAGCTTGAATTTTGGGATTTTTAGAGACAAGAATCATGGAAAAAGACATATGGGTGAGTGAGAATTTCTAAAGAGAGAGAGCTTCCATGAAGCTTTAATAGTAGTCACAACGGGTATTTTCACAGTATATCCAAAAATTATGATTTTTACATATATGGTATAGATTGATTTTATATGAATTTAGAACTTTGAATCACTTCAATCGGATGTGAATTATGAGAGAAATTGAGAAACGAAGTTGCCGAAAAATCTGAAATTTTATTAACTAGCCTACTTTGGTATCATTTTTAAATATGTTCGGATGAGAGGTATTATACACCACCATTATATTTTGAAAGCTCGTATCACACAGATTCTGTAATATCTTAAATCATCCAAATCGTATGAGAAACGAAGGGGATAAAAGTGTGCAAAGTTGTCCAAAAACATGAAAAATATTGATGTACCATATACGTAAGTGTGCATGCATGATTATGTGTGGTGAAGGTGCATGGTAAATCATTTGCAAATTAGCACTTGTGGCTATCATTTTGACTTGAAATTATTTTTAAAATCCTATTAAATTACATTGATATAAATGGGTGCAAAATTTGTTGTTTGGTTTGCAAGAAAGAGACTAGAAAATCATGGAACTTAGTGAAGGTGCACCATAAGGCTTACCATGCAACCTCATTGTATTTTGACTATTTTAGTATGATTTTTCAAACTAATGAAATTTGATAAATTCTACAAAAATCAAACAAGTGTCCTAGAATGGATTATTTTATAGAAAAATTCATGTGGATAGAAAATTAACTATTTTCCAAATTGTGAGTCTTTGAAAAATAGTTAAAAATCATGAATAATTGATTTTATAAAAATCATGATGATAAGTGAAAGATTTTGGAAAATTCAAGTTATGGAAGTCATATTGGTATATATGAACTATTGATATATGTATGTGATAATTGCCATAATTATTGCACATAAAATTGGCATATGGCATGTGGTGATGATGTTATGAGAAAGTGACCGGGATTATAAGTAAATTCCATACATCTCCTTGTAACAATGCATTTTGAGAAAATAAAATCGTGCATTTGTCATGTGAATATGCGGGTATGGGCGCGCATGTTACGCGTGCAGGCAAAATGGACAATATTGTTACTTGGAGAGGTGCGGAGCGTTACAGTAGCACAGTTACATGTGGTGGCTCAAGTCAAATGAGCAGAATGATTAATATGTATATACATATATAACTGTTGATATGAGATATATGTTAAGTTGATATGCTATGAAATGTATGCATGAATTGTCATACATGAACTGTTGATATGAGATGTATGCCACATTTATCGCATGAAATATTTGCATCTGGCATGAGACACAGTTACATGTGAGAGATATTGCATAGAAAATTATATGCATTTATGATTATTTATGTAACTGTGGAAATGAGAAGTTGAGATACCACCGATGGACAAAAAATCCTGGAAACAGTTAGTGCACTAATATATCACCCTTGCTAAAAACAACGAGTAAATCCTCCTGTTAATGAGTCACATTCGCGGTAGGTCCTAAAAAGGCGGGGATGTTGTTGTGGTAGATTGTTGTGTACCTTAAAATGAGGTAGCCATCTATTGTGGTGAGATGGTGAATCCTAAAATAATGTTACCATCCATGTGAAGGTTTGATGTTTTGCAGGAAAGGCAGAACAGAGGAAATGGCAGGGATGACTGCATGAGCATTGCATCGTATATCTGTCATATGCATAAAGCATACATGCAGTGTGAAATCATTTATTGTTAAAAAGTAATGGATATATTCTGTAATATATATAAATGAATTACAGATATGATGATTTTTCTATGTGATGTTTGGCCGATGATAAAATTTGTTGACAGATATGAGAATGTGGAAGGATGTGAATATTTCTGAATGTGTTGAGAAAAGAAGATATTGTATTCTTGTATAATGATTCTCAATAATAAAAATGACTCACCGTGGAGTAGGCAATTTTGCCGAACCACGTAAATCCTGGTGTTCATTTATTCTTCAGCCATGTGTTTTTTTTAAGTTAGTAACACGTTATCAGCACGAGACTCTATCCAACTCAGTAAACTAAAATGGATGTTTTTGGAAATTTGGTACATTGCGGGACTGTACTCATGATACAAACTAGTACTCAGCGCTATCTTTAATTTTTGAGATGTTGTAAAAAAAATTTAAAGTCTTCCGCACATGTATACTTTTGAAAAACAGTTTTAAACTCAATTAATTTTAAATGAAATTATTCAAAGTTAAGCGCTTGGTGTTTTATGTTACTGTATCATTTCCGCATAAGGGTTACCCTGTGTGGGGTGTTACAGAGCACCAGCAGGAAAGTCGACTTGACCATGCTAATGGGGTGAATCTCGACGCAAGTGGCATTTTGATATGAAGGAGGCTCGTGTTGGTCCCAACACTCCGCCAATCATTCAAGGTCGCAAACTCCATATTGGGCATAGTCGACCCAACTACTCAATTCAACCTATTGCTAAAATAAATAAAAAAGATGCTCATGCAAGGATAAATGGTCTACACAAAGTCGTTTCTAGCTACCTTAACCTTCACTCCCATGCAATGCAGCTATCAGTAGGGACTCTTGCTCATTTTTTTGAACGCATCTTTGAGCATTTTCGTGCATGACATTGGGATACTTGTTTTGGAAAATGGCAACTCACTAATGAAGTGAATGGTCAGGCCCTCGATTACGCCATCAACTTGCTCGCATTATCACTGCATAGTGACCTCAATCTCTAAAAATATTCACCCTGATGATCTTGCATATAGGGTTTTATGTTGTTATTCTTGCCTCATTACTGGTGCAATTATATTATCGACCTCGGCACTGAGTCATTATGGTGTCAACCAAATCAATTGTGCTCACTTAATTTCCCTTCACTACCCCGAGCGATGCACCCACAAACTCAAGCTAGATGAGAATTTCTAAGCTCTCGTGCATGCTAACATAGAGACCATTGTGTGTCGACCTCAGCAGCCACCAATATTGCTGACCTCATTAGTTGTGTTAACCTTGGCAGACACTTTGGTGGCATGGCTCCGACCCCATCAGTCATGCTCACTTATTTTTGCTTTATTACTGGTGGTGTCGACTTTATTAGTTACTCATTTGTTTTTTGCTTTATTACTGGTACGACTATGGTGTCAACCTCAACGGCTTCTAAGGTGTCGAATTCACCTCTAACAGAACCAACCATTGAACAGCGTGTTTGGTATGCATCCTAGTGCGATAAGGCGTGATTACACTCCCATGATTACTATTTATTCAGTTGTGCTTCTGAGTTATTGATCAAAGAGGTCAAATGGTCAACATTGTTATTCAAAGCTAGTAACAAAAACTTGGGATCTCATCCTTGTTATACAAACACCACTAGGCAGTTGCTTCACCCTTGGCTAATTGGTGATTCCCTCCTCTTTTTTAACAAAATGGACTCATGTTTATCACAAGGTGGGCTCCACGTAGCCTAGGCAATGCACCTAATACCTTGAGCTAGATAAGATCGAGCTTTAGAGATCACATGCTATCACTGCTTATGACAGTAGCTCAACCTCTCTCACGTTCCAACCAATTTACATGCAATCGACAAATATGCTCTCTCTCTCCTATGGTATTTCTTCTGTCAACATATACAATGGTACATAATGCATCAACGGGCAGCAACTTCGCCCATGAACAATGCTCTCTCTAAACTATTATTTAACAACATGCAATAGTGCAAGCTTTATTATACAGTCCATGATCATGATGATATAGCAGCGCTACTTATTGGCTAATTGGTTATCTTTCAGAATCAACGAGCTCATCTCGATAGTGTCAACCTTAGTGACCACACTGCTTACTATTAGACACATAAAGTACATATTTTATATTGTGTTATTCCCAATTTTTGTATGCATTTAAGTCTCATTTTGTGTTGATTGGATGCTTTTAATTCTCTGAATTGGTTTTAAGGCAATGCAGGTCAAATGGTGTGTATTCTCCTTTGTCAATGCATTTGAGTAAGACTTGAATCGCAACTTTTGTTGAAGCTTGTTGGTGATCTCAAAAGTCTTGTGGAAGGTGTCAATTGAAGTCCCTTTTCATCTTGGTTGCATCAATTAAAACTTGTGGCTTGAAGAACTTGAAGTTCGAGGCTTAAAGGCCAATTCTGCATCTTAGTATCGATACTCAAATATCTAGCACCGGTACTAGAAGTGTTTTTCCCATGTTTTTGAAGGGCAGAAGGTTTTAGTACCTGTACTAGATATTGTAGTACCGGTACTAGAGCCCGAATTTGTAGAACTTGACTTGTAATTTGTACTTTAAGAAGCAGCTTTTGTTTAACTTTGTCCCTCATGTTTGTAACCTTATGGGGGTATTTAGTATTTTTTTCAGCTGGATGAGAGACTACTTAGGGTTTTATTGAGTTGTTTTAGTTTCTCTCTAGTTTTCCTTAATGCTTTTAGTCTAGTTCACACATTTTAGCTAGGATTCACATAGGTTTCATTGTATTCCTCACTTGTAGGACTTGCTTACTTAGTTCTTTCATACATTTAGGGTTTGAATATTTGTATTTCCTTTTCTCAAGTAATCTAGAAGTATTCCTTTTACTTTCCTTGCATTTATTATGGTTGTTATTATATATTTTTTGCTTGTTTCTTAGCTTTAATGGAGAGCTAAACCTCCAAGGTAGGGTTTTTAAGGTGGAAGCTCATCACCAACCAAGGTAACAAGACCTTCTCACTCATTTGAACTTAAATCCTAGTTAAATGGTAGCAAATACTTTCCATTTTCTTCTCATATTTGGTGTGGCATCTTTTTGACAATGTGTTAACAAGTTAAGCTTGGTACGCATTGTGCTTGAGCTTATATGCACACCATATGTTTGTTATTATGTTAAAGAGAGCATTTTCTACAATTCTTCTATTATTTCTTTGTTGTGAATGCTTTTAAAGTTAAACTTTCCATCAAATATCATTTCTCAATGGATCTTAGATGAGTAATCTTAATGAGAAATTCATGTTCCTTGGTTGTAGATGAGTGGAAACCCTAAAACCTTACCACTTAATTTTCATTGATTTTAACTTTTGTGAAACAATTCACACACTCAACTATGCACAAAACCCATGATTTTTACACTTATTTTGCATTCTTTGGATAGCAACATATAAGGATCATTTGAACCTCTACCACTCTTTGTGGACTCCCTCAATTATTATGCTTAGCGAGTATTGAATTCCTATGCTTGGGATTACTTTTAGCACTTTTTAGTTCAAGTATTTGGTGCCGTTGCCGGGGAGTGGTGTGCGTTCAAAAGTGATCCAAATGAAGAGCTAGTGGTAATTTGTAATTACATTGCAAATCCGGTAAGTCCTTTCCTTTTTCCTTAATTTAGCAAATTCTGTGTAAATACATCTTATAAAGAGTTTTGTTGAGTTGAAGTTAGTGCATGTTAGCGTGGTTTCGTGACGAGGAACACCGACTTATAAGAATTTTTCCCCAACAAGAACCGCAAAATCCAAACTCAATACCTCATTTCACTTTACGTCCCACTCCTATAATAGAGAACATGGAAAATCAACATTTTCAAAGGAACTTTAATGACCAAAGGTTACCCAATGACCCTCAAAGGCAAAGGGATGGTATCATTCCGCCGACAACCCCGACGGCAGGATAGGCAAATGCCAATTTTAATGCTCAACAAAATAGGGATCCTCACATACCTATGGCTAACTTAGGCTGAACTCTAAGGGAGATTCTTAGACCCCAACGAACCACAGCACCTTCATGTGTAGTATTACATGTAGAAGCAAACAATTTCCCCATTAAACTGGAGATGATTCGTCTTCTCCCTTAATTTCATGGGATGGATTCTGAGAACCAATACTCCTACATGAGGGACTTTGAAGATGTGTGCAGTGCTTTCCTTTCTACAGGATCACCCATTCACATCATAATCTTGGTTTTATTTCTTTTCTCCCTAAAAGACAAAGTTAAGATGCGGTTTCATGCTCTTACCCCAAATTCAATTTTTTCATGGGGAGAAATGCAGATAATCTTTTCGGATAAATTCTTCCCTCCAGAGTGCACATATGCACTTATGTGTGCGATTCAGAACTTATCTGAGAAACCAAACAAATCATTTGCTTCGATTTGAGAAAAGTACAAAGAGCTACTTAATGCTATTCCTCATCATGGTTTGGATCTTGGCAAAATCATAAACTATTTTTATCAAGGCTTTTCTCTTGAAAACAAACAGTACATCCAAATGATGAGTGGGGGGGAGCTTTATGAGAAGATATCGGAAGAAATAGTGCCATGCTTTGACCGTATGGCAGAGAATGCCCGGAATTGGGAGGTTAACGCAACTCTTGATGTGGCAAAGGCACAAAGTGTCCCTGGAGGAGGAGGAAAACATCAAATCAAAGATCATGATGACCTACAAGCCAAAATAGCTCAATTGACTAGGAAGCTAGAGGCCCTAGAGATGAAAAAAGTGAGTGAGGTGACTATTGTTCCTACGGTGCCTAGGATTGAAGATTGGTGTCTCATATGTGATGACCCCACATACCCCGCAAGTGATTGCCCTACTCTTCCGACTATAAAGGGAGCCGACCAAGGGCAAGCCAATGCTCTAAACCTTCCTAGGAAGCCCTTCAATTCCCCATATTATGAAACTTACAACCATGGGTGAAGTAGGCACCCAAATTTTAGTTTGAAGAGTGATGGGGAGAATGCCTCCTCTAGTCAAGGGAATCCACCTCCATACCACCCTATTTTTAATAATATTAATATATTACATCAATATATATTAATAGAGGCACACTCACACAAGCATATTCACGACATGTGGGGCACGGGCACTCATAGACATGCACATCCAGGCATGCACCATATTTTATGGTTGCCTCTATAATTGATCTAATCTTCAAATAAAGGCATGTCACCCATTACCAGAGAGAAAAAGTTATGATTGAGAGAGAAAAAAAAAAGTTAGGAGAAAGAGAAAGAAAATGGGAGATAGAGAAAGTGAGATTGGTTTGTCTGATTGAAAGGGATTTGAGAGGAGAATGGTAGAGGGGAAAGGAAGATAGAGGGGGAAGGTTAAATAGAGAAAGAAAAATAAAAAGAGAGGATTCAGATGGGAAAGAGGGGAGGAGAAAACAGAGAGAGAAGAAAATAATAGAAAGAAATAGAAGTAAAGGATTACAGAGACGAAATAAAAAGAGAAGCTGAGTGGATGAGGGAGCTGCACAAACACAGAACAATTGGTAATTTTATTTCATAATTCAGAGCTTAGTGAGGTGAGAAAATCTCTTTATTTTGATTATATTTCAATTTTTGGATTGAATATGGTATGATTTAATAATGTGATAATGACTTAAAAATGAACATATAATATATATATATATATATATATCAATGGGGTTTTCTAATCTTGGGTTTTTATTTTATATGAAAATGAAAAACTGAAACTTTGGAACTATTTTTTCCATAAACTATATCAACTCAGGAGTATGTGTACCAAATTTGGGAATTTTTCGTTGAGTAGATTAATTTATATGAATTTCTGAAATTTAGGAAAACTGAAACTTTGGAAATTTGTAATAAATTGTGCATATGTCCGAAAATTCTGAAATTTGAATATATTGTAAAGCTTGAATTTAGGGATTTTTAGAGACAAGAATCATAGAAAAAGACCTATGGGTGAATGAGAATTTTTAGAGAGAGAAAGCATCCATGAAGCTTATAGTAGGCACAGGGGGTATTTTCACAGTATATCAAAAATTTATGATTTTTACATATATGGTATAGATTGATTGTATATGAATTTAGAACTTTGAATCACTTCAATTGGATGTAAATTGTGAGAGAAATTGAGAAACGAATTTACCAAAAAATCTGAAATTTTAAAAACTAACCTACTTTGGCATCATTTTTAAATATGTTCGCATGGGAGGTGTTATACACCACCATTATATTTTGAAAGCTTATATCACAGAGATTCTGTAATATTTTGAATAATCCAAATTGGATGAGAAACGAAGAAAATATAAGTGTGCAAAGTTGGCCAAAAAGATGAAAAATATTGGCGTACCATGTACGTGAGTGTGCATGCATGATCCTGTGTGGTGAAGGTGCATGGTAAATCATTTGCAAATTAGCACTAGTGGCTATCATTTTGACTTGGAATTATTTTTAAAATTCTATTAAATTAAATTGATATAAATTGGTGCAAAATTTGTTGTTTGGTTTGCAAGAAAGAGCCTAGAAAATCATGGAGCTTAGTGAAGGTGCACCACAAGGCTTACCATGCAACCTCATTGTGTTTTGACTATTTTAGTATGATTTTTCAAACTAATAAAATTTGATAAATTCTACAAAAATCAAACAAGTGTCCTAGAATGGATTGTTTTATAGAAAAATTCTTGTGAATAGAAAATTAACTATTTTCCAAATTGTGAGTCTTTGGAAAATACAAGTTATGGAAATCATATTGGTATATATGAACTATTGATTTATGCATGAGATAATTGCCATAATTATTGCACATAAAATTGGCATATGGCATGTGGTGATGATGTTATGAGAAAGTGACTGGGATTATAAGTAAATTCCATACATCTCCTAGTAACAATGCATTTTGAGAAAATAAAACCGTGCGTTTGTCATGTGAATATGCGTGTATGGGCGCGCATGTTACGCGTGCAGGCAAAATGGACAATATTGTTACTTGGAGAGGTGCGGGGCGTTACAGTAGCACAGTTACATGTGGTGGCTCAAGTTGAATGAGCAGAATGATTCATATGTATATCACTGATATAACTGTTGATATGAGATATATGTTGAGTTGATATGCTATGAACTGTATGCATGAATTTTCATACATAAACTGTTGATATGAGATGTATGCCACATGTATCGCCACATGTATCGCATAAAATATTTGTATCTGGCATGAGACACAGTTACATGTGAGAGATATTGCATAGAAAATTATATGCATTCATGATTATTTATGTAACTGTGAAAATGAGGAGTTGAGATACCATCGATGGACAAAAGATCCTAGAAATAGTTAGTGCACTAATATATCACCCTTGCTAAAAACAGCAAGTAAATCCTCCTGTCAATGAGTGACAGTTGTTGTAGGTCCTAAAAAGGCGGGGACTGGGTGATATACATCTTAAAAAGGCGGGGATGCTGCTGCGGTAGATTGTTGTGTACCTTAAAATGAAGTAGCCATCCATTGTGGTGAGATGGTGAATCCTAAAATAAGGTTACCATCCGTATGAATGTTTGATGTTTTGCAGGAAGGGCAGAACAGAGGAAATGACAGGTATGACTGCATGAGCATTGCATCATATATCTGTCACATGCATAAAGCATGCATGTAGTGTGAAATCATTTATTGTGAAAAAATAATTGATAGATTCTGTAATATATATAAATGAATTACAGATATGTTGATTTTGTTATGTGATGTTTAGCTAATGATAAAATTTGTTGATAGATATGAGAATGTAGAAGGATGTGAATATTTCTGAATGTGTTGAGAAAAGAAGATATTGTATTCTTGTATAATGATTCTCAATAATAAAAATGACTCCCTGTGGACGTAGGCAATTTTGTCGAACCACGTAAATCTCGGTGTTTAATTATTTTTCTGTTGTAAGTTTTCTTTAAGTTGATAACACGTTATCAGCACGAGACTCTATCCAACTCAGTAAACTAAATGGATGTTTTTGAAATTTGGGTACATTACGGGACTATACTCATAATACAAACTAGTACTCGGCGCTATCTTTAATTTTGAGATGTTGTAAAATTATTTTAAAGTCTTCTGCACATGCGTACTTTTGAAAAGCTGTTTTAAACTGTGTTAATTTTAAAAAGAAATTATTCAAAGATAAGCGCTTGGTGTTTTATGACACTGTGACATTTCTGCATAGGGGTTACCCTGTGTGGGGTGTTACAACTAGAGCCTGAAAATGCCCTAAAATCTGCATTTTTAAATCCTCACTTCACTTTTTTCATCCCATTCCTCTCACTCTCATTCAGCCACCCGAATTCCCCTTTCTCTTTCAATAACTTTCCCACTCTAAACTCCAACCCTATTTCATTTTCCCTCTTCCCAAACATCATTCCACCCTATTTCATCCATCATTCTCCCTACTTCTCTCAATCTCATATCTAAACCTTCCAAACCCTAGCCTATCTCCATCCCTTCTTCCCATATTCATCCATCCCATTGCATTTCTCCATTTTCCTATTCAAACCTAAATAAATCTCATATCCAACCCTTAATCAACAACCCTAGCCATCACTAACCTCTCCATAACCAAATCATTACAAATCACCATTCAAATAGGGAAATTTGCAAAAAATTGCTTGTTTTGTGGATTTTCAATGTGGAAATTGGCATTTCAAGCTGCTTGGGGTAAGTGTTTGTCTCTTATTGGTGTATTTGGACATTTTGATTTCAATTGCTTTATGATTTGTGGTTGAATCACTGCTGGGTTGTTGTTGATCATTTTTGAGTAGTCAAACTCCGTTTTTGGTGGGTTATTATTGCTATGGAGATGGTGGGAAGGAAACTCTTGTGTGATATAAGGAAGGGATGTGTGGTGCTTGCTGAGATGGGTATGCGGGAATGTATCACTGCCGTGTTGCTAGTTTTGTCTGTATTGGGGTTGATATTGCTTGTAACTGCCTATACAAAGAACGTGTCAGGCAAGGGAAAGGAAAAAGTCGTGGAAAAAACTGTGGAGAGAGTAGTTAAAAAGCGAAAAAGGTTACCACTCTCAGCCTATAAAAAGACGAGTATTGGAGCTTCAAGCAAGCGTGACAATGGCAAGATAGTCGTTTTTGAAAGTGAAGAGGGCCCCCAAGGTAAGGAGATAAATTCTTGGGAGCAATCCATTGCAAAAAGAGGATACAGATGTGAGAAGGGAGTGGCTGATGAAACCTTCGAGGGCCTACATCCTATTATTGAGGCTCTGAGACAATAAGGATTAAGATTTTTGTTTAACGACATTGAAGGCTACATCGTTGATTTTAACACTTGTGAAAAATTTCACACACTCAACTATACACAAAACCCATGATTTTTACACTTATTTTGCATTCTTTGGATAGCAACATATAAGGATCATTTGAACCTCTATCACTCCTTGTGGAAATGACTTGGGGATGCCATCAATTATTATGCTTAGCGAGTATTAAATTCCTACGCTTGGGATTACTTTGAGCAATTTTTAGTTCAAGCACTTACGATGGTAGTTCTCCATCATGTTCTAACAGATTTGCATGCAATTAACAAATTTTCCTTGACCTTAAGGCAGTCCCAAAACCCTCAATCTCGTTGCAACTCATGCATGCCATCATGATGTGCACTATAAATAGTTAATAGCTGATAAGGTGCTTTTCGATATCACTCTTGTTATAATCTCACTACTGCCATAGCGATTATATCTTGATGCAATGTTTACTTCAACGATCTCAAGTACCGGAGTCGATGGTGCTATTTATCATTGTCTCAATAATAGTGCAATTGGATTTCTAGCCGAAAGGGAGGCTCGTGGCTTATGGCAATAGAAACTTTGGTTTATGATCATACGTGCCTCCATGCCTCTACGGCTCCATCACGGCAACAACTTCGCCATTGATTACGCTTTAGTTGGTCACGGTTTATGGGTTACAATCCCCATCTCAAGTCCTATCGCCTTTCATTATTGTTATGCAATGATCTCATGTACAAGGACATATGCTATTTACCATTGTCTCATTATTGGTGCAATTTTGGTGTCGACCATAATAGACGCATGGCAGCCACTATGGTGTCGACCTCACCAGTGATGTCTACTTATTTTAACTTCATTATCAACTTGGCTATGGCATCGACCTCAACCTCAGTAGTCCCCATGACATTGGCCTTGGTAGCTTCTGTGGTGCTAACCTTACCTCTAGCAGAACCGACCATTGGATGGGGTTCTTGGTATGCGTTATGCATGCTTGTGCAATAAGCCAAGACTATCCAAATGGAGCAATTATGATGTTCGAGGTCACACACAGTCACTTCAGTGTTGTTTTGGTGATGCACGCTCTAATATGTGTTTGCCAACAGGCCACCACGACGACCTCTTATCTCGCATTCTTGAACCAGCCTCCTAAAACCTCCATGTTAACCTTAATTGCGCACGGAAGCTCCAACTTGATCAAGTGCCCACCTCAACAGACTCGACTCACAATGATGCATACCATCAGGGCTCTATAGCTCATGAACAATCTCCAATTGCATGATGATAGAAGCCATCTTGACCTTAAAGAGAGCATTAGAGAGTGCATGCTAACACCAGGACCACCATGACGATCATCTCTTGCCTGCATGCTGATGAGTCTTCATAATTTCCATACGACCTTGATCACCTATGGCAACCTCAAATCGTGAGGATGTTACCTTGACGGTGTTGAGGTCTCGCCTCTGACAATTTTGATCTACAATTATGTTGGCATTATGCCCTAAAAGCCAATCTTTGTATTAATTTAAGGACTTTGACATTCATATTTTTCATTTATTAAATATATGATTGGGCAAGTTTATTTATTATTATCTTCATTCTTATATGTTTGAATAATAATTATCTATAGATTAAATGTTGAGAAAATAATTACTCAAGAGTTGAGATAAAGGAGACTTACATTTCTCAAAACATTAATCTTAAATATTCCTAGTTGTAAGTTTATCAAATGGGTAATGATAAACTAGTAAGACTAACATAGGTTATGTTTGCTCAATGTAAGGATACTGAGTCTCAAGTATTTGTGTGGAAACACTAAAGAAAACTTGTGAGTGCTTGTTAGAGAACAAAGTACACTGAATTTGATCAACATTAAGTTCATTATATAGAGTTTTATTTATCTGTCAAATAGTAACTTACTAGTTACAGTGACATAAGTAATCCTTAGACCTGAGGCATCATAGTTATCTTGTATTTGGGACATTAGGGTTTAATGATACACCTCACACATCCTATCCAAGGTCAATATAAATACAATTGTATCTATTGGCACTAATGGCACAAGTATGGAGGTAGGTGAATGCACAACAATGAATCCATCACTCTCAAATAAAGAGAGAGAATATCCTATGTAATCCTTACTGATATAACTCATAGGAATCTCTGGCTAGGGTGGAGTGACTTTAAAAAGAGTTTTCAAAGGGCACTTATGTGAGTTGATATCATAGGATGGTTTACATATAATTAAGTTGGTAGTTTGACAGTCATCCATACTATAATGACTTAATCGGGACATTATGTGATGAAAGGATTTTATTATGTCTTAACTGATAACTGAAAGGTTCACTTTATTATTTCACTGTATTCAGGGTATGTCATGATATGCTGCTAGGTGTCACTCATGACTAGTAGAAGCCCGAATAATATATATATTGATGATTATTCTTCATAAGGGAAATTAGAAAGAGTTTCCAATTGAACCCAAGTAGAAAGAGTTCTGCTTAGGGACATGCTTATTGTCCATTTTCTACTATTGAATACATGTGAATCCAAAAGGTCACACACCCATAAGCATATGTGTATATATATTGTTTAAAAGAAAGAGAAGGAAAAATCAAATTTAAAGTAAATTTGAAGCCACTTGTATTAAAAGTTAAAACTTGGGGCAATTGTGCAATTATATGATAATTACACAAATCAATTAGGGTTGGGCAACCCTAGGGCCGGCCACTTACTGTGCTCTATTTAATTAGAGCTTGCTAGTATGCTAGCACATGCAACTTGAAGAGTAAACCCCTTAGGGCCGGCCATTATTGTGCTTCATCTCTCTCTCCTTGGTTCATTCTTCTAGGGTTTTGAAGAAGGAAAGCTCAAGGGTTTATATACTTGCTTCATGTGGATATTTTTAGAGGCCATTCACATGCATGGCTCTATTCATATTGCGACTAAAAGGCTATCAAAGTAAGTAATTCTACTATCTCCATAGTTAGGAAGGCTTGTGATGCATTAAAAGCATGTTTTGATCATGGCTTGATGGAAATCATTCAACCAAAAAAAAAAAAAATTAAATTCCGTTGCGTTCTTGGTTGATTTCCTTTCAGTGGTATCAGAACCAAATCATGCTCTTATGCAGCACCTTAATGGAGGATTAATGTAAAGCTTTGAAATATTAGGATTTTAGGTTTTGAAGAGTTTTGTTTTTGAAACCCTAGAATGGTTTGTAAATCTTTTTGGATCATGTTCTTCATTATTGATCATGAGATGATCAATATATATTTAAGATTGATGTTTAGTGTATTTGATACATTAAAAATCAATTTTTTAAGTTACTTTATGCTAGGGCCGAACCTATGCTAGAAGAAAATAAACCTTTTTTTTTTTTTTTTTCTTTTTTTTTTTTTCAAGAGCATACCAACTTGTTTGGCTTGTATCTTGATCAAAATAGATCCAAATTGCATGAAACTTGTTTTGTTACGATCATGACTATTCATAGATCATTTTCATAACAATTTTGGAATTTTTACAAACCATTAAGGCAGCTTTTGGAGGCAAAACATCCACTGGACAGTAACACTATTTTTTGGAAAATAATTTTGTAAAGTGCACTTATTTTGCTTGGTTAAACCACTCAATGGCTTCCCTTCAAACTTCATGGAAGTGTTCCATGGATGTATTTGAAGGTTTTATGATTTATTATTGGCTTTGGAAGCCATAGAATACTTGGTTCAAAATTATTTAACTTTCTTCGAAACTTTAAAACCCAATTTTTTGGTTTCATAGTTCTAATTGGTTTTGTTTTTGTTTAAACCTTCAAACCAACTCTAGAGGGGGCGAAATTCATGTGGGAAAGGTTCCCACACATGGCCGTGGTCTACCATGGCAGTGATGAAGCTTTTGAAGCTCATCAATGGAGTTTTGAAACCCTAGTTTTATGTTAGCTTAATTGTAAGCTTCAAAAACCCTACAAAACTTGCTTCTTTTGGCTTGTTTTTAATTTAACTCAACATGGCATAGCCCAATGATTAATTTCCAGCAAGTTAGAGTGTTGTCCATGAGCCATGAGATGGTCATGAGCCATCATCTTCTTCATTGGGCACTAGGGTTTCAAGTGAAACCCTAGTTTTACAAATATTTGAGTTTTTGGTTATTTTGTTATCCTAATTTTTCTAAAATCATTCCAATGATGTAAGAATGTTTTAAAAGTGTTTTCAATATGATTGGGTTAATAAAATAATTTTTTGATATTTTTATATTTAATAAAAGTGTTTTATTGAATATAAAATGGGCTAATTAATATAAATTCATTAAAATAAGTTTATGAAACCTTATTTTTTCTGGAAATTAATATTATATTATTTTCTTATGATTATTTAAGAAAATATAAGGTTGGGTTAAGTCCTAATGAGATTAGGATAGAGATTAAATTTTTATGCTTATGGAAATTTAACTAAAGATTTGTTTTACATGCATGCCTCCATTATTTACTTATTTTGTGCCTTTATTTTATATGCAATGAGATTGTGTTTATCATGTGATGATGATGATTATGGACTTAAGAACAATTAAAATTGAATGTGTTTGGTTGCTTCAATGTGATTATAATTAGGGTTTTGGTTTTTATGGTAATGTAATTTAATTGGGGCTTGCATGCCTCTTTATTTCTCTTTGTATTTTATTTTGTATCCACATTCCCTATGATGTATCCCTTTTATATTATTGTAATGTAATACATCCTCGTGGAGGAATGGTGGGGCAATCAGAAGCGTGGAGAACCATGGTGGGACTTGAAGAGCTTGAAGACTTTTTTTGTGCATGCAATTATTTTACGATCACCTTACCCACTCATAGACTTTTATTCAACTTAATTGGCTCAAAGTTGGATATTAATTAAATGTCCATAATCATCTTATTTGTATTATGAGATAATATATGTTTAATGTATGTGATGCATGTATATATAAATGATAAGACCTTTAAAGACCAAACCCTCATATGAGATATTAAGTTGTAATGAAGGGGCATTATGAATGTCCTATCATGGCTTTCCATCATTGAAGGTTTAATTAGAATTCTCTATTTGGATATGCCAGCTACAGATATGTGGGGGACTATTCACACTTATGGATTCTAATTAACTTATTTAAATATGAGATATTATGAGATGGCAAACTGATATACACCAAGAAAATATTATGTAAGGTTTATATTAGTTTTAGCCATACTTATAAGGATTGATGGGTATGACTTAATTAGGTTGAATAAGTTAAGAAACTATTGTGTGAGATTTATTCAAACTAAAGGCAAAATGAATGATTGGAACTTGCTTTAAAAGCATTAGGTAAGAGTTACCTACTCATTGTAAATTAATGAGTCAAGAAACTATTATGTGAGACTCATTAATTTATAATGGGACACCAATCCCCATTAAAAATCTTTAAAAAGATTTTCGAATTCCATTTGAGGGTGTATGGGATTTGTTAAGATAGTGGGAGGCACCATTATAATTTAAAGACCCGAATATAATCGTTATAAATGAAATGGTTAATTTTCTGTTTTTAAATTGTAGATCACCAATGGCTCACCTTAATCCCTTAACCAGAATCCTTGATGACAACAAACTGACCGGATCCAATTTTATGGATTGGCTTTGGAATTTGAGAATAGTTCTCAATTCTGATAAGATTGCCTATGTGCTGGAAGAACCTAAGCCCTAAAAAGGGCAATTCTAATAAGGCCAATTCCAAAGGAAAGTGTTTCCATTGTGGCAAGACAGGACATTGGAAAAGGAACTGCAAAGAGTACCTGATTTACATAAAGAACCAACCTTCGGAAGGTATGGCTAATGCTCTATTTATTAAAATTAACTTATCTGTTAGTTCTGCTTCCACTTGGGTTTTAGATTCTGGTGCAAGTTCACATATTTGAAACTCCATACGGGATCTAAAGAGAAGCAGAAGGCTGAGTAAAGGAGAAGTTACCCTTCGAGTGGGAAATGGAGCAAGAGTTGCAGCATTAGCTATGGGGACTTGCTTATTGACATTACCATCCGGAGATATTTTAGAATTATTTTATTGTTTATTTATGCCAAAGATTATTAGGAACATTATTTCTATTTCTACTTTATGTAGAACTGGTTATAGTATTGTTATTTATTCCATTTCTCTAAATAATGATTTAGTAGCTACTGACATTTATTTAAATGGTCTCTATTTCACGGTTGGCCTCTGTATGGTCACCCTGTTTTGATAAAGCTGCCAACCAAAGGGTGGATGCCCTCTATGAGGATGCCCATCACCAAGGTGAAAGATGAGGCGTGCGAACTGTCATTATCCCCTCGGGCAGTGGCGGAGCCAAATATAGCCTAGGGGGTGCCATGGCACCCATTGGCTTTTGGAAAACTTTTTATATAGTTTATATATTATTGTAAAAATTGTATTATTTTTATGTATTGTATGCCTAAGAAATTAATATGGCACCCCCCACACCCAACCTCAAATTTAAAACATTTCTATACATAATATATTTTGTCAATATTTTATTAAACCTAAATAGATATTAGTTCTTATTGTACCAAAAAAATTCTAATTTTATTTTTCTAGAGAAAACTTAGTCTTAAATCTTAATATACTTTCCATGCCTAACTTTTAAATTTTTATTTTTTATTTTTTAAAATTTTGGCACCCCCAAGAACAAAATCCTAACTCCGCCCCTGCCCTCGGGTTTGTTCATAGCTAAACTCTATAAACATGGCTTATGGTTGGATTTTGATTGGGGGCTGAAGTCAACGAACTTAGCCTATGGCTAGCTCTTAGATGGAGTCTAAGGTCGACAAACCCAGCCTATGGGTAACTTTGATTGGGGACAAAGGTAGAAAGACCTAGCTTGTGGATGGCCTCTAGTTGTTAATCAAGACTTCTACCTCGAGACGACTAATTCACTTGTTACATCATCTGTTATTGCTTATGTATCCTTGTGTGCCTGATAGCAACGTCCAGGTTACACGCTACTATCAGGCAAGGGGCTAAATGTTGAAGCCAAAATATGAGTGGTTTGGTCAATATAGAATCAAGACAAAGATGACATATGAACCAATAGCTGCATGACATACGGACCAATGGAGATCTTCCACATGAAACTAGGGAAACTCACATCACACCACCCCCTATAAAAGCTAGCATTTTCATCAAAAGAAGAGAGGACACACAAGGTTCAACACCCCCTCCTGGAGGCAAGAAAAGGCCCCTTTTCAGTGAAGTGAACTACTAAACATAGAGAGTTCTTTGGGTATACATGGGATTTGGGGGATTAAAAGCAAACTCTTCTTGTAATCTTATCTTTTCTATAGTTGATTTGATGATCTTCCTGCTCATGGATGTAGGCTAAAAGCCGAACCACGTAATCTTTTGTGTATGGTGTGTGATTTCTTTTTACTTGCTCTCTTGATCTTTCATTTTCACTATGTTTCTCTTTCCCTATCAACCATATCTTGCCACGATATAACACGCAAGAACCCGGTATAAACAGTGTTCAACTTCTCATGTACGCGTCAAGTTAATCAGATTTGGACATCCAAGAAAACTAAGGGCTGGAATTCAAGCCACCTAATCTATAATTCAAACTTTTCAAGTCCTTAATTAGAAAGACATAGGAGAGTCTATTTATGCTTGCTGCTATAAGAATATCAAATATAATATAACAAAGCAGAAGCGAATACAATGTAGATCGGATCCGTAAAGCATGGTATATTACAAACATTATAAATAAATAATGTTGACATACTGGTAGAAGCCGAAGAAGCCGCCATAAATTGAGAAGAGAAAAACCCTAATGGTAATGATACTACACCCAACCTTCCGATACATTCAGAATTATAGGATTTCATAAAGCACTATGATATATATAGGCAGTTGGGTGATGACCACTAGCCCAAAGTTTCCAAATCCAACTAGGACTCAACCTATCACAGTCTTAATGGGCTAAGGCACATATAATCTAATTTTCACCTTGATTAGAACTTTAAAACATTACTAAATTAAATATGATCAAATGGTATAAATAAAATACTACGATGAACTAACCACTTGATTTCTGGGTCCCACGTTCACATGATCATAACAATTAACTTAAGATTTTTATGAAAACAAAAAACCTATATATAAAGTCCATAAAAATTCTTATGGCTGCAACTATGCTGCCAATGCGACTTAGCTGTTAAAAGGGGTGGGCTCTGTTAGACTCTCTCGTATTCATGGAGTGTTTACTGATTTTAGTTAAGTGAGGATTTGCAGAATCATTACTCTATATATGTGTGTGTGTGAGGGAGAGAGATAAGGCTTCTATTATAAGGTTCACCTTATGTGACTATAGACATCCATTTTTGACCATGAGTAGGGTCATAAATGGTTGCCTGTTATTTGAGGTGAAATAGGGTGTTGAAACCCTAAGTTGCCAGTTTTACTCTTGTGAGCAGTTAGATAGAGGTTATTATCGCATGTAGGTTTTTAGGGTAGATTGAGTTGGTTCTTTTTGCATTAGGTTTTTAGGGAGTCCATAGATGTCCCTGTCAAGTTTCACTGCATTCTGAATCAAGCTTGATAGGTGATTAGGATTTTTGCGACTTAAAGGGCAGTGTCGTCCTTTGAATCGTAAAAGTGCTTAAAAGCCTTCGAGTTCGTTTCGGATTGTCCCTAAACTTTGGCATGGATAATTAGGGTATGTTTGGTAGCTATGTTGATCAATGGCAAGGTCCATTGAACCTTTGGGCTCATGATGGGCAGATAAGGCCTAAAAGGCCCTTTCAATGTCAAATTAGGGTTTCAACCGGGACTGATTGGGATTCGATTGTTTTATCAAAATCAAAGCTTTATGAAACTCAAAATACTTTCCAAAATGTTTCCAAAACATGTTTCGAGAAGTAGAAATGGTTTTTACGACCAATCGGTTAGTGGATTTCAAAACCCTAAAAGGGCCCGATATGCCCAAAACAACTAAACGGCTTGGTTTTTCTCAACCTCTTGACTTTGGTTAAGGTTTTTCATCCTCAAACTCTTTTAGAAACATATAGAATCGAATCACGATCGTTTTAGCGCTTGAATCATCGAATTTGGACTTGAAACGGACCCGAAAAGCCAAAAACAGCCGAGACGGGTTGAGAGAGGCCCAAAATAGGGCAAAATTAGGCATCAGCTTCGATGAACATCCCTCCCCGGACGGTTGGCCATCCTAGGGTGGATGGTCATCCTAGCTTAATGCCCAGATTTGCCCAATTTTGAGATTTTGAGTGTTTTAAGGTTTTGGGACTCTTCCAATGGCTATCTAGCTCAGCTTGGAACACTTGGCCCTACCTTAGAGACCTTGGAAGACTGATTTGAAACCTTTGGATCACTCCCTAGGGTTTTAATGACAACCATTGATCAATTTAGAGCCTCTTTCTATAAATACATCACTTAGGAATAGGTTTAAAGAGGCTAATTTGACATTGGAGACTTAAGAACACCCATACCAGCCCCTAACAACCTGAACCACGAATTTGGAGGCTACCAAAGGTTGAAGAATAGTGCTATGAGCAAGGAAAAAGAAGGATAAAGGTATGTTTAAGCACACCATTGTTCTTGTAATGAGCTTTTACATAACATAGTTTGATTTTAGGAAATTCTGGGTAGTTTGCATATATTAGTTTTCTTCTACTTCTTCTCCCTCTTCTGTCATGATTTAAGAATCATTTTTTTAGTTTGGGTATTCATGATTAGGAGTATAGGATTGATTGTTATTGCATGATAGGTGTTAATATGGTAGCATGTGAGTTTTTGTATTTAATAATTTATTGCATAATAGGATCATTAGTTTAGGAATTCATGAGAAAGGTTCATCTTTTCACATGTGTTAGGTTAGGTAATATTTGCATATTAATAGTTGTCTTCTAATATAAAGTATGCATTTTTTTATGCTATTCAATGATATGACTTGATATGAGAATGCATAAAATGTATGCTTGATATTAGAAATCTTAGTTTAGCTTGCATGTTAAAGTATGATAATTGCCTTTTTATCTGGATATATAATTACATGTGTTTTATTACTTACCATAATGTATGGTTCTTTATGAGAATAGATGTGATCATAGTTCATATTGAAAATAGCATTGTTTGGTGTCTTTAGAATGTTTTTCTTTTGGTCATTGTTTTGCATAAGTAAGAGTCTTGTATGAGAGAGATAGCTTCTTTATTACTTTGTATGAACAAATGCCATCATATATTTCTTGTGCTTTGGTTGATTTATTATCCTTGGTTCGAGGGAGCTTGCAAAGGTAAGTCTCTTCCCTTGTGGTTAACTTTGATATGTTTGGTGGTATGAAGTTCATATTTTAGCCTAAAGTTGTTACTTTTAGCCATTTTTCAGCCCGTTTAATTTACATAGTAGTTTGCATATGTCATAATAGGGATGTTCTTTTACATGTTTTAGTATTTAATTTAGGAAATTTTAGGCATATTTAAGTTGCTGTCCAGCGGCTTAAATATCCTTTAAATACCTTTATTTAATACAATTTTTAGGCATTTAGGTTAGAAATCTATGCTAGGATGATTTAGAAAGGATTAGGGTCACATTTGCATTCACGGTAGATTTACCTATTCATTTTCTTATTATCCAAACATAGAAACATGATAGGATCATTTTTTAGTAGTTAGAGACAAGTAGGAAAGGTGTTTAGGGACATAGGCGAGGTGTCTTACCTCCTTAAGACTCTCTTAAGATAAGGTTTTATCTTCAAAAATTATTTTTGAATTTGGTTAGGAGTCTAGTCTAGAAGAGACTGTTTTGAAAATAATTTGGATGAGAAAATAGTTGTTTTGAAATAAAATTGTGATAAGATAAGAAGTCTCTCTCTAGATTAGATTTGTAAACAAGTTTTGAAAAGATAGAGTGAAGGTAGTTCCTTATCTTAGGATGAGTCCTAGGTGATCGAACAACGTGGACTTTGATTCTTGTCAGGCAACTGATAAGGTACGTAGGCCGCCAATAAGGTCCAATTCCAAACTTAGGATGACTCTGTGTCTCCTACGGTCTTTAGGATTTTGATTCTTTTTTATTTATTATTATCTATTATCTAGTATTATCTACACTACTTTCTTGATTGATTAGATATGATAGGTTGTTTTTATGAGATCTTGATAAAGCCCCAAAAATTAATTAGGAGACCTTTAATTAGGGTGAGGTGGGTGCCTACAAGGAGTTCCTTGGAACCTTCCCACTTCATAACCTAGCCCCCGAATCCAACTTTGATTCGAAGACCATACTTTTCCAAAATATGGGGTCATTGTTTTATTGAAAATAAAACTCTTTTTATGATTTCCATGTTCCTTAAAAATAAGGTGGTGACTCCCAGTTTTTTTTTTTGCAAATACTTATCCTTTTTCAAAACCCAATCTTGAGTGGATAATAGAGAATGATAAATATGGATAATAGAGAAAGATAAATCGAGACGGATAAAGATCATCCACAATCCACAATAATTCAAAAAGTGAATGGCCTCCCGATCCGAGTCAGCTGGTTCACAGTGACTTTGCGTAAGGTGGCCTCTATAGAGTCAAATGCATATAATATTTTGAAAAATTGACCGTTGAATTAGATGAACTTCTTATGAATTTCATTTTAGGCAAAAATTATAGTGATCCACTGATCAATTTTTGAAAAATGATGCAGTGAAAAATTGTAATTTTTTTATTCTTTAAAATGTCACAAGTTTTTCCCAGTTAATGTTTTCAGAAACTGACCGTTGGATTACTATGATTTTTGGTAAACATGAAATTCATAAGCAATTCATCTAATCCAACGGTCAGTTTTTCTAAATATGATATGCATTTGGCACACTTTATGCAAAATTGTGTAAAGTGCACCTTATAATAGAAGCTCAGACATGCGAGATTGTCCAAATTTCAAGTAGTTTCAACAATAATTTCCTTCCTCTTCCTAATGAATAAAGCAAAATCAAATGTTAAAAATTAGTCCATAGCCCTGTACACGTCAAGTTAATCTGATTTGGACATCTCTCATCAAATATTGAAACTTTTCCAAGTCTTATATCTTCATCAGTCACCTCTGTCTTTTAATTTGTTGCTTGGCAGAAATTTCCATTGGTCATTCTTTGACGTAGTATTGCCTTTTAAGCTCCGTGTGTATCTGGTCATGGGTGCTGCTCTTTGCAGACATTTATAGGCTGGGTGGGAATAGAAATTTCCTTTGTCATGTATACACATGACACGATGGAGATTATATGTGCGAAGACTTAACCAAAGCTTAAACAAGATGAATGTCATGCGTATAGCAATAAAGTGTTGTAAGTGTAAAGTGTGGACACATAAAGATGTGACAACATTTGCAAGTATGAAAGCATACAGCCTAACTGCCTAAAGTAAATGGGAGACCAATAATTCAGCTAAAAAGACTCATCATCACATTTTCCACTATCTTCTTGAGGGGCCCATCTAAAGTGCTCATTATTTTTTTCTGTTTTGTTTCTTTTCCAATGTTTTCTCACATACCAAACTAGAATTAGGAGAGAGATTTCATATTCATTCAAGTCTTTTTGTTTCTTTATTAAAATGCAATTTTTCTTTCAAAAATTCAAAAATGCACGACGTACCAAAAACCCCATTTTCCATGTCATTAGAAGGTAACATTTTAGGCAAAATGATTCCTACTTCGTGGTACAAGTAATGCACCAAAATTCGTCATGATTAATTTAGTAAATTTTTATAATTAGTTGGCATTGCAAGTAGGAGTCGCTAGGATGCGGAGGGGATGCTATAAAAGGGCAATGAAATCACAAGTCTAGGTCAAGCGCAAAGTCATCTATATATGGCTACAAGTCCATGCCTTATGAGCGCCTATATGACCATCCTCCTTCTTATCATCATCTCAGAGTTTTTGGGTGGCTTTGTTCTCCCATGACCGTACTAAGTTGGAACCTTGTGCTCGTCTCTGTTGCTTCTTAGGATATGATATATAACATAAAGATTATAGGTGTTGGCACCCCATCTCTAAATGTCTTCGTGTCTCTCGTCATGTTGTCTTCTAAGAGTATAAAATGTTTCCATCCCTCTCCAAATTTCACTTACCAGTTTCTCACACACTCTCTTTCTTTACTAATTCCTCTATTCCATTATTTCCTAATTATGCTGATGCAGGATCCGACCTTTCTACGGTTTCTCCTGAAGTGACTGTTTTGTCTGCGGATCCCACCACTATACCATTCTCCACTAATGGTGTTCCTTCGTCTGATCTTGATCCTAATCCTACTATTGTCTCAGACTCCACCATTGACCATACCTCTAATTCTAATCTTCTCACTAATCCACCTCTTCGTCGGTTTACCCGGGTAAAAGAACCCATCTATCATTTTTCATGATTTTCATTGTTTTTCCACTATTCTCTTCATCATGAACCGCAAACCTATCATGAGGCCCGTTCTAATACTCTGTGGCAAAAAGAAATGGCTGAAGAATTGCAATCTTTTCATACCACTCATACTTGGGATTTGGTTGACCATCCTCTTGGAAAATCAGTTGTGGGTTGTAAATGGGTTTACAAAATCAAGACCCGTTCTGATGGTTCAATCGAGCGTTACAAAGCTCGTCTGGTGGCCAAGGGATTTACTCAGGAACATGGCATTGATTATAAAGAGACTTTTGCCCCTGTTGCTCGCATTACGTCAGTCCGCAGTTTACTTGCTGTTGCTGCTGTTCAAAAATGGAAACTGTACCAGATAAATGTCAAAAATTCCTTTTTCAATGGTGATTTTTCTGAAGAAGTTTACATGTAGCCTCCACCTAGGTATAATTATCCTCCAAATAAGGTATGTAGACTTCATCGAGTCTTATATGGACTAAAATAGGGTCCTCGGGCATGGTTTTCCAAGTTCAGTTCAGTTCTGTTATTGAGGATTTTAGCTTTATCTCTTATCCATATGATTCTGCTCTCTTCATTTGCAAGACAGCCAAAGGCACTACGCTTCTTCTGCTCTATGTTGATGACATGATTATTACTGGTGATGATCTTAGTGGCATTTCTACACTCAAATCTTTTCTTAATCAGCATTTCAAAATGAAAGATCTTGGTTATCTCAGTTATTTTCTCGGTCATGAGATGTCCTTTGACTCCCATTGCTACTCTCTCTCACAAGCCACGTACGCTTCAGATCTTCTCATTCGTGCTGGACTCACAGATGCTAAGATAGTCTCTACTCCTCTTGAGCCCAATGCCCGAATTACTCCTCTTGATAGTACTTTACTCACTGATGCCACACTCTATTGTCAGCTAGTTGGCAGTCTCATCTATCTCACAGTCACTCGCCCAAATATTTCCTATGTTGTTCATGTCAGCTCCTTACTCCACACACTTTGTAGCTGTCCTTCGTATTCTTCATTATATCGTGTTATTACTGATACTACCCAATAACTTCTCTGGCTTCGTTAGCTACTTGAAGCTATGGGTGTCCCTCATTCTTCTGCCATTACTATTTACTGTGACAACCAAAGTGTTATTCAAATTGCCCACAATGATGTATTCCATGATCGCACCAAGCATATCGAGATTGATTGCCACTCTGTTCGTCATCATATTGGCCAAGGAACTGTGCGACTTCTTTCTGTCTCATTTACTAAGCAAACTGCTGATCTCTTCACCAAGGCTCATCCTATCGGTCGTTTTACAGATTTAGTTTCCAAACTCAAGTTGGTTTCTCTTCAACCACCTTGAGTTTGAGGGGGGATGTTAATGTATATATATAGTTGACCTTTCCTTATATATATTTATACAGTATAGTTGATTTTCTATACACATGCCTATATAAGGCTTGATTCATTGTACACACATAAGACACTTAATATACATTTTATTTTTACTCAATTTTATCTCTCAACACTTTTCATAGAGAATAAGCAATTAAAATTGGGTTAGAAAGTGGCATAGAAATACTGAAAAGTATAACCTCATGTAAAGAAATTAGTTATAAATTGCAATACAAATAGTATATGGTCTAATATTAAGATGTAAATTTTCTCATAAAATTTCTAGTGCACATAAATATATAAAACATTGGAAGATCAGAATTTTAGTGTTAAAAATAAAAGAGTCGCTCTAGTGACTATTTTCCATATTATTTGTTACTACAATAGAGCAATAACATGACTTAACCGCTTCTTGGTGGCTAATAAATAGTGACAAATTGAGTTTCTTAATGGAAATAAAGTCTGTTTAAAGAAATCATATATAGTGCATCAAAATTGCTTTCCTCTAGTCTCTCTCTCTCTCTCTCTCTCTCTCTCTCTCTCTCTCCCCCCTAACATGTGACACTTGTTTGAATAATAAATTGCTTAAATTGATATGTGAAATGCAATATTGTAACACGTATTCTTCTTTTTCCTGTTAGTTTTGGTAAGTCAGAAGCAAATTAAAGGTCTTACTCCAATTATTTATTTTTTCTCGTATTCTCCGTTCATTTTTTTTTTCTTAATAGGAAAAAGGTAAATGGGGATTTTTCCTCAATATTTCCATAGTTTACAAAAATTCCCTACATGAACCCATGTTTTCAGAATTTACCAAAATATCTTTTTGGACCAAAATGCCCTTCACATAACATAATCCCCACCTTTACATTGAAATCCAAATTTTGTGAATAATCATCAATCTCCCAAATTGCATATAATCCCCTATTTATAATATAATCGCTAATTTTGGTAATGTCAAATCACATTAATTATACCATGATTATATCACAATATAAATCTTTTTAAAAAATGAAAAATTATCCAGACCCCCTTAAAATTTGGATTCTATACTAGTAGACCCAAAACACTCTATAGATTACCCAAAAATCCATCCAGCATTTTTCAAAGTCAACCTTTTTTTATTTATTGGCAGATTTGCCCTTTTTTGTGGAAATTAAGAAGAGTTTTATTACATTTTAAAGTTTATAACTAAATTACTGTCTCTATGGAAAGTTTTTTAGATTTCATTCGATTCAAAATTTTAAATTTTACTTAAGGTATATCCGTTTCTTCAAAGAAGGAATTTCAATGCTGTGGAAAAACGACCTGCACCAAACTCTACTGTTGTATTGAAAAAATGTGAAACTGTTGCTACACCTATTTTTTTTCACGGCTGCCACCAGAAGTTCATGTCTATTTACATGTCTTTAAATAAATATGTAAATTTACCTATCTGTAAAAACTCCCATTATTCACTATGTGTTTTTAGACCTTGATTTCAAAACAGTTTTAGTTATCATTTTCATTATCAATTTTTGACTTTTAGATGTGAGACCTGCATGTTACAAATGTATATTTACATGTCTTTAAACAAATATGTAAATTTACCTATTTTAAACAACTATATCATTAAATTTACTTATTTTGGCATGTTGCAATGAAATTTACCTGCTGTAAAATGCAATGCAACTTAACCTAAAAAAATATGGAGATGTCTAAACTACAAATAGGTATTTTTACCCATTCCTTGCACACACAATTAAAAATGCCTCAACAAAAACCAAAAATCAAATACAAAGGATACACCTTTGGGTCACATTTGTTTGTCAAATATGTTTAGTTACCTTCTCAACCACCTTTTATGAACAAATAAACCATAAATATAAAAAAATTTACCTATTTATAAACTCAATAATTGGTAAGTTTATGTGCGGAACATTATTCAAACTAAAAATAAAAAAATAAAAAAATAAAACAAACAAACAAACAAACCTAAAATTGATTTTTTAGGGTTTCCATTTCATATTCTATCACTTTCAAAAATAGTTCACTTACTTTTTTTCGCCATTGTCGGTTTTCTCAAGCTTCTCGTCATCAGCGGCAAGCTCTTCCCGCTTTAACGCTTTCTCACTGAAGCTTCCAAGCTCCGTCTAGGTCGGAGACCACATT
This sequence comes from Hamamelis virginiana, assembly GCA_017140935.1. Lineage (NCBI taxonomy): Eukaryota > Viridiplantae > Streptophyta > Magnoliopsida > Saxifragales > Hamamelidaceae > Hamamelis > Hamamelis virginiana. Next base: position 96,484 of record JAESVK010000233.1, read on the forward strand.
TTGATTCAGCCAAAATGTGCTTCAGCACATCCTTCCGAACAGGGATATGTTCCCTTTCCCTCCGTCGAGAAAATCGGGGTGATCTCTTTATCACCATTTTTGTCCAAACTGATTTTGGTAAAAAAAAAAATTGAATTTGCAGTAATAAATGGAGGGTATATTGCTCAAATCATAATAAATACGTAAATATATTATTCTGACTTTTTCAGAAGGGATTTTGGGTCTACTACTACTACACTAGGGGGCTATGGGTTATATCCCCTTTAAAATATATATATAATGGAAATTGGGGATTATACACATTATTTGGGTATTATGAACAAAAATTCCGTATTTGGGATTTTGTGTTAATTTGGGGATTATGGTTTAATATGGGGATTGGGGATCCTCAATTAATTTGGGGATTATGTATGATTTAGGGTATTCAACACCTTTTTTGGATTTGATGGGGCATGTAAGGTTATGATTTGATATAAAAAAAAGTAAGCAACAATTTAAGGGATTGTTAGCAAAGTTGGGGACTGTTCAACAAAATGGTGTAGACATCCATTTTTTACCATGAGAAAGGTCATGAATGGTTGCCTGTGATGTGAGATGAAATAAGGTGTCGAAACCCTAAGTCACTCATAGTACTTTTCTGTGAAACTAGTTAGAGGTCATTATCACATGTAGGTTTTTAAGTCGGATTGAGTCGGTTCCTTTTGCATTTAGTTTTTAGAGAGTCTAGGAATGTCCCTGCCAAATTCCATAGCATTTGGAACCAAGCTTGAAAGGAAATAAGGCATTTTGCAATTTAAAAGGCAGCGCTGTCATTTGGATCACAAAAGCTCTGAATGATTGTCGACCTTGTCCCGAATGGTCTCGAGGCTTTAGCATGGATATGTTAGGTGTGTTTGGTAGCTAAGTTGATCAGTGGCAAGGTCCATAGAGCCTCTGGGCCCATGTTTGGCTCTTAAGGCCCAAATGGCCTTTTTAAGCTCAGATTAGGGTTTTGACCAAGAATGACCGGGATTCAATCTTTTTTATTAAATCAAAGCCTTCAAAGGCTTCAAAACCATTTCTTAAAATGTTTTAAAAAACTTGTTTCAAGAAGAAGAAATGATTTTGAGAACAATCGGTTAGCAGATTTCGAAACCCTAATTTGGGCCGGATAAGCCCTAAACAGCTACTCGGTTGACTTTTTCCTAAAAATTTGACTTTAGTCAATGCATTGCACTTCAAACACTTCTTATAACATGGAGAATCGAATCACGATCATTTCGGCACTTGAATCATCGAATTTGGATTTAAAACGGGCCCAAAAAGCCGAAAAAAGCCGAAATCGGGTCTAAATGAGCTGAGTTAGGCCCAAAATAGGGCAAATTTGGGCTGAAGGGTCGATGACCGACCCCCTAGGGACGGCCAACCGTCCTAGGGTGGTTGGTCACCCTAGCCAATGCTCTATTTTACCTATTTTTCAAGTTTAAAGAGCTTTGGCCATTTGGGACTCTTCCTAGCTCAGCTTGGAGCCTTTGGCACGACTTTGGAGACCTTGGAGGACTCAATTGAGACCCTTGGATCATTCCTAAGGGTTTCAATGTGAGCAATTGATCAAAATCAAAGCCTCTCTATAAATATAAGGCCATTAAATCAGTTTTAGGGGAGCCAACTTTGCATTAAAAGAGCCAACTTGGGGAATAGAGACTTGGAGCACTTGCACCAGCCCCCTAGCACCTTAGCCACATTTTTGAATTCCTTGGAGCTTGAAGAAGATAGCTAGGAATAAAGAAGAAGAAAGAAAAGAAGTAAGTTCAATCAATTATTGTGTTTGTTTTGATAAGTTACATAAAAATCTGCATACTTCTTCTTCTTCTTCTTCTTCTTCTTCTCTTTCATTCTTCTTCCATGTCAATACTATGCTAGGAATGGATATTTAGGTTGAATATTCATAGGTTAAGAGTAAGGGATTAATGGTTTATTGCATATAGGTTTCAAATAATTAGTATATAGATTTCGACATTGATGAGTTTTGCATGGTTAAAGTGTGAGTTTGTTCATATGTTTTGAACATGCCAATCCTTGTGGGTTAATGGAAATATGTTTAGGATTGTTTTTATGATTAAAATGCATGTTAGAGTTAATTTAATGTATAGGATTTTCTGTTATAGGTTAGTAATGCAAGATGGTAGGAAAAATTGAGTCTTTTGCATATATAGGGTGAGTGTTTATTTTTTTATTTATTTTAGGATAGTTTATATCATTATTTTTAATCTTGTTTTGCTTGGAATATCATATGAATTGTGGTCGAGGGAGCATGCTAAGGTGAGTCCCTTCCCTTGTGTTAAAATTAGATGTTTTTAAGCATAATGCATGATTATTTTTTTGGTATATCATATTAGGATGCATTATAGGTCATATCCTTTTTTTTATTACATTGTTTTTATGGGTTTTGATTCCACTTTTTTATTACTTTTAATTATGTCCAAGGTTTAAAAGTAACTTTAAAGTAGGTTAAAAAAAACATCTTTTAGGATTAAATTAACTTAGAAATATGCCTAGGCTCACATAGATAACTTAGTTTGCATTTAGGACATTGTCATGCATTTTTATTAATTGTTTGTTACATTTTTTATGCTTTTTTTTATAATTTCCAGCATGCATTATTTTAGTATTTTAGGTTGTTTAGATTAACTTAGGATGTAGTTAGGGACTTTTAGGTTAGGGGAGCCACTTGGCTCCGCTTAGGATTCTCCTTTGTTGTAAAAACTGTATCCAATTAGGGATTTTAGATTGTTTAGGAGTCTATCTTCGAGGAGGTTTCTCAGTGAAATTAAAATTTAAGAGTTTATTTTGGGATGAAACTCCCACTTTAAATGATGAAGTGTTTTGAATGAAAATAAACTCTCGAAGATAGAGTCTTGAATAAGGTAGAATGCCTTTAACGATGTAGTTCATTACAATAGGAGAATCCTATGTAATCGAACTACGTGGACTTTGATTCTTATCAGGAAACTGGTAAGGTATGTAGGCAGTCAATAGGGCGCAAGTCCAATCTTAGGATGACTCTGTGTTTCCTAAGGTCTTTAGGATTTTTGTTTCTTGTTTTATAATAATCTAGTATTATCTACACTACTTTCTTGTTTGATTAGATATGATAGGGTTGTTTTTATGAGATTTTGATAAAACCCAAAATTAATTAGGAGACCTTTAATTAGGGTGAGATAGGTGCCTACAAGAGGTGTCTTGGAACCTTCCTATCTCATAACCTAGCCCCTGAATCCAACTTTGACTCGAAGACCATGCTTTTCCAAAATATGGGGTCATTTGTTTTATTGAAAATAAAACTCTTTTTTTGGTTTCCTTATTCCTTAAAAATATAAGGTGGTGACTCCTAGTTTTTGTCAAACTTTTATCATTTTTCAAAACTCAATCTTGAGTGGATAATAGAGAAGGATAAATGTGGATAATAGAGATGGATAAATCGAGACAGATAAAGTCATCCACAATCCACGATGATTTAAGTGAAAAAGCCTCCCAAGCCGGGGTTGGCTGGTTCACAAATGGGCATTAGGGATTGTTATCAAAATTGAAGATTGTTCATTATTTTGGGGATTGGGGATTATGTCTTATTCGGGGAATTATTCAATACTTGGGGGATTGGGGATTACTCAGTAAATTGGAGATTATACATAATATTGGGGATTGTATGTAAAAATTTGGCACATTTCCCACAAAATTTAACTGTTCATGAGGACAAAAATGTCCAATTAAGTGTACGGAGGTGCATGGAGAGAAATTCTCAAAATATGGGTTTATGTAGGGAATTTTTGGAAACTATGGGAATATTGAGGGAAAATTCCCAAAATATATTAATAGAAGATATGTTTTTTCTTATTTTTCAAAATTTTCATCTCTTATTTTTGGTTGAGTCAAAGATTTTCTTGCTTTACAAATTCTTATCTTATATGCCTAATTAGTCTATGATTTGCTTGCCTTATAGTTTGGCTTGGATTTTAGTGATAAAACGTGACAGTTGCTTCTTTTGGAGGAAATAATCTCAAACGGCTATATTTGGTGTATATAATAGGAATTATATATTTCTCTACATTTAATTTATGTGCATACGCACTAGATATGATCTTACAAGTTATTTAATATATGTTAGTGTTAATATGATCTTCCAAGGTATTTAATTTTTGTGCATACTAGATATGATCTTGTAAGATATTTAATTTATGTCAATTGTGGCTTTTTTCCCTTCCCACTCCTTTCTTTTCTTGGCAACCAAATGTAGCAGCTTCTTAAAAGTAAAAAGATTTACCTTGAGTTATTTTATAAATTGTTGACAAAAATCTCATTGTTTTAAGCCAAAAATTCTTGGTTAAGTGACATTTGGCTTCACCATGCCTAACGGCCTCACAATGTTACAAGCTTTTCAGAAGCAAAGAGATAAATCTTACAATGTTTCTAAGATCGCTCAATTTAATTACAGCTAAACAAGCCTTAGTTTGTGTGTTGTGACTTGTGAACTTAATGCGTACAATGGATTGAAAGAACTCCAAGACCTGCCACAAACAAAATCTAATTTTAAGCACAATCAAATAACACTTTTAGTTGACTCATGACAAAAAGGTTAGATTTTGAATCATGCTGCAAAAAGGTTAGATTTTGATGGTTCATAAAATGGTTCAGAGATTTGGTTGAGTCATGACCACCAATCAATAATTTTTTGATACAATAGATCTCTCAGGAGGGTTCAATCAAAGGGTGAGTGCCACTAACCCTCTATGTGTTAAAACTTTTCAAAAATTTTCTAAATACGTGCTCATTAGGGATTAACACTTTTCATTTATTTCTCCAGCAATGATATTAATGAGATTACTCATATGTATGTTGTGAAAACTCAAAAATTTTAAATTATTATTTTATTGATAAAAAAAAATTCTTTTGTGAAAATTCCCCCCATTCCCCAAGATATTTTTTTAAAACAAAACCCTTTTTTTCTTTTCTTTTCATTTTTTTTTCGGCCAAGAGGAACCCAGGAGGGAGAGTGAGGTCGGGAGAGAGAGAGAGAGAGAGAAGGGAGCTACCGTGGTGGTTCATCGGAGTTTCTCGTCGCCGCTTCGTCGAAAAAAGGTTAGTTTCATGGGTATGTGTGGTTTTCATAGTTTTCTTTCTTCTTTAATGGCTCTTTTGAACCACTTATGGGTTAAGAGAAGAGTAAGTTTGAGTTGATCACGATATTTAAGATATGTAAAGAATCTTGGAGAGGATTTATCTTGAGATTTGTTAGTTTGTGTTAAATATTTTAGTCGGATTTGTTCAAAGGTGTTGAAAAGTGGGTTTTGAGTTTCAATGCTAAGAAACCCATGTTGGATCCTTGAGCTTTGGCTTTGAATGTGAGAAATTATGGTAGATCGATCTTGCGTTAAGCTTATTTTGTTGGATTTTGAGTATTGGTGTTGAGATTTTGAGTCGAGGTAAGGATTTGAGAAGTGTATATTTCGGATTTCTGGGTTTTGCAGGTTAGTATAGGACTGTGTGATACTTAAACTTTAAGGTATGGATATTCATATTCTTACTAATATTGATGATAGATGATTTAAAACTATAGCTCGTGTTATCTTAAGTTAAAAACTTTGTTTATAAATTCCTGATGCATATGTCATCTTGTTCTCATATGATTGTGATGTGATTAGAATATGCAAACATACCATGTTGTGTTGTGTTATGATGACGATGTGCTATGATTTATTTTGCAATTATGCTATTTTGAATGGATATGGAATTTATATGTGATGATTGGGAAGAGTCTAGAGAAAACTCATCTTCCATGAATATGAGTATATGGAATGGTTTTGGTAATGGGAAGAGTCTGGAGAAAACTCCTGTTCCATGAATATAGGTATGTGATATGGCACTGGTATAGAGAAAACTCCCATGCCTACGTGATAGAAATATATATTAAATGAATCATGAGCACATATGTTATTTATGATTGTGAAATGTTAGCATATCACTCGTGGATATTTGTATATATCTTGAACCACACTTTTACTTTGAAACTGAATGATAAATGACTTATGCATCATTATTATCATTGTTAGATAAGAATGATATTTCTACTGAGCATTCAAACGCTCACCGCTGCCTTTCATGCAGCAGATTCTCAGGATAGCATAACAGGATCGTCAAGAATGTCTTCCCATTGGTGCTAGGCTTGTCAGTATTTTGGGCATTGGTGTTAAAGAATAGGTAGCTATTGTTCGTAGATGAATAAACTTTGGATTTTAGTGTTGTATGTTATTTACTTATGTGCCGGGGATGTTGGCACAATATTTTATGTATGGATATATTTATTTATTTGCATTTGACGATTTAGGGACATATGTATGTGAACATCATTGCATTTCAGGCTTGTTATATGTAATCTTTGTAATGTCCTCGTGTGGAAATATGAATGAGTATGTCAAGTTGTATCTCCATCTTGAAACATGTTGACCTACCCGGGAGGGTCTCCAATAGCGTCAGTTTGGGGCGTTACATATGTCACTAATGGTTTGATCTATTCCTATTTGAAATTTGCTAAGGGTCACTTTAAGCATTGCTTTGAAATGAGGCTACAACATGATATTTATAAATTCTAAGAACTCTCCCCACAAGAAAAAGAGAGAGATGCTACTAAGTAAAAGCCTACTATATCAAATAAGAGGGGAGTTGAATAAGTAATATTTTGTTTTGAATTCGTGCGATGTGTGGGGTGGATACTAGTATATTTATATAGAGAAATAATCCATTAAGGTCTGGCGCTTAAGTTTAATCTAAAGTCCACTTTTCACTGGAAAAGTTTTTTTGAAAAACTGACTGTTGGATTAGATAATCTTCTTATGTATGTTATGTCTATCAAAAATCACAGTGATCCAATAGTAGGTTTTAAAAATAGAGACTGTTAAATAATTGTTATAGCATCTAACGGTAAATAATGTTAGAGTGTTTCATGAACTGTATTTTGAAAACCGATTGTCAGATCAATGTTATTTTTGACAGACATAACATATATAAGAATATCTAATCCAATCGTCGGTTTTGCAAAATACCATCAGCTGTGAGAGAAATGGTGAGTGGACCTTAATGGATTAAGTCCATATATCTAGGGGTGTTCAAAAACCCACTCAACCTGCCGGACCCGACCCCACCCACCCCGTCTCCAGGCCACTTGCTGAAAGGTTGTGACCATAGGATTCGCAGCGAAAGGATCATACGATAAAACTTTTTATAAAGATAAATCCATCATCATAATCAAGCCAAGAATCAAGCAGCATCATAGGATCATGAATTAAAGCAAGAATACTAATTAAATAAATTAATCATACTTACTTGATTGCCTTTTGATGAAACTTTGAAATCGAATCCAAGCTTTAAAGTGTATGAAGCCTCCAAGGTATCTACACGAACACAAAACTCCTCAAAGTCCTTGCTCTTGTTCAACACTTGAATCAAAGCAAGCTTGAGAGGGAGAGAGGAAGTCACGGCCACCAAGGAGAAGCTCCAAGCTCATGGCCCTAAGGTGGGAAAGATGATTGCCACTCTTCTTTTAAGGTTTGAATGGACTTCGTGCTAGCTTGCACTCATCCCATTGTATCTATAGGCAAATACTAGGGTTTCTAATTTTTTGCAACTTAGTCCTCCTTAATTAACTATTAATAAAAGAGACCCCATAAGTTACATAAATTATAAACTTATCCCTCTCTTAGATTAAAGAGCTCTCTTGTGTCCTTTATGTGTGTGACCCTTTGGGTTCACCCCAACCTAGTAGTGGACCGGGATATCTCATGTCTCCAAAAATAAAAAAATTTCTATTTTAAGGTTCAATTGGAATAATTCCAATTTTTCCCTCAATGATAACACTTATAAGTAGGCATTTGATCGTCACGGAACAAGGGAGATTATTCCTTATTAATGATCAAGATTAATTCATTTATAAAACCGCGTGTTGTTAATCTCAATTTAATTGCGATTGGTGAGCACGGGTGTCAAACCATTGGGAATTATATAGGATTAATGCGAGAAACGATTAGATTTAATTAAAGTGAAAAAATAATATCAATTTGATTGGTGGTGAAAAGAGCTTCAAATGGATTGAAGCAAAAACACTGATCTTAATTAAAGCAGATTAATTACGCGATTAATTAGTGGAATGAGCGGAAGCTGGGTGAGTGATCCTTTTGAATGTCAATTACGCATTTAGTTATAAAATCCTCAATATAGTATTTATGTATGGTGGATCATCCAACTACAAAAAGGAATCCCCAAAAAGATGATGAATAGCAGATTCGGTATGTTTATCCTTGAAAAGGAATGGATTGTCACGATCCACCTTAATTGGGAACAAAGCTTGTTGGATCGTTATTCATCCCACTAAGTACCATTGCATAATTATATAATTGCAATCACAGATATACAATTATATTATATTAGATTTAGCAATAGTGTGCGGTAAACCTTCACAACTATGCAATCACATAAATACGATAATGGGATGTTTATAGACTAGGAATGCGTAAAGAATCCAAACTTCATCCTCCCCTAGCTTGGTAATTGAGTTACACATCAATGGAGGAGAATCTCCTTTATCCATGACAAGCTTCCTCGGGATCATAGGATGAAACTAAAAATAAAGCAGAAAGGAAATGACTGAAGTAAATAAAGAAAATGACTGAAGTGAATAAAGAAAATGACGGAAGTAAATAAAGAAAATGACTGAAGTAAATAAAGAAAATGGCAGAAAAAAAATAAAGAAAATGATGGAAGTAAATAAAGAAAATGGCATAAATAAATAAAGAAAATGGCTTAAGTAAAGAAAGAAAATGACTGAATAAGTAAAGAACAATCCTCAAATGAGAATTGAGCCATGCATAAAAGTAGAAAAACGCAGAAAAGTAAATGACAGAATATAAAACAGAATTGAACTGTAAAGTAAAGTCTATTGAATTTAAAAGAGAAACGATTCTTGAACCCTCTTAAAGTCACACAAACACTTGTATTTATAGGCCGATTTTACAATTGACCAAAATGCCCTTGGCATCATCAAAGAATATCTTGGAATGCCCTCAACCTACCTTCCTCTATCGATAGCGAAGTTTGGCTATCAATAGAATTTCTATCGATATCGATAGCCAAACTTGGCTATTGATAGTCATGTTGGTTCAGGCTTGGTGATTGCAGAATTTCTTCTGCTACCTTCCGAACTTCATTGCCTTGATTCTTAACGTGAAACATTCAATTCTTTGGCGCTTTAGGTAAGTCTTCATGAGTGACGGCTCGAACCTATACAAATCTGTACAAATTTCCTACAAAAGAGAATTTGAGCAACTTTTACTGAATTATATAAAAACAGACTTATAATAAGCAACTAAATACATAAGGGAACACAGTAATACCATAATTGAAGGCATGATTGTGATACAATCAACCTTCACTAGTCATGAGTGACATCTAGCAACATATCATGACATACCTTAGGTGTGAGTGAATAATAGAACTAAATGAACCCTTCATGTTACTTAATCCTTCATCCCTTAATGTCAACATTAAGATAATTAGGTATGGTTATAAAATGGTGAGTGCCACTAACCCGCCATGTGTTAAAACTTTTCAAAACTTTTCTAAATAGGTGGTTAGTAGGGACTAACATTTTTTATTTATTTCTCCAGCGATGATACTAATGAGATTACTCATATATATGTCTAATGGCCTGGTCTGTTCCGATTTGAAATTTGTTAAGGATCACTTTAAGCATTACTTTGAAATGAGGCTACAACAAGATAATTATAAATTCTAAGAACTCTCCCCACAAGAAAAAGAGAGAGATGCTACTAAGTTAAAAGCCTACTATATCAAATAAGAAGGGAGTTGAATAAGTAATATTTTGTTTTGAATTCGCGCGATGTGCGGAGTGGATACTAGTATATTTATATAGAGAAATGATCCATTAAGGTCTGGATCTTAAGTTTAATTTAAAGTCCACTTTTCACTGGAAAAGTTATTTTGAAAAACTGACCGTTGGATTAGATAATCTTCTTATGTATGTCATGTCTGCCAAAACTCACAGTGATCCAACGGTCGGTTTTCAAAATAGAGACTGTTAAACAATTGTTATAGCATCAAACGGTAAATACTATTAAAGTGTTTCACGAACTGTATTTTGAAAACTGATTGTCAAATCATTGTGATTTTTGACAACATAACATACATAAGAATATCTAATCCAACCATCGGTTTTGCAAAATACCATCAGTTGTATGAGAAATGGTGAGTAGATCGACCTTAATGGATCAAGTCTATATATCTTGGAGTGTTCAACCCACTCAACTCGCCGAACCCGACCCCACCCACAACCCATGGTTACAATGGTCAGGAAGGTTGGGTTGGGTGGATTTGATGAATTTTTAGCGGGTTGGTTCGGTTGGTGGGTATAGAGGTGATAACCCGCCCTAGACCCGACCCTACCCTACCCGCCAACTAATTATATATATATAAATAATATATTTATATAAAATAAATTTCATTACTATCTTATATTTTTCCTTAATTAGATATGCTTGCAAGTTGAGTATTTTTATTTATTTGGAGATATTTATTGTGATAATTTGAAGATGCACTTATTTTGGTGGATATACTTTTCATTTTGAATGTGAAACCATATGTTAGTTTGTAAGATTTTTTAATAACAAATAACCTTTATTATTATGTATCTAGTTAGTACCTTCTATTGTTGTAGGGTAATTTATTTTGGTACTTTTGTTTATTAGTATTAGAAGAATTATTTGGATTATAGTTTAGTTACTAAAGAACACAATATTGCATTAGTGGATACGAATTTGTGGTGTCTTTGATTGTTAAAAAGGTTTTAGAAATTTTAGATGTTTATAAATAAATAATAGTAATGCTTCACCATCTCAATCTGTCCAACCCCGCCAGTTGAAACCAGCCATATATTCAACCAATCGGCCGGTTATTGAGGTAGGCGGGTGGGAGGATTTGCCACAGGCTAATGGCGCGTTGGTTAGTAGTTTTACCCTCCACCCACTCTCACCCGATCCGCGCACACTCCTACACACACACACACACACACACACACACACACACAGAGTAATGCTATTATCAGGCCGGCCTGATGCAAAGTTGCGTAAGGCCGCCTACATATAGCCAATTTTAGATGACATCTTGTAAAACTGACCGTTGGGTTAGATGCCTCTCTTCTATATGTCATGCCTGCAAAAAATCACAGTGAT
>JAESVK010000233.1:113337-123774 GCA_017140935.1 Hamamelis virginiana
GCCCACTCAAGCCTATAAGCTACACGGACAAGGGTTGCCCTCCACCTACCCTTAAACCCCCCTTAGCGCCAATGAAGATGGGATGTCAGGATTCGATCCAAGGTCTCTAGTACAACACCTAGAAACTTTACCAACATGCTAGCCAACACTTTCTTTTTCTTCTTCAAGGGTTCATAAACAAACTCTTTTAGCAAAATACTCTCAACATATATTGTGTTTAATTTGTGTTACCTCACAACCATCATCCCTCAATTTTCTAAGAAACAATTTTTGAATTGCTAACTTGTAATGTTATTTATTGTTGGGAATTGTGATATTATGTTAAAATATAGAGTGGTGAAAGTTGCTAGGGAAGCCTTCGAAATTTTTTAGAATTTTTTTTTGTTTCACTATTTTGAGTAGTGTCATTCTACTTTTCTATTTCCATTAACTAAAAATAAATATATTTATGACTTCATAATAATGTTATGGTTCGTTTTGATTGATCAGGAAGTTGAACTGCTAATCCTTAACCTGGCCCTGTTCTAGTTCAATAAATAGTCCACTTTTAAAACATTGGAAATGACAGCCAGATATGAAAACAACCATAAGAAGACAAAAGTACAATATCTGGAAGCTAGACAAAAGAGAGTCAATTGAAAGGGTTTGGCCACACTAGTAAGGAGTGACATGCTAGGATAAGGGGAAGACCTAAAAGGACATGCATTTAGGTGGCAAAAAAACGTACTTCGGGCATGAGAACCATGGTACTCCTTAATAAAGTGGCCAAACCATTTCAACTAACCCTCTGTTGTCTTGCTCCTAGCTGTTGGCTACCTTTATCTTCTTATGGACATTTTCATATTTGGTTTTCATTTCCAATATTTTAAAACTAGATTGTTTATCTAACTAGAAAAGGGACCAAGTTAAGAATTAGCAGTTCAACTTCCAAGTCGAACAAAAAGAACTGCGACATCATTATTATGTTATAAATAGATTTATTTTTAGTTAATGTAAATAGAAACAATTTTTGAAGACCTCAGAAGTCCAGAGAATTGTGGCTCAAATAAGGGAATAGGAATTCCAAGTAATTCCATCATATAGCCAATGTACATTGGAGTTTTGGAGGTGGATGGGATTATTGAGGAGGATGAAACTCACCTTGCTGAGAATGCTAACAAGCACTTAGAGGATTTGTACAGAGAAGAATATTCTCATCATCCCTTATTGGATGGTTTGTTTTTTATTCGATTGACGATAGAGAGGCTTTTTGGCTCGAAAAGCCATAGACAAAGGAAGAAGTCTTGGAGGCAATCAGGAGTTCGAAAGGGAATAAAGCACCTGGCCCAGATGGGATGACCATGGTATTCTTTCAGAAGTGTGTCCAATAATAAAAGGGGATTTTATACTTATGGAGGGGGATTTCTTTGAGAGAGGTACCTTCGAGAAAAGTTTGAATAAAACTTTTGTCAGTTTGATCCCTAAGAGAAGTGGGGTTGTTAGCTTAACATATAAATTTTTGTATAATTAGTCTTTTGGGAAGTGAGTACAAAATTTTGGCTAAAGTGCTTGCTTCTAGACTGAAGAATGTGGTGAGTAGAGTGGTGTCAGTTGGACAGAATGCATTTGTTGCGAGGAGACTGATTTTAGATGCAGCTCCTATTGCCAATGAGTGTATTGACTTTAGAATTTGAAGCAGATAACTAGGATTGATTTGTAAATTAGAAATTAAGAAGGGTACCACCCTTGTAACTGGGGTTTTCTTATATACTTGTTGAGGAGGATAGGTATTGGGGACATGTGAAAGTGATGGATTTTGACTTGTATTTCTTCTTCATCCTTTTCGGTTGTGATTAATGGAAATTCACATGCTTTCTTTCCAAGTTCTAGGGGCTTTAGGCAAATGACCCTTTATCTCCACTTTTCCTTACTATTGTTATGGATTCTTTCACTAAGTTGTTGCAAAGGGCCTCTTACACTAATTTGGTTAAGGTTTTGGGGTTGAAGGAGGGGACAATGACAATATGACTATTTCTCATTGGCTTTGTGCGGATAATGCCACCATCTTTAGTGATCCTTGGTGTGAGCGGCTAAGCATCTTAAAATGTGTTATTCTATACTTCTAAGTAGTCTTGGGGTTGAAGGTTAATTTGGCTAAGAGTGTTTTAATCAAGGTGGGGGAAGTGGGGGATATGGTAGGTTTGGCTTTGAATCTAGGGTGTGGAGTAGGTTCTTTTCCATCTACATATGTGGGATTGCCGTTGGATGCTTCCTTTAAATCTAAAGGGGTGTAGGATCCAGTTTGGAACACTTCAAAAAGAATTAAGTGGTTACATGTCCAAGGGAGGTAAGCTCACACTAATTCGTAGAATGTGAGCTAGCTTACCAACCGACTTTATGCCTCTCTTTAAAACACCGATTTCAAAAGCAAAAAGGTTGGAGAAGCTTCAAAGATCTTGTTTGTAGGTTGGCATAGATAATTTTAAGTTTCACCTAGTGGATTGGCCTGTTGTTTGCACTCCGAAGAAGATTGTTGGATTGGACATTAGAGCTCTCACTGTGTTTAACCCCACACTAATAGGAAAATGGTTGTGAGGTTTGCCATGGATAAGGACTCTTAATGAAGGAGGCTAATTGTTCGTAACTATGGCTATGAGGGAGAGAGGTTTTCTTGCAGGGTTCATGGTAGCCATAAAGTCGGGCTTTGGAAAGCAGTTATGCTTGCCTTGAATTCCTTTTTGATGAATGTAAAGTTTGTGATTAGGGATAGGGTGAGGCTCAGGTTTTGGGGACGTGTGGTGTGGTGAGATGACATTCACGGATGAGTTCCCTAATCTGTTTAAGTTTGCGAGAGACAAAGATGGTTGGATCAAGGATTGCATTTCCTGGAACAATGACTTGATTAGTTGATTGTGTGGAATGTAACCTTCGATAGAAACTTTCATGACTGGGAGCTTGATGGGATAAGGGTGTTACTTGAAAAAATTCATTCAATTAATGTAATTACAGACTTACAGGTAGGGACTAGGGAGGACAACATTGTGTGGATGGGGAAAAGGAATGGCAATTTTTGGTGAAGTCCTATTTTGAGGCAATGAGTGGTGGAGTGAGAGAGGGATTCTCGGCTTCTGAAGTGTGAATTTCCTCAATTCCAACAAAGGTGGCCTTTTATGCATGGACAGTAATGAAAAACAGATATTTGACAATAGATAACTTGATTATAAGAAAATTTATCCTACCAAATTGGTGCATTATGTGCAAGCAAGATGCAAAGTTGGTCAACCACCTCTTCATTCATTGTCGGGTTGCTAGAGCTCTATGGGTCTTCTGTTTTGCAATTTTTGGGGTGAAGTGGGGGTTGTCAAATTCGGTGCTCTAAACGATTGAGGGTTGGGTGTATAAATAAAAAAATCAATTTACTTCAACAATTTGGAAGCTGCGCTACATGATATTATTTGGACTATTTGGAAAGAGAGAAACATAAGGATATTTTATGTAGTTGAGCTTATTATGGATAGGTTAAAGACTAGATTAGCTACACATCTTTTTGTTTGGAAATGGTAGAAAGTTTTTGGCAATTCGATCCCCTTCCACGATTTTTTGGGCTTTTTGCAGCTTTAGCTGGCTTTATTTTTGTATACCTTGCATGTACAGAGATTTTCTATTCCTCTTTTCTTACATTTATAATATTTCTTTTACCTAACCAAGAGAAAAAAGACACATTAGCCTATATAGTAACAAAAGATACAGACCTAGAAAGGATGGAATGGTAAAAATAGGAATCATGTAGTGGAACTCAAAAGGAATGGAAGTATGGAACAAGAATACGTTAACAATAAAACCTCCAATATGAATACACTACTATCTTGTAGGCTTCCATTAGATTAACACATAATACATAATGAAAAGTTTATCTGCATCATTCCAGAATAGCCATCATCAGTGATAAAATTGTACCCAAGGGTATTAGAAATAGTTATAATAAGCATACCGGGAAACAAATTATGGTTAAAACCATATAATATTGCAATTGGAGCAATCCACATAAACATTGATGCGATAAAGAACTTTTGTATCACTTTTGCCACCATTGCCTCCAATCTACAAAGAAATAAAAAACTTTTGTATCATTTTCAATGCTGTGAACGAGAATATTAAGGCATTACATCATAGCCTACCCAAAGTAATTGTTAACTGATCACGTGTGCACGCGTGACAGAGGGAGAGAGAGAATCATTGTTGCATAGCCAATGAAGTTTGGCTATGGAGTTTAAATACTTTGCCGTACTATCACGTAAACCTTATAAAAAATTATTTTTTAATGCTTAGCAGAATATCCCATTAAACTCTCAAAAACTGCAAATGTTTGAGCAAATGATAAGCAGCCATAAATTGATCGAAATATAATGTATCAATTAGTTTTAAAAGGTGTTTTAGTCTAATTATGCCACTCTGAGGTTCAAATACCAGGTAGTTTATTTTTAAATTGTGGGGTGCCTGTGAAGGTCATGCCTAATGCCTTACTTAAAGTGAGGTTCTTATAAAAAGTAATGAAACTTAAGACCAATTCAATTTTATATTAAATTAATGGGTTAATTGCATATTTGTACCTTGTACTTTGGGGTGTTTTTCAATTTGGTTCCTATACTTTTATTTTTCGTACCCATAGTATTTAAAAAAATTTCAATGAAGGATAAATTGGAGACAGGCGTTAAGTAAGTGGACAAAAAGCGGACATGGATTAAGCGGTAGCCACGTAAATCCTAAGTGGCAAACATGATGGAGATAAATGTTCCGTTTGAATGGATAAATATGCCATTCAAATGAGTAACTGGTTAAATGAAAGGAGCCTTTATCTCCATCCTATCTGCTAGTTAGGATCCATGGGGCTACCGCTTAATCCACGTCAGCTTTCTGTACACTTAATGCATGTCTCCAATCTGTCCTTTATTGAAAATTTTTAAATAGTATATGAATGAAATTGAGAAAAATAAAAGTATAGGGACCAAATTTAAAAACACCCCAAAGTACAGGGTACAAAACTGCAATTAACCCTAAATTATTCAAATAATAGTTATTATGCATAACATAATTACGATTATTGGATTCGTTTAAAAAATTATTTAGTATGCTTATTAAGCCTATGATTTCTTAGGGGCCGTTTGGATAAGCTACAACTTCCTATTTAAAAAATAAATAAATTGAAAGTTTTGATAGAGCAACATGTTTGGCAACTCACTTTGACTTCTTGCTGCATAAAAGTAACTATCGACAACTCCAAAAATTGATATAATGATAATTTGTTGCTGCTTCTACTTTAGAAGGTAAAAAGGTAGAAGAAAAAAAGGTGGAGTGGACCACCTCCATCACTGACGGAACACACTTCGAACTTCTAAAGCAGCAAAAAGAAAATAGCCTTTAAAAGGCTGAGAAACTACCCAAGGTCCCAAACAAGGAAGCTCACTGACAGAGAACTAAGGGCCTCTCCAAAGGTGAAATGCAAATTGGTGATCCATATCCATTTTTTGGATCACCAAAGTGAAAATGGATATGGATATGGATATAGATAGAGGTGCTCTAAGGCAATCTCCATGTGAGCTATACATATGAGTCGTCCATATAGTTGACTTATTTTGTATTATTTTGTTTCCTTATTTTCTTAGTTCCTTGTATTTTCTTAGTTTCCTTGTATTTAGAACTTTCATTTTCTTTGATTTAGCTCGTCTCTATATTCTAGGGTTGTAATGTTTGGCAATTAAGCTTGAATAAGAGATTGAATGTTTCTTTTAAGAAAGTTATCATGGTATCAGAGCCTTAGGGCTTTTGGACATTGGATTAGCACTTTGTCTCTCTATTTTCTTCAATCTCACAGCCTTCTTGCTACTGCCTTTTTCTGTCTCTGCTGCACTCTCTACCTGCCCCTTCTGATCTTCCTCTTATCCCTCTTATTTTCCTTTTCTTTTCCAGCAGTTATCTGATTGCACTAGTGCTATAGTACTTTTACAATACTGTTACAGTGCCCCGCTACAGTTGCTACAGTGATTCGCTACAGTAAACTTTTTTTTTTTGTTCCCTCAGTTTTCTTTTTCCCGGTTTAGTATTTGTTGGTCTACAATACCTTCTCTTCTTTTGTTTTGACACTTCCCAAATACTAGACAGCAATTTCTCAGCATACTTTGATATTTTGGACAGATTATTGTTTCATTTGGTTGATTTTCTGAAACCCACACCCTTTTGGACATCACACTTCCCATTTGAACACCACTTAATTAAGCATTAAAGCATATTAAAACCTAACTATGGTCGACGAGAAAGTTCAATCGATTAGCATTCGCTTGAATGGAGAAAACTATAATTATTGGGCCACTATTATGAAAATTTTTCTTTTGGGTCGTGAACGTTGGGAATATGTTACTGGTACCATCCAAAAGCTGACGGATCCTAAGGCTGAAGGATATAAGACTGCCATAACTACATGGGCAAAGGAGAATGCACAGGTTCTCACTTGGTAACTTAGTGGAACCAAGTATTGGTCAGAATCTTTCTTAGTTTGAGACTGCTAGTCAAGTTTGGGCATATCTCCAGGTGCTCTATCTTGAAGCCAATTATGTGAAAGAGTTTGAAATAGAGATGGCCATTCGTGGGGCGAAACAGAGGGACAAAGATATTCAGGAGTTTTACAATGAAATGACCGTTTACTGGGATTGATTAGCTCTTATGGACTCTCTAGAGTTATTGCAGATTCCTGCTTTTATTCAGAAACGGGATCGTCAACGCCTTGCCCAGTTTACGATGGCTTTGCGTGAGCAATTTGAGTCTTTTCATATGACTATTATGCATCGTGTTCCTTTACCCACCTTAAATGCTGAAGTTAGGGAACTTATGGCAAAAGAAACCTGCCTCCGCATGTGTATGTCTACTCCTCCTGTGGAATCAGTTTTTTTTGCTTCTTCCTCACTGGCTCCGTTGCTCCCCACTCCCCTTATCCCCCATGGTTCTGTTATCAAAATCACAAGAAAGCCAAAACCCCATGTTGCTTCTGATAAGTGCAGTTTCTGCCAGCAAAAGGGTCATTGGAAGCATGCTTGCCCTAAGCTTGGTCCACAGCGTGCCCTTACTGCCTCATATCCTCGCTCATAAGCTACTCTTGCTGCCCCACCTGCTAGTACAGTGCCCACTTCTCCAGTTTCATCTATGTTAGAGCAATTTCAGACTTGGCTAGCATCCCAATCTCAGTCTCAGGATTCTGCTTTGTCCACTCTTCATTCAGGTTTGGGTAGTTCTGATCCCCTAGGTATTACCTCCACTACTTAGATATTTGACTCTGGTTCCTCTCATCATATGTCTCCTCACCTATCTATTCTTAGCAACTATGTCTCTCCTTCTGCACCTATCATTATTGCAACTGCTAATGGATCTCATATGTTAGTTCAATTTGTTGGTTTTGTGCTTCCTTCATCTAACTCTTATTTATCTATACCTGATGTCATTTATGTTCTTCAATTGTATGTTAGTTTGCCATCTATTAATCAATTATCAGATTTTGGTTTTGATGTGATTTTCTCTTCTTCTCGTTGTGTTGTGCAGGATCGAGTGTCCAAGAAGCAGATTGGGATACGGCGTAGAGTTGGAGATCTCTACATTGTGGACAGTTTTTAGCTTCCAGTTTCTAATAGTTCATCTGCTCTTTTTGTCTTTTTCTTTGAATAATAAGTCATCTCCATTCTATCTATGGCATTCTAGATTAGGTCATGTCTCTTAGGATAGGTTGAAAAGTTTAGTATTGTTTGGTAAATTGGGTTCGATGTCTGTTGAGGATGTTCAACATTGTAGCAGGTGCAAACTAGCCAAAATGAAAGCTTTACCTTTTAATAAAAGTGACTCAATTTCTTATTCTCCATTTTCTCTTGTTCATACTGATGTATGGGGTATTTCCCCTCTTACAACTAAGGGTGGTTCATCATATTATGTTACTTTTATTGATGATTACAACAAATTCTGTTGGGTTTATCTTATGGCTCATAAATTTGATTTATTTCGTATCTTTAAGGAATTTCATGCCATGGTTATTGCTCACTTTTCCACTTTTATCAAAACCATTTGTTCGGATTTGGATGAGTTCACCGATTTTTTTCTCAATCTTGATATTGCTTATCAATTTTCTTATGCTGATACTCCTGCGTAGAATGGTGTTGGTGAACACAAACATCATCAACTTCTAGATATTGCTCACTCTCTTATTATCTCTTCATCAATTCCATCTATTTTCTGGGGGGAGTTGTTCTCACAGCTGCTTATCTTATTAATCTCATAACTTCTCCTCGTCTCTCTGGTCTTTTTCCTTATGAAAAGCTTTTTTGTCAATCTCCTAACTATTCTTTACTTAGAGTTTTTGGTTGTGCCTGTTTCATCCTTCTCCCTAAATGCGATCGTACAAAACTCATTGCACGCTCTGCTCTTTGTGTCTTCTTGGGCTACAGTCTCACGAAAAAAGGGTACAGATGCTATAATCCTATCTCCAAACGATTGTATGTTTCTAACATGTGGCTTTTCTTGAGCGCATTCCTTTCTTTACCATTCCTCCTCGTTTTGTCTCAGTTTCTAAGAAAGACTTAATCTCTATTAATATGTTTCCCTCTTCTTTCCAACTGATGAATTTGTCTCTGATTTAGATTTTCTAATCTTTCCACTATCACATCCTGAGTTTCCGTCTTTTCCCTTGTACTCTAGACGGCCTTCCTCTCCTTCCCCTCATTCTCTTGAAGCTTCCCTCTAATGCTCTACCAATTGCTTCCTTAGACGTTGATGATCCGCCAACACGTTGATCTTCCCACATTTGTCGTCCTCCGATAAGACTTGGTTTTTATGACACTTGTTATTCATTGTCCTATCGTAGTTTTCTTACTTCTATTCATTCCTATTTTGAGCCTCGATCTTATAAAAAAGTCTGTTCTAACTCCCATTGGATTGATGTGGTGCAAGCTGAACTTGATGCTCTTCATAAGTCAGGTACATGGGAACTAGCTCCTTTGCCTCCCGGTAAAAATCTCATTGGCTGCAAGTAGGTTTACAAGGTGAAAACCCAATCTGATGGCTTTTTGGAGTGCTATAAGGCTCATCTGGTTGCTAAGGGATTCACTCAGGAATATGGTGTGGATTATAAGGAGACTTTTGCCCCTGTTTCCTAAATGACTACAGTCCGTACTTTTATCTCAATGTCTGTTATTCGTAAGTGAAAGTTATTTCAACTTGATGTCAAAAATGTCTGCCTTAATGAGTCTCTTTCTGAGGAAGTGTATATGTATCATCCCCTAGATTTCCCTATCCTCATGGTTTAGTTTGTCTTCGTCGAGCTCTTTATGGTTTGAAATAGCCACCCCGGGCTTGGTATGAGCGCTTTCAGTTTGTTGTTTCTCGAAATGGTTTCACCCTGAGCTCTTATGATTTTGCTTTGTTTATTCGACATACTTTTGTTGGTATGGTCGTTCTTCTCTTATATGTTGATGACATGATCATTACTTACTGGCTCTGACCTTTTGCTATTGATGAAGTGAAGCGTCATCTTTTTTAGGAGTTTGAAATGAAGGAGTTAGGGCCTCTCCGTTATTTTCTGGGTATTAAGGTTGCTTCTTCCCCTACTAGCTACCTTCTCTCTCAATCTAAGTATGCAAACGAGGCAATTCACCGTGCTCAGCTTACTAATACTAAAGTTGTGACTATGGAATTGAATGCCAAATTTTCAGCATCTTATGGTGTTCCTTTGGATGATCCTACCTCCTATCGTGAATTCGTTGGTAGCCTTGTTTACTTTACTATAACTCATCCGGACATTACTTATGATGTTCATGTTCTTAATCAGTCTGTTTCTGCACCTCGGTCGACTCATTGGAGTGCTCTCTTGCATGTTCTTCGGTATATTCGTGGTACCATTTTTCACAGCTTATGTTTCTCCTCTACTTCTAGTTTGGCTCTTGATGCTTATGCTGATTCTAATTGGGCTCGTGATGTTAATGATCGCAAGTCCACTACCGGCTTCTGTGTTTTTCTTTGGGATTCTCTCATTTCTTGAAAAAGCAAGAAGCAGACTATAGTTGCTCGCTCTACTGCTGAAGCCGAATACCGTGCTCTAGCCCAAGCTATAGCTGAGATTGTTTGGCTTCGTTGGCTTCTATCTGACTTGGGGGTTTCTTCCTTTGATCCTACTCCTCTCTATTGTGACAGTCAAAGTGCTATTCAAATTGCCCACAACTATATGTTTCATGAACGTACCAAACACATTGAGATTGACTGACATTTTGTTCGCCAATACTTTTAGTCTAGGACTATTCTACTCCCTCGTGTTTCTTCTTTTCTCCAGATTGCTAACTTCTTCACGAAATCTCACACGACTGCTCGTTTTAAGTTTTTACTTGAAAAAAACTATCGATGCTCTCTGGGCTCGCATCATGAGTTTTAAGG
>JAESVK010000233.1:123874-150281 GCA_017140935.1 Hamamelis virginiana
CCCCCCCCCCCCCCCCCCCCCGAGCTATAAATATGAACTGTCCATGTAGTTAACTTATTTTGTTTTCTTATTTTCTTAGTTTCCTTGTATTTAGAACTTTCCTTTTCTTTGATTTAGCTTGTCGATATATTCTAGGGTTGTAATAATTTGCAATTAAGCTTGAATAAGAGATTGAAGGTTTCTTTTAAGAAAGTTATCACTCCAATGGTAATATCCATTTTTTGTGATCCATTTCCATTTTTTGGATAAAAAGTGAAAATGGATAGAGATACAGATAGAGGTGCTCCAATGATGCCATATCCATTTTTTGGCTCAACCATCTTTTCCTACATTTCAATCCCCATTTTTCCTCATAAATTACCTTTTTTTCCACCAATCAATAACCATTCCTCACCATTTACAAAAATAATAATAATAATGGAATAGATTGAACTGATTTTGGAGAAATATAGAGACATCTTGTGCCAAGCACAAATTTATGGTGTTGTGACTATGTCATGTTATCATTTTGAACATTGTAAGGATGTATGGAGTGCATTTTGCTAGTTGTGGAGCCACTGACTAATACTTTTCACCGTGTTGGTGAACTAAATTTGTGCTTGCCGTAAGATGTCTCCATATTTCTCCAAAATTAGTTTAGTCAATTCCATTAAATAGGGATGAAAAGTTGCTTGCCTCCGAAATTTAACATCTTCACTCCAATTTTTCTTTTCCGAAAGAAATCAATGAAATACCAGATAAAAATCCTTATTAACTAGAAATTTGCAGTCGCCATTTGATTCGCCATTTACTTTCTCAAGAGTAGCAACATTATAATGTGGACCAAAGTTATTACAAACTTTAATAACCTTGTCTTCATTCTTTGTATTAAAAACAAACCATCTAGTAAAGATTTTCTCTTTTTGAACCCAACTTACCAGATCTTGTGGTTCGGTGGCAACATTTATTTCTTTTAAAGAGCACAATCTCCTATAATATAGTCCAATGTTCAGTTCGTTCCCTTGGTCATCTAAAGCTCGCTCATGACTAATATGTCCAAGCATGTCCATTGTGTATTAAGCCCGTATAGTGAAGAGATGAAGCAAGACTTTAAAAAATGCTAATCGAAACCCAAAAAAAAGAAATAAATGAAACAACATTTAAAAAGAAGATATACTTCGGTCAAAATGAATCCAAGACTCGAACTCATTTTGTTTCCAAACTTTTAAACCGGTCATTACATGATTTTGGATAGAAAATAAAGATTATTTTATTTACACAACCCAAATAAAATAAATATTGAAATAATGAGTCTGAGACTCATTTCAACAAACCTTGGAGGTGTATAAAAGTGGCTGGATTTTAGTTCATATTTAACAAAAATTATTTGGAAAAAAGAAAGCTTGAGTATATGAATCAAAGACTCATTCATCCAAGATTATTCCTAGGATTGGTAAAAGATAGCTAAAAAAATCCTAAGTGGATTAGGATTCTAAAAGGATTGACAATCCTTATCAAAATAAATCCAAAAGTTAAATAGAAAAGGAGTGGGAATTATCCTACAGAAATTAATTAATCCCACAGTAATTAGGATTACTTAAAGGCTGCCAATGATTTTTAAGATAGCTTTTGAGTTATCCTAGATTAATTAGGATTGATTACAAATTGATAATTCCCATTCAAATTAATCCTAGATTAAAAAGGATTAATCTTAAATTGATAACCTTATCAAGACAAGTCCTACATTAACTAGGATTAGTTATTAGCGGATTACATTTATCCATGCAAATCCCAAATTATTTGAAATTGGTAGATGATTCTTTTTCTAGAAGCTAGTCAAGAAGTTGAGATTCTTGAAGAGTGGGGGAAAGCCCGATCCAGATCACCCAGGAAATCAATTTCTGATTAAAGGATAAGGGAAGGTTTTGAAATTCATATGTTTCCAACCTAATCAAATTTGTCTTCCTTCTATTCCAAGTGCCACATATCAATTTCATAATTTACACATGGCATTTGGGGAGGGGGAACTGTTGCAGTGAAAAATTTTCAAATTAAATGATGACAATCATATGCTTTAAAAAATGAAGGACTAAGGATTATGGTAGTCCATGTTGTCTCACTGGGAATAATAACAATCTTAAGTCTGCCATTTGGCGAAATAGGAAGAGTTACAGCAGCCAATCAGTTTCATAACTGCTGCTGGCAGTATTGCTAGGTAAGAAACTGTTCCTGGCAGTTTCTTGTTGCTGGAAGACCGACCATTTATAAAAGAAGGGTCAGTTTTCCTCCATAAGATCAATGATCAGTCAGTTTTTCTCAAGCGAAAACAAAGAGAGATCTCTATACAAAGATTCCATTGGAATCCGGAAGCTCGTAGCATTAGTCCAGCCCCATTCGCAAACTGAAGCAAAAACAAGTCAGTTCTCTGCAAAGGAAAGGTGAACAAGAGATTTTAGACAAAAAGGAAGAAAGAAGGATAAGATTCACAGGCATATCTCCATATCTCTTCCTCTTTTTTCCAGATTCTTTTTCTTTCCTTTCCTTTCCTTTCCTTTCCTTTCCTTTCCTTCCCTTCCTAATGTTTAAGTTTACAGAAAAATCTCTAATTTGCTCACACTTACATCAAAAGAGTACCTAACTCTTTAGGATGTAAACAAGCACATTCCTACTCTTTTGCAGGTTTCAAACTACTGCAGTTAAAGAAGAGTCACTTAATCTTTTTGCTGCAAATTTACAGAAGAGTTTCTGACTCTTTTGTATATGAGATGAAGGAAAATAAACTCAATTACTGCAGGTTTAAGTAATGCAGTCAAGGAATAGTCTCTGACTCTTTTTGCTGCAAATATACAGAAGAGTCTTTGACTCTTTTTTGTATTTAAGATGAAGGAAAACTGACCTTCTTGCTGTTGGTTTTGAAGGACCGCAACTTAAAAAGAGTCTTCGACTCATTCGTCACAAATATAAGGAAGGAAAATTTATTCTTTTTGCTGCAGTTTAAAATACTGCAACTTTAAAAGAACTTTCAATTCTTTTCCTGCTAAGGAAAAGAGCTGCTGACTCTTAGATTTGTAAATCAGTTTTGGACAACAAGAGTTTCAAACTCATTAATTTGCTGGAAAATCAATTACAGGAATTGTAAATTTGTAAGGCGTTTAAGATCTATTAGAACAACAATTTTAAACTTTTTAAGCTGCTGAAAATCCATTCACAGAGATCAATAAATTTGTGAGACCTTTAAGATCTATTCAAATAAGAGTTTCAAACTCTTTAACTTGCTAGAAATTCAATAGCAGAAGCCTTTTTCTACAGTAAATCTGTGTGGCACTTTTTAAATCTTTAAGATCTATTATAACATCTAAAGTTCTGATCTTTAAATTTTTTTTATTTTTAAATAGATCATAGCAATTTATAATGCAATTTGGTTTTTGTCTAGTCATTAAAATGTCAGTTTGGAATCTCTTACTCCTTACAATTTAACAATTTCTTCTCTAATGATGTATAAAAATGGATATTTATGTTGATTAAACAGCTGGATTCATTCTTAACAAGTACTTATAAATTAACAATTATCACACATAATTTGCCCCCTCTAGGAAGATTTCCCAGATCTGCCCCTCCCTAACAGTACTTTAAGAGCTCCAATAATTGCTTGAATTTTACAGATATAACTCTGATCCAATTATATTAACATATATGTATGTTAGTTCATATATAGATATCCAAATGCAACCAGGATCTAATCTGATGATGTGAGTTTGACCTATTTTTAGAATGTATATCATTTCAAAGTAATCTGCAGCTATGTACATTTTGGTTGATAACGAAATCAAGAAAAGAACTATGGTCATATTAGTATATGAGGCTGTTCATCATTGAGAATATTAGATTACTAAGCAAAATTATTGAACAGTTCACATAAAGTGATCCAAATAATGGTATCAACAAAAATCCAATAATCAACAGAAAGGAAAAAAATAAGAGTCAAATTTCATCATTTTGTTGAAGTGCATAACTGTTATCAACAAAGTACCTACATGGTTGTGCAACAACAACATTGGGGTTTTTCCAAGATCTACTATCCAAAATAGTAATTGAACAATATGACCAATTAACATTTAAGTCGCCATGAATTTTACAAAGGCTGATGTTGTTTCCAAATGGGAAATTACAAATACATTGTCTGAGGTTAATGTCATGAATTTTACTATTTGCCCACCAAAAAAAAAAAAAAATTGGTCCAAGGCATATATGGAGGGTTTTACTACACCGATTGTTTCAAGTTTAGACATCTTAAACACTTCTAGTGTAAAACACTTCTAGTGTAAAATTAGCCAATAATGAATGAATCAACTTCACACACGCAATTCATCGAACAAGTTCTGTGTATCAATATTTACTGGGAAGAAAGGGAAAAAAAGAAAAAAAAGCACACACCATTAAACAGAATATCAAATCTAAACGAATTTATACAGATGAAGCACAGAAAACAAGCAAAACCCATATTCAAATTGAACAAATTACTCATAGTGTTTCATAGTTGTCGACTGATAACACTTATGGCTATGAAATATAAATACCCAAGTGAATCATACGATAGTCAATCTCCATATATATATACACAATAGTAGAGAAATTGCAGAGGTAATCAGTCATCGCACCTTGGTTTAAGTTTGCTCGGAGTAGGAGTTTGAAAGCTGGCGTCCTGCTCCTGCACGACTCCAATACTATGGGGTATGGGCTCGCTTAAGCTAAGTGGACCGCACCCTAAAAAACCGACGTCGTTTTGGCAACTCTTCAAACAAGAGAAAGATAGAATTAGGTTTTCCATTGATGAGTCTCATTGTATGAATAATAAGAATAATTAAATGAGCAATGCTAGTGATCGGTACATTTTTACCGTATTTAATTTCCGTCTGATATGTCCTCGTGCCACATCAGTAACATGAAAAAAAAAAAAAAAAAAAAAAGGTTTTTTTTTAAATGACCGAACTACCCCTGGCACAGTGAAAATATCACAACACAGTTAAAACATCATAACACAGTGAAAATTATTTTATTTTATTTTTTGTTTTCACTGTGTTTTACTGTATCTTTTTTACTGTGCTAATAAAAAAAACACAACCTATATTTTTTTAGTTTTTATTGTCTTTTTATTTTCTTTTAATGTGCTAATAAAAAAAAAACACACTGTCTTTCAAAACTAAAATCACAGTAAAAATCCAAGTTTTTACTATTTTTTTCACAATGAAAACATGTTTTTGTTTTTACTGTCTATTTTTTTAGAGCATAGTAAAAACAAGAAGAAAAAGAGAAAAAGAGAAAGAGAGAAAGACAGTGAGTGAGTGAGAGAAAAAGAGAGGACTGTGTTTTTAATAGGACAGTAAAAAAAGGAGGAGGAGGAGAGAGAGAGAGAGAGAGAGAGAGAGAGGAAGAAGAACCAGCAGTGCAGAAGAAGAAAATGTGATCCACCATTTCCTCTCTCCTATTTCTCCTCTCTTTTCTCTCCTCTCTCTCCCTCTCTCTCTCCTCTCTCATCTCACTCTCCAACGCCAGTGAAGCCAGTGGATCTCTTTTTTACTGTGGTTCTTTTTTTTTTCTTCTTGTGGTTGACAGTAAAGAAGAAGAAGAAAAAAAAAAGAGAACCTATTTTCCGTGTAGGCAAGCATGCAGTTGCTGTTCGTGATCGAAGCTGTTGCTGGTGTTCGAAGTTATTGTACATGATCGGAGCTGCTGTTCATGATTAGAGCAACTATTTTTCTAACGGAAGAGAGGAAGAGAAAACCTATTTTTCATGCAGGCATGCAACTGCTATTTGTTATTGGAGCAAATCGAAGCTGTTGTTGGGTGGTGTTGTGTTGTGATGTGCTGTGTTGCTGCTCGATTGGTGTTGATTCGGTGGATCTGGCGGCACCGAGGAATGTTAGTGCAGGCATGGAGCAATTGTTCGTGTGTTCGCCGCTGCTGTTCCTCAGTCACCGGCGAGAACCTATTTTTTCGGCGAATCTTGCAACCAACCTGTAACAGCAACGAGAGAAGAAAAATCATGGTGATAGTAAAGAATCGAAGAGGAATCGTGGTGCTTGAAAAATCGTGGTGCAAATCACAGCAAAGAATCGTGATGCTCCATGGCTTCCTCTCTCTCTCTTTCTCTTTCTCTTTCTTTTTCTATCTCTATATCACTCCTCTTTCTCTCTCTATTTCTCTTGTAACACAGAAAATAAAACGCAGGTATTTTTGTTCAAAAGTACCTGATGTGGCACTTTAACCACATCATCCGGTAACTCAAAACGGGAAAAAGGGGACGGGCTCATTAGCATTTTCCTAATTAAATCTCATTCATGGGTTTCAGTTGTTTGATTACTTGATTTCAGGATAGTGATAAATATTTGAACTTGTTAACATGGTTTGAAAAAACAAGTGTTTTAAATGGAAAGATTTAAACTTGTAAACAGACAAATATGCATAATTTACATTGCACCCAAATGATTTTAGGATTACATTTGTTGTTACTGGCCCACACATGTCCAAGCAATCCACGTACACCAAGAACACGAATCAAGTCTTGCCTACGAATTCTTCTTCACATCTCCAAATCCAAAAGCGTAAAAGCTCTTAGAGAGAGAAAGAGAGAAAAACTCATATATATTTCAAGATGAATTATATTATATTTGGAATTATAAGAATTTTTTTAGAGAGAACCTAATCTTAATTAGAGATGAAATAGGAGTATCCACTTAATAGATATCGATCTCTACAATTAGGATTATAACTCATATCCTAATCCATTTAGGATATATGAGTACCCTAAAACTATTAAATTCTATCAAATCATTAACCACCTAAGTGGACGGAGAATTGTTTGGGTAAGAATCCGACCCATTTATTATTAACAAAACTCATTAAAAAATAATTAATCTTTAATACACTTGATTGTCATTACAGGAATATATAGCAAGTTAGCAACAATCACTCAACCTACTTTAGTTGGCCTGCCAATAAAGAGGTGAGCTGTAAATCCAGATATCCCATATTAAAATTGAATATACCGTTTGATTTATTGGGCACCAATAGCTTGAACACCTTGTTTCTTGGACGAACGAAAAAATAAATAAATAAATAAATAAGAAAATAAAAGTCATTTTCCTGATCTGGTTGTTAATTCAACTTAAAAATTGATATTAATTATAATGAGTCTAGTTCCGTTAACAGATGGTTCTTTCCCATGGTTTGACACGTGGGATGTAAAACCTAATATGGGACATGTATTTTAAAAAACCAACCGTTGGATTAGAAATTCTACTTATATACATTATGCATGCCAAAAATCAAATTGATCCAACGGCTGATTTTTTATAAATCAACTGTGAAAATTTGTGATAGTTTCCCACTTTTTTTTACAATTTATTTCAAAACTGTGATATTTTTTAAAATGTAACCGTTAGATCAATGTGATTTTTGGTATACATGATGTTTATAAACAAAACATCTAATGTAAAGGTCAATTTCTCAGAATTCCTATTCCACATTGAATTTTACAAATTACATATCAAATCATGGATAAGATCCTTGTGTCGCCTGACCCATTAATAATTCACTTAAGCAAGGATCAACAAATATTCAACCAAGTTATATTTGGAGCTTTTTTGTCACATCCATAATTAATCACACACCATCACTTGAAAGGTCATTTTTTTTTTTTTCGGATAGTTGGTGTAAAGTCCTATTTTATACTTTCTTATTTGATAAAGTCCCCTCATACTTTTTTTTTTTTTTTGAAAAGTCCTAATTTGAAGTGTTTTACTGCCTATGGTCATTTTTTAAAAAATATATTTTTTAAAATGGCTAATTTATCCTTTTTTCAACTGAATATGATTGTTTTTACAGTTATATACGATATGTTCAAATTAGCTAAAAGGTAGATTTTTGCGCGCGTATGTGGATTTTTGCTCGAGCTGTTGTTCTTGATTTGAAAACCCTAGATTGTTGTTGGATTTTTGGATTTTGACCTTGTGGTGCGCATTTGAGGGAAGTTTGTTCGATTTACAGAGTTCGTGTCACAAAGTTGAAGGTGATTTTGCCATTGTTTTTTAGAATTTCTTTTGGGATTAAGGATAAAGTTCTTGTTGCAATTGAAGTGTTGCTGTATTCTTGGTTTCTGAATCAGGTTAGATTTTTGTTTTCTTTGCGATTCTTGTAGAGGAATTCATTGCGGACATTCTTGATTTTGTGATTTGGATGTGTGCTATTGAACCTAGTGTTGAGTTTTTGTTGTTTTCTCTGCGATTCTTATTGAGGAATTGTAGACATCCATTTTTTACCATGAGAAAGGTCATGAATGATTGCCTAAGTTTCAAGGAGAAATAGGGTGTTAAAACCCTAAGTTGCCAGTTTTACCCTTTGTAAGTAGTTAGTTAGAGGTCATTATCACATGTAGTTTTTTAGGTCAGATTGAGTCGGTTCTTTTTGCATTAGGTTTTTAGAGAGTCCATAAACATCCCTGTTAAATTTCATGGCATTCTGAGCCAAGCTTGATAGGAAATAAGGCATTTTGTGATTTAAAGGGTTGTACTGCCCTTAGAATCACAGAAGTTCTGAATGACTGTCAATCTTGTCTCGAATGGTCTTGAGGCTTTGGCATAGATATTTAGGATGTGTTTGGTAGCTAAGTTGATTAGTGGTAAGGTCTGCTGAGCCTTCTAACTCATGATTGGCTCTTAGGCCCAAGGGGCCCTTTTGAGCTCAGATTAGGGTTTCAACTGAGAACGACCGGGATTCGATCTTTTTGTCAAACTGAAGCCTTCACAAGCTTCAAAACACTTTCTTAAAATTTTTTAAAACTTGTTTCGAGAAGAAGAAATAATTTTGAAAGCAATTGGTTAGCAGATTGCAAAACCCTAATTTGGGCCCGGCAGGCCCTAAACAGCTAATTGGTTACCTTTTCTCTAAAAACTTGACTTTGGTCAATGCATTTTCACTTCAAACACTTCTCAAAACATGGAGAATCGAATCACGATCGTTTTGGCACTTGAATCGTCGAATTTGGACTTAAAATGGACCCGAAAAACCGAAAAGCCGAAAAGCCGCAAAACGAACTAACTGGAGGCTTTAAGAAGACACAAGAAACCGAAACCGAGTTGAAACGGGCTGAGATAGACCCACATAGGGCAAAATAAGGCTTAAGGCTCGATGACCATCCACCAAGGGACGGCCAACCGTCCTAGAGGGACGGCTAACCGTCCCAAGATGGATGGTCACCCGAGCCTTTGCCCAATAACTGCTATTTTTTAGTCTTTCTCCTGCCAAGGACTCTTCCAAGCCTTGCCATGTGTCTAGCTCGGCCTTGGGGACTTTGGAATGAGTTTAAAGACCTTGGAAGGCTGATTTGTGGTAATTGGATCATTCCTAAGAGATTTAAACTCAGACATTGATCAATCATCAATTCCAAGCTTCCTTATAAATAGAGAGCTCTGAAATCAGTTTGAGGACACACAGAGAGTCATAAAGATCTCATAAGGCATTTAGAGAGCCAAATTGGTATAGAGTAAAGCCTAAGGGCATTACACCAACCCCCTAAGAAACTTTAGTTGCATCTTTGAAGTCCTTGGAGTTTAAAGAAGGAGCTAGAAGAAAGGGAGAAGGAGGCAAGAAAGGTTAGTGTAATTAATTTTTGTGCTTTAGTTTAAAGTTGCATATCTCTTCTTCTTCTTCATCTTCATCTTCATCTTCTTCTTCTTCTTCTTCTTCTTCTTCTTTTAGGTCCATATGGTAGTAGGATGAATGTTTAGGTTGAGTCTTCATATTTCCTTAGTATGCATGATAGGGATTAACTTTATATTCTAGTATGCATAATAGGGATTAATTTTAGGATTTGTTATATAGGAATGTATGATTAGGAAAGAAGTTTTGGCATATCTTTTCTTTTTTTTCTTTTCCTCTATGATTATGGATTAGGTGTTTTATATGTTAGTATGCATGATAGGAATTATTTTATAGGAATGCATGTTTAAGTCTTTTATGTTAGTAATCATATTAGGATGTTAGTTTCTTCAAGTTAGCATTAATATTGTTCTTATCATAATTATTTTCATCACTTGGAATGTTTGATTGATATATAAAATGTGTTTGAGGGAGCATGCAAAGGTGAGTCTCTTCCCTTGTGATTAAAGTGATTATATAAGGTATGATTCTAATGGTATGTCTTGATCATTTAGTATGCATATTAGGTTGCATGATTAGTCATATTCCCCTTTTATTTGTTATTTTCATAGGTTTTAATGCATTTTAAAAGGTATATATAAATCTGTCCATGGATTAAAAATACCTTAAAAGTGTATTAAAAGCCATTTTTTAGGATCCAAACTAATATAGAAATATGCCTAGGTTCACATAGTTAAATTAGTATGCATTTAGGGCAGTTTTCATGCATTGTAGGGTTAATATTATGTTTGTTTATTTAGAATACATTAGTATGATAGGACATTAGATTAACTTAGGATTAGATAGAGACCCTAGGTTTAGGAAGGTCACTTGACCTTCCCTAGGACTTCCCTTTGTTGTAAGAGTTGCATTCAAATCCAAGTAATTGATTAAGTCTTAGAGTCTATCTTTGAGAGAGATTTTAAAAAATGATTTTTGTTAAAAATAATTGATTTACTAAATGGTTATTTCATAAAATAAGAATATTTTGAAAGAATTTATATTGAAACAATTTCTTTGAAAAAGAAATGATTTTTGGAATGAAATTCCATGGATAATGATTTTGAAAAAGGAAGTTTAAATTGAGGTTTACTTCTAAAAGATAATTTCTATCTTTTAAAAATTCTAAATGCATTAGAAATCTTTTAATTATCAAGTATTTTTGAAAAGTAAATTTGAATGGATAAAAACTCTCGAAGATAGAGTCTTGGATAAAGTCGAACACTTTTAAATGATGTAGTTCATTACAATAGGAGAGTCCTAGGGTGATCGAACTACGTGGACTTTGATTCTTGTCAAGCAACTGACAAGGTACGTAGGCAGTCAATAGGACGCAAGTCCAATCTTAGGTTGACTTTTGTCTTCTAAGGTCTTTAGGATTGTGATTTGTTAGGTTTAGTTTATGAGTGTTGGCTTGTTTCGTTTCAAAACTTGGTTTGGGTTGTACATTTATAGTTGTGTACTGATGATCACAAGTGAAGCCGTGCTAAAATGCTCCTATATCTCCATGGATTAGGATGGTAAGTGACCTAGTGACCTAAGGATTGAACCTAGGAGGTTAGAATTCATTACATTCCTTTTAAACATGTGAATTTGGGAGCTTACAAGTACTTGGATCGATCCAAGTTTGACCTGGATCGATCCCATGTAAACATTATCTCAATCCTTGTCTGTTTATTGAAAGTTGGGCAAGCTGGATCGATCCAAGCCTTGGCTGGATCGATCCAATTTCGAGTTAAACTCAACTACATAAGCTTGTTTTTTGGTCAATTCAATTTGGATCGATCCAAGTCTTGGCTGGATCGATCCAAGATCGTGCAAACCCTAATTTTTCCTACTTTTTACCCTGTTTTCTCATTGGTCTCTTATCACACTATATAAGCATTAGGTCACTCGAGATTCTGTGACCTCAACCGCCAGAGAACATTTCTATTCTCAGACCTACCTTGGTTCTTCACTTGTGGGCTGTTGTTCTTTCCTTTCCAAATTGAGATTAAGCTTAAATGTTCATTAATTGATCATGAACATCTCTTAGAATGGATTAGAAATCTTGGAAACCAAACTTACATGCATCTTGTGAGAATCTTCTGTGGAGATAGGATCATTCTCATGGCTCTTGGATGAAGGGATCAAGAGTGAGACTACTTGGGTAGTTGCTGAGCAAGCTTTGAAGAAGGAGGACTCGATGGACTGAGTTGAGGAGATCTCAGTACACTAGGCCATGGGTTGGTGAGATAGAGTGTATGGTATAATCTCTGTAACTCTTTTTTCATAGTGGATTGCTCTTGTTCTCCCGTGGTTTTCTCCCGAAAGGGTTTCCACTTATATCGTGTGTTCAATTAATACATGTTGATGTGATTTCTAACTATCAAGAATGATGAAATGATACTTGTGTTCATGGATCCCTCTTGATAGTTGATTTATCTTGTTCTCTATCTACATGTTATTTGGTGTTCATATACAATTCAAAACATGCTTGTAGAGTGTGGTTGATTTATCAAATACTTGTTTGAATTTAAAAGGGGTGAAATACTTGTGATCTAGTAGGGATCAGGTTTTTCATGATTATTTTTTATTATTATCTATTATTATATATGTAATATTATCCATATTTTTTTGGTTGATTAGATATGATAGGTTGTTTTTATAAGATTTTGATAAAGCCCAAAAATAATTAAGAGACATTTAATTAGGGTGAGATGGGTGCCTACAAGATGAGTCTTGGAACCTTCCCATCTCATAACCTAGCCCCCGAATCCAAACTTTGATTCAAAGACTATGCTTTTCCAAAAATGGGGTCACTGTTTTATTTTAAATAAAACTCTTTTTTGTGGTTTCCTTATTCCCTAAAAATAAGGTGGCGACTCATTGTTTTATCAAAATCCATTCATTTTTCAAAAACTTTATCTAAGTGGACTCCCACAATAGAGAAGGATAATTAGGATTGGATGACCTTGAGTGGATAATAGAGATGGATAATAGAGAAGGATAAATAAGTAGATAAAAGAGAATGATAAATCGAGAAGGATAATTATCTACTAATCCACGATGATAAGTGAATCCAATCCCAAATAAAAAAGAGAGCTTTCAAATGGGGTGAGGAGGGCTCGAATATGGCGGGTTCACAGGAATTCATTACGGATGTTTTTGATTTTGTGTTTTGGATGTGTGAGATTGAACCTGGTGTTGAGTTTTTTTAATTTAGGGTGTTGTTTGATTTGTAGCTGAACCTCTGCGATCGTTGCTTTTAGTTAAAATTTGATGCTTCTAGGTCTGATTCACTACTAGATTTTGTAGTAAAACAAATTTGTGATGTGAATACATTTTATCTTATTACATTGTCAAAGTCACTACACTGTCAGTGAATTTGGCATTAACTGTGGAAACATTAAGAATTGAATGATGACTACACTGATGCTAGTTTTTGTAAAATACATGTATTGGATTTATGTTACTTTTGCTTCACATATATGCCTAATTTATTAAGATATATCTTATGTGAATTTGTGTTTGATTGTCACATATAACATTTGAAATATGAAATCAAAATTTTTGTTTGGATTAGGAGTTTGATTTTTGTTTTCTTTGTGATTATTGTTGAGGAATTCATGATGGATGTTCTTGATTTTGTGATTTGGATGTGTGTTATTGAACCTGGTGTTGACTTTTTGTGATTTATGGTGTTGTTTGATTTGTAATTGGACCTCTGCGATCGTTACTTTTTAGTTAAAATTTGACGCTTCTAGATCGGATTCAGTACTAGATTTTGTAGTAAAACAGATTTGTGATGTGAATAAATTTTATCTTTGATGGCGAGTTTTAGTATCTCAGCTGAACTGTACGTAGTTTAGTTTATTACATTGTCAGAGTCACTACACTGTCATGCTAATGAAACAACATTAACCAAGTCGGCATCACAATTAACAACACACTTGACATGTCCTGATAAAGAACAAGTAATAAAAAATGAATCATGCTTCAAAGCCCTCCAATTTCTACACAATAAATCAACAACCTCATCAAAACAAATTTTATCACCCAACCTCACAATGCATGAAAGCTCACCATACTTGCATAAAAGAGTAACACAATGCACCATATCTTCTAGTATGATGTAAAATCTGGAAAAAAAAAAAAATTGAACTCCTAATCCAAACAAAAAATTTGATTTCATGTTTTAAATGTTATACGTGACAATCAAACATAAATTCAAATAAGATATATCTTAATAAATTAGGCATATATGTGAAGCAAAAGTAACATAAATTCAATACATATAATTTACAAAAACTAGCATCAATGCATTCATAATCCAATTCTCAATGTTTCCACAGTTAGTGTTAGATTCACTACATTAATGCTATTGTTTGTGAAAGAGATGTGGACAGTGGTGATTATTACAAAGATGAGATAACTTACGTATGCAATTGGAGTTAGAGTTTGATGGTGAGTTAGATGTTCTTTCGACATATTGTTCTCACAAACTGAAGAAGTTATTGTCCAAGGTATGGGCGCATGGAATTACAACTGTGGGTTAACGTTTTAAGGGTGGTGCATTAGAATTTCGAAATGTTCTATCTAAGTTTTCTATAGAGCTATGTTTTGAGTATTCATATTTGAAGAATGACTTGAAGAGGGTAACAGCTATTTGCATACATAATAAGGTAAATAGATGTACATGGTGTTGTCCCAAGTAATATAACCTTAGAGGGTTAATAGGGTTTTAGCAAACTTTGAGTAAATACTACTAAATAAAATTAAGATCCAATTAATTTTTCAAATGCACAAGTAAATAAAACTTAATTGGAAGAGAGTAGAGTAAAGAAATATCAAACACAATATTTAACGTGGTTCGGTCTCCGCCTACATCCACACCTCAAAACTCCGCTTGAGGATTCAATCCACTATCACAAAGACACTCATTCCGGTGGAGAAACTTTTATAAAAACAAGAGCTAGCAGCTCTACTTCATAAGCTTGGATTTGCTCACAAGCTCCAAATTCAACAAGGGTCAAGCACCACCCTTAGCTCACAAGAAATAAATGATTTGGAGTGTGTTACAATAAATACTTCAAGAAGCTGATTCACACTAGTACAAGCTCAAACTAATAGCTTCTCAAGAGATTAACAAAGATGGCTTAAGAATTTATCACAAAGAAGCTATAATAATGAATACCCAAATGAATGCTCTTAACTCTTATGGATTGATAGTCATAAATGAGAGCAAGAGGTGTATTTATAATGCATTTGGTCTCAAATTATCGTTGCAAGACTTACAAGTTAGATGGGGGAAGAGGAGAGCAAAAGAAAGCATTAAATGCTCAACATTCTATTTAAGGAATTAGTCGTTTTGAGTTGCAGAAGGGAACTAGTCAACTAGTCAACAAAAGTAGTCGACTAATTAAGCAAGATTCAAAGTGAACAAATTTTTCGGGCACAATTAGTCGACTAGTCAAAATGTGTTAGTCGACTAGTTTGACAAAAATTGTTACAAAGTATTTTACGGACTGGATTAGTCGACTAGATTCAAAGTTGTTGGTCGACTAGTTGATGTGCCTCTCAAAACATGGCTACTGCATCCTCGATTAGTTGACTAGTTTAAGAGTTAGTCGACTAGTTTTATGTTTCTTAAAACTGGCTTACTGTATCCATAATTAGTTGACTAATCAGCTTGGGTTAATCGAATAGTTTTGTCTGAAAGCCAATTTTTTCAAAAAACTTAAAACTAATTCAACTTCCAACAGTTAGACTAGTTAATTTAAGGTTCAAAAACTATTTTGGACAAAGTTCAAACACTTTATAACTATTCTATGTGATATATGCCAATGCATTATGAATGAAAAAGTTTTGTTTGAGCCATGCAAGGTTAAACAATTGAGATATCTTACATTTAATTCATAATACATTAGTAACAAAATGTTGACTTCAATTTGATCTTCATAAGGCATTTGAATGAGCATAAGTGCATCAAGGGTTGCTTTGAGATATGTTGATGAGCTCCAACAAGATATAGTCTTTGAGTCTAAGGAGGCAAACACTTAACCAAAAGTTAGTGGCTTAAGTAATTTTTAGATATCATCAAAATGTAGTCAACGAAATTGACCTTAGGGCTAACACATGGCGTGTACATGCTCGGTCCAATCCTATAAATGAATTCTTCTATATTAAAGAGTTAAATAATATTCACACATGTGGGATTGCTGTTCGGACATCAAAGAATTCACGTATGAGTTCAAATTTGGTGGCAAGTGAGATTGTTGATACGATTCGTAAAGATAATGGAACTCGTCCTATCCATATTTTGTGTATGTTCAAGTCGAAGTGCATGCAAGATATAACCTATAATCATGCTTGGTTGGGAGTTCAGAAAGCAAGGATTCAGTTGTTTGGGGACTATGCTCTTTCTATTGATCAACTAAGGTGGTATGTTACAAAAGTGGAGAGAACAAATCCGGATAGTAGGCTTGTGCTAGATTTTGATCCTTTTACTGGTCGATGTAAGAGGCTGTTTGTTGCCTTTTCATGCATGTATTGAGGGTTTCAATCATTGTCGGACTATGTTATTTCTAGATGGCACATTCTTGAAAGGTAGGTTTGGGGGGAATCTTTTTGGTGCAACTAGTAAAGATGGTGATCAACATTAGTAATTGCTTGGTTTTTTTGGATTTTGTTTATTAATATGTATTTTTGTATTTTGAAATATTTGTTAGTTGTTT
Organism: Hamamelis virginiana; assembly: GCA_017140935.1. Lineage (NCBI taxonomy): Eukaryota > Viridiplantae > Streptophyta > Magnoliopsida > Saxifragales > Hamamelidaceae > Hamamelis > Hamamelis virginiana. The sequence goes on from JAESVK010000233.1 coordinate 140,266, forward strand.
GGTTGTGAAGTTTTAGGCAATGTGGTTCAGATTCACTACAGGTACAAAACAATTCACTACAGTGGCAGAGAACTTTTATGTACTGGTAGTAATGGTTCCTCATTTAGGTTTTGTTTGTTTATTATTAAGTAATTAACTTTTTTTTTTTTTTTGTAGGTTTGTATCCTTTTGCCTTTGCAGTAGTGGACTCAGAAAGTTATGCAAATTGGGTATGGTTCCTTGAACAATTGCGTAGGTTGGTTTCTAGAAATCAGACACTAACTTTCATTTCAAATCGGAATATGGGACTTGTGCAAGTTATGAGGGATGTTTTCCCTAATTGTTATCACGCATACTACCTTCATCACTTAAAAAGAAATTTGAGGTCTCAACTTGGAGGTAAGTATAGTGGTATTCGTGAGAGGTTGGTTAATAAATTTGGAGCATGTGCATATATTCTAATTGTAGATTTGTTTGAGAAAAAATTTGAGTCTTTGAAGAAAGAAGGTGGTGAGAAGGTGGAGAAATTTTTGGAGGACCTTTTAATTGCGAATTGGAACAATGCAAATTTTAGGGGGAAACGTTATGGTAAGATGTAGTTCAATGTTGCTGACTTTTTTAATTCTTGGATTAAGGATGCTAGGGTTTTGCCTGTAACAAAGATGGTTGATGCAATAAGATTAATGTTAATAATCAAATGGCAAAAAGGAGAGGCAAAGCCTTGAAGTGGAATAGTGAGATTTTTTCGAAAATGGATAAGAGGTTAGTTGCATCTTTTGATGCTAGTAAGAGTTGGTTGGTAAGATGCTCAACAGATTATATTTTTGAGATATTGCCAAATCCATCTTGTACAATTGATTTAAGAATGAAATGGTGCTCCTGTTATCAATGGCAGCTGAAAGGCTTTCCATGTTTGCATGCTGTAGCGGCGATAAAGAAGAGTGGGAGGGACCTAAATGATTTTGTTGAAATGTTTTTCCATGTATCAAGCTATCTTGAAGGCTTATGCGAGGCATATATACCCAATAGCTACTGTTGAAATGTAGGATCCAAGAAACGAACATCCATTTATTCTTCCTCCATTTTCGAAGAAACAACAAGGGAGGCCAAGGAAAAAGAGGATCCCATTTAAAGGTAAAAGATCAAACACATAAAGTGTGGTAGGTATGGTCGCTTTGGGAACCATAATAGGAAAACATGTAATGAGCCACTTTTTAATTGATTAGCAATTGTTTGTAATTCTTTTAATTTTTTTCTATTGGACAAATATATTGTAAGAATTAATTCTGTTTTTCGTTTGAGATATGGTGAAATAAATAGTTCTTGAATTTTTTTTCTTTAGTTTTTATGTGACTGTTTTTTTGGTTTTGAGTAAATTGTCAGTGTAGTGAACAACATGATTCATTACAGTTAGTCATTTTAGCAACATTTGTGCTAAAAACTTTTTTTATGCTACTTTTTTAGTCATTTCAACAAAAACTATTGCTTTCTCAATCACTAGAAATTGACATAAAAGTTTGTAGTGTTTGTGTATTTATTCATGGGGTTCACTATTAAAAGAATAGATATACAAACACCTTTTTGATGTATTTGTTCACCCATCATGTTTGGTGGATTTTTTGGGCTTACTTCTATAGATATTCCTGCATTGATTAACATCAAGGTGTAAGGCAATAATATTTCCATTAGATTTGATAGGATGTCTTCCTCCTGCCATTATCATGTTATCCATTAGATTTGATATATATCTGGACGTTTGCTCTCTCTATTTATTTCTCTTCCCCGACAACCAAGGACAATTCCCCATGAATTATTTATTTATTTTGTCTTGGAGATAAACCTTTGTTTAAGCCAAATTTGAAGGGATGTTTGGCTACTGCAATGGATTATGCAAGTTTGGACTTTTTGAAAAAAAAAAAAAAAAAGACTTTGGCTCCTCCTTTAGTTATTGCATTGAATTGAAGTTGCTCTAAGGTTCACCAAAGAATAAAAGAGAAACCAAAAAAAATAAAGTATTTGAGGAATTATTCATTTGTGCCTACATATAGCACAAGACACATGCAATTACCCCATCATGTGACTCCAGAGATGGTGTATTTCCAATCGTACATGCCTAGTGCACAGTATGAATTGAAACTTCCTCCATTAGGACAATTGTACTCAATTGAGCAGGGGAATAGGGTTCTGCAGGCTCCTATATATAGCTTCCTCAATTCTCAATGAGCAATATCATATCATAGCCTTTTTCATTTTTTCTTATTATGGCTTTTTATTATATTGGTTTTAGATGCTCCCTTATAACATGGCTTTAAATCAAAGGTTGATATCAAAAGCAATGGCATTGACAGTGGTTCTTCCACCCTCCCCACCTTGGTTGGACAACAAAACTCATGCATTTCTTCAATTATTCAACTCTCAAAATAACTTTTCACAAGTGTCAAAATAACCCATTTTCTGCAAATATTTCCTTCATTGGGAATTCAATATTATCCACTACAGCACAAGCAACAACTATGATTTATATATTTGGTAAGAAAAAGTCTAAAGGCAAGCAATTTAACAAAATTTATATGCAGGCAGAGTTAAGCCCGGCCATATACTTGAACATAAGTTAATTAAAACACGTAAAAGTCGTCGCAAATTAAGCCCATTTAGCCAAAACTGACATGCAACCTGAGCCGAGAAGAAGGGAAACATTAGCCCCAAGCTGTAGCCTTAAATTACTTTGCATTCTAGGGTTCATGAAATCCGCAGCCAGAAGGTCGACGAGAGCCATATAAATCAAAATCCCAGCTGAAGCAGAATTGAATATTCCTTCCACAATCAGAGCAGTTGGGCTATTCTCTTTGTAAATATTTGATATTCCCATGCCTATCGCGATTCCAGCTGGGGTCGTGAGAGAGAAGAAAAGTACCATTACAGCAATCGCTCGAGACTTGAATTTTGCCTGCACAAATTAAAAACTTCAAGCTTGTTTCACTAATCTAATTACTGTAAATGTTACTAGTCAGACTCAATTTTCAAAGTTCCCAAACAGACCCTATTTACAAAATAATCGAACTTATCAAATGGGACCAAACTTATCTTGAATAGATGTGCTTTTTCATATGTGCCAAAAAGACCTAAAGAGCCTTTTAATAAAGTGGTGAGATGCTGCTCATGTGTGATAAGCAAGGGCTACGAAGCTAGGAACAGCAGCCACCTCAGTGAATTACTCCCATCCTCTGGTTGGTGAAAACTGACAATTGACAAGAAAGCTCACCTCACTTTTTTCATTTTTTTGTAAATGCTCAATTTGACTCAAGTCTCCGGTTTCAAGTTTCAACAAACACGGCTCATCACGACTCACTGTGATTCATGTACAAGACAACACGTGATAAAAGTCTTCAATGGTTGACGCCCGCCCAGAGTCTCTCTCTGTCTCCCCAATACACAATACACAGAGAGACAAGACAACAACGTGTTGTACGAGCTCACCTTCGATATTGAGTTTTTGACCGAACTGTTTGGTTTTGGTGGAGGGACCACCGGCCCCCAATTGAACAATTTGCCCAGGTGCGCCTAACAAACCAGTCCTAGTCTTGCGGAATTCAATTTACTCCACTTTTTATAATTTCAATTTTCTCTCTAATCTACTTATAATTGTATTAGTAGATGTAAGAACCAGTCCTATAGTCAACCCACTTTCATTGGGAGAGATATTTTGAAAAATTTGATATATTAGATAATCTTTGTGTATATATATCATGTCTGCAAAAAATTACAATAATTCAACGGTTGATTTTTAAAAATACAGGCATTTAAACAACTTTCACAGTATCGAATGGTAAATATCACAGACTGTATTTTGAAAACTTTGAAAACTGATTATCGGATGATTGTGATTTTTGATAGACCTGACAATCATTAAAAGATTATCTAATCAAACGATCGATTTTTCAAAATATTTTCTATAACTCCTAAAAGAGATGGGCGAACGATAAGAAGCGTAAGGATATTATAACAGGATCATTAATTACTCATATATAATGTAAAATTGAATCAAGTGAGCTTCATAAACTCAGCAATCTGAAGTGCACAAAGCTGTAGGGTCATACCTGAGAGATGCATCCACCGAGACCCATGCCTTCGAAAAATTGATGGAAGGTCAATGCTGCTACCAAAGGTTTGATTGTATCTGGACTTTGAGAAGCACCCAGAGATATCCCGATAATTACGGAATGAACCACTATCCCCAATTCCAAAACCTGTCATTTTTATGAACAGAGCAAGTTAAATAATTACATCCACATTTGGAAAATTCAGGAGTAAAATTTATAACTTCACAATGCGCAATTTCATGCTCACCATCAAAGGTGGACCACCTCTGATTTAACTATGATGGAATGTTTGTTTTGAAAGAGAGATGGGATTGAAAAGTAAGATTCCAAGGGCAATTTGACATGCAAAAATAAAAATTTGTAGTGGATTGGAATGATGGAATAAAAATTCAAAGAGAAAGAATCATTGGTCAAACTTATATATATATATATATATATAAAGCTTCTAATATCATGTACACTTGATGTTTCTAGCATCAGGTGTCTTCTTGTATGACCATTTGCAAAAAAAAATTTAAAAAACTGACCGTTAGATTAGATACTTCTATAATATATGTCATTTCTGCCAAAAATCACAATAATCCAACGGTTGATTTTTGAAAAATATAACTTTGAAAAGCTGTAACTTTTTTGTTCTTAAAAATGTTATCATTTTTTAGCAGTCAGTTTTCTCATAAACCAACTGTTAGATCACTGTGATTTTTGGCTGGCATGACATATATTATAAGGGTATCTAATCCAACGGTTCCAAAATTTGCACGGCAAATAGTTCTACAAGAGAGCACCCGGTACAAGATGCACCTCACCATAGCACCTCTCTCTCTCTCTCTCTCTCTCTCTCTCTCTCTCTATATATATATATATATATATATATATATATATATATATATATATATATTATGAGCATTGATGGACTTTTCCATATGAGATTCTATAAGTACAAACTTGCAAAAAAGCAAATTATGAACATTTCTGGCTTTCCTAATAATAATACGAAGATAGAAAAAGAGTGTGAGATCAAAAGTAGTTTAATAATTCAATTCTTTTTGCATTTTCACATATTTACCAACCACTCCTATTGATGCTGATTTGATTTGATTTGAGGAGACTGGATTTGGCAATATGGAAAGTACACCTTGGCACACTACAACTGTTTTTTTCCCCTTTCTCTCTCTTTGTCGTCATTAGAACACTAAAATTTTAATTATTTTGTCTAAAAAGAAAACTATTTAAAAAAAATTAAAACAAAGAATCCCATATGTACAAAGTTTTATAAATAAATAAATAAATAAAATCAAATTATTGATCAAACAATGTTTGGACTGAGAAGAAAAAGCACAAAAATGTATTTTTGAAGTCCAAAAATATAATCATTCTCTTGATTTCCACAATGACAAATGCACATTATTAACTTTTGGGTGTATTTTAGAAAAAAGTATGGGAGACCAACAATTGTTTTTTTAGAGTTCAAAAACATATTTTGGTCTCTATGAGAGGGTCATTGGACATCAAAATTGACAACTTCATAGCAAAAGTAGATAAGAAATTGCAAAATACTGAGTAATTAAGAGAAACAGAGGAGTTATGGAATAAGGTATGTTAAAGAACAGAGGAAACAGAGGAATTTACCCAATCACTAGATGTATCAAAAGAAAATTTTTAACATCAGACAATAACTAGTTACAAAGGTTCAATACACAAATATTTGTAATACAGAATACTGAATTGAAGAGAATCAGAGTGTACCCATTAACAAAAGCTTGAAAACATACATAATGATAATGCAATTTGCTAATCAAAATTGAATAAGAAATTGATTAGTGATACCTGCGAAACTACGCGATGTCGAAGAAGCTCAGAGGAAGCAGAATCTTCCAATACAAAAGCAGAGCCATGTGCATGGCCATGTGAAGCATGTGTATGAACATGAACATGACCTTCATGCTCACCTTGTGTTTCCTCATCACCAATCACAGGCCTAGCCTTATGAAAATGAGACCTCTTATAATAACTATTAGCAAAAGCATCAATCATCAAAGTCATAATAGCAGAAACCATGGCCACAAAACCCGTAAAGGGAAAATTCCCCCATGGATTTTGGCCGAGGCAGGGACTATTCAAACTCTCAAACGCATCAGGCAACACATGGATGAATCCAGTGGCCAGAATTACCCCTGCAGCAAATGCTTTAATCATGAAGAAAATATCATTTTCGGGTCGTAAAGCTTGAATTTTCTTGCCCAAAATTGGAAGTAAAACACCGAGAGCACTCGCTATAAGAATCGAACATATTGCTCCAAGCTTGTATTTGATAGCCTCTTTTTGGTTACTTGCTTCTGTATCTGATTCGCATGTGCATTCTGCCGATGCTAAGAGAGGTACAAGAAGGAAAACAAGAAGTAAAGAGACTACTACAGAGTCATTCATGGTGTCTGTGTTTTCTGTTTTCTGTTTTAGAGAGAGAGAGAGAGAGAGAGAGTTGGGGGTGGAATGAAATGCTGTAAACTCCTACTTCATATAGAGTTGATGAGTTACCAAAAGAATCAGGAAAAGCACAGTAGTAATATGGCGACATGGAATTCCATTCAATGGGTAGAGAATGAATGTGGGATGGACGCGTGTATGGTTGTTTCAATTATATGACGACATTGTGAGTTAAGATGGAGTTAATATAACTTTAATTACCATTTACGCTTTAATATATGAGTCCATTTTATATATAAGGAAAGGAGATGGAATTGAGGAAGCTGCAAGTATGCTGGCTGTGATGGGCAGGCACCTTCAGAATCATTTTTCAATTTTTATTTATTTATTTATATATTATGGCAGTGCCTTCACAGACTAAATTTCCTTTCCGATCCTATTAAAAGCAGATTATCTATATTGAAATTAAAAAATTTACGAAAATAATATTTTCACCGCTTCACCCAAATTTTTTTAAAATTCGATCCTATAACCTCCAAATTTGCATTCAGTGTTACTTAAGCTTTGCCATTCTATTTTCTCAAGTTTGATTTTAGTCAAGACTATTTTCTCACCTTTGATTTTAGTCAAGACGGTGGTCATTTGTGGTGGCCCACTGGTATTAGTAACGACTCAGGTCAAGCTTCTGCTTTTATTGAAACCTGACCATTTGTTTGCACCAAAACAATAAAAAAATAAAGGAAACCTGACCATTTGGTCTGTCACATTTTTGGATGGACTTGCTTCTCATTTATATCTTTAATTTAATGCACCAACTCATCATAATTTCACTGAATTTTACAGCAAATTCTTGCGTGTCCGCGTTTACGTGAGTGAGAGGCACTGACTCAGGAGTTTCAAAATATGAGAGAGAGACTGAGGGAGAGAGGGAGAGATTTTTTTTTTGGAAAAATTATCCAGACCCATTAGATATTGAATTTCATACTCTAAACACTATAATATTTATCCATAATTCTTTCCACGATTTTTTAAAGTCAACTTTAATTATTTAATGACAGATTTACCCTTTTTATTATTTTTATGGAGAGTTTTATTACATTTTAAATAGTGTAACTGTTTTGCTAATATTATGGTAAGTTTTCGAGATATAATTTAATTCAAATTTTGATTTTTAATTGTGATATATCCGTTTATTGCTTTAAACAAATAAGTAAATTTAACTATTTTTATAAACTAGAAATAAATAAACGTATTTGGAAGTAAATAAATTTACCTATATTTATTAACTAGAAATAAGTAAACTTATTTGGAAATAAGTAAATTTACCTATTTATAAGTCTTTAAACAAATAAGTAATTTACCTATGTATATAAACTAAAAATAAATAAATGTTTTTGGAAATAAGTAGATTTACCTTTATATATTAACTAAAAATAAGCAAACTTATTTGGAAATAATTAAATTTACCTATTTATATGTAGTAAATTTACCTACAAATATAATCTAGAAAGAATAGTAATTTTATTTCAATTTTCTCTTTCACAAGGTATGATTTCCCTCTATTTCTCCTTTTTTTTTTATACTTTTTTTGAAATATGTTTTAGTTCTCATTTTCATTATCATTTTTTGACTTTTTGATAGCAGACCCACATGTTGCAAATATAAATTTATATGTCTTTAAACAAATAAGTAAATTTACCTAGTTATATAACTTAGAAATAAATAAACGTATTTGGAAATAAGTAAATTTACCTATATATATTAACTAGAAATAAGTAAACTTATTTGGAAATAATTAAATTTACCTATTTATATGTATTTAAATAAATATGTAAATTTACCTATAAATATAATCTAGAAAGAATAATAATTTTACTTATTTGGCATGTTGCAATGTGCTTCTTTCACTGGGGCATTTCATCGAACATCTTAGGTGCTATTTCGGGGTTATGGAGGATTAGTGTATGCAATGTAAGGACGTATAACAAGCTAGTGGCGTTTATGCATTTGGGTCCTAAACAACAATAGTCTACTACTGCTCCACTGTTCATAATTAAGCTAGGAACTGAGATTTGGTGGGGTTGTAAGACAGCGAAGTAAATGGAATCGTCCATTTTGACACGTTTATTTTAGGGGATTTGTTGTCGGCTGCAATTTCTTCCCGCCCCGAGGATTTGTCACTGACTCTTCCACTCTCCGTCAAGGTCGGATACCATTTCTTGCTGCTATAGAAATGTGCTTCTGCACAACTCTCGTAATAGGGATATGATCCATTCTCTGCCGCCTAGAAATTCGGTTGGAGCTTATCCTAACCATTTTCGTCCCAAATTGAAAATAGTAAAAAATTTGAATTTCTAGTAATTAATTGAGGGTATATATGTCAGATCATATTAGATGGATAAATATAAAATTTTGACTTTTTGGGAAGGGGTTTTGGGTCTACTACCACTACACTAGGGGGTTATGGGTTATATCCCCCCTCCCCCCCTTCTTTATTTTTTAAAGATTTAGATGGGGTTTTGACCTGTTTAAGCCAATTCATAACATATTTATTCTTTGACCCAACAGAATTTATTTATTTTTTTGTTTTTATTGTTTTTTTTTTTTTTATATACAGTTATTCTGACCAGCTTGTGCACCAGACTAAATCCTGCACTCTGAAAACCCAACAGATCATTATAACAAGCTTTCTCTTAATAAAAAGGAAAATGTTATATCTCTCAAAAATATTGTCCCAAAAGTGTATCCCAAATAATGCGGCGGTTGATCTAATCCTTCTCTTTTTTTAAAAAAATTGTTAATTAATAATAAATGAAGGTTATGATTGATTTGTGATAATTTTTTGGGATATATAGCATTACTCAAATAAAAAAAACTGTTTAAAAATACTTTGTACCTGTTAATTATTAATTTATATGGAATACATCATTAATCATAAAAAATTGCCATTAACTAATGTTGGTCGGGGCAAAGTAGCATCTTGAGAGATGATATAGATTCTGCCTTCATCATTGTGCCCCTTTTAAAACTTGAATTTACAGAATTAACTTTATAATATTTATTTATTAATTTCCAAAAAAAAAAAATTAAAAATATCTCAAAGAACTGTATCATCCACCACAATTAAATTTTTGGAATAAATTTTTGGGATTCTTCATTATTTAATGCTACTGTTTGTGCAATTGCCATTGAACATGCATGTATGCTTTTAATAAGATACCAAAGCAACAAAAGCCCACACACCATGCAATATGCAATTTAAGAAACAAGTAATCCGAACCCAAATCATCATTTTCAAATTGAGAAAGACAAAAAGAGAAGATCCTTTGATTAAAGGCACTCTTTGGATTTGCATTTTATATGTATTCATTTGTTTTTATTTTTGTTTTTATTTTTTGTTTTAAATTTGTAATAGAGGAATTTAGTTAAAGGTCCTCATTTAGAAGATTTTAATGCCAAAAGTCCTCTCAAAAGAGTTTTCTTTCCAAAAGTCCTTTTGGTATGAATTGGACA
>JAESVK010000233.1:200281-226707 GCA_017140935.1 Hamamelis virginiana
ACAAAGTTTCAGTGAACTATTGAAGCTATCGGTGTGATTGATCACACAGGTACCAAGGGCCTTTGGTAGATTTCTTTCATTTTGAATTTGCTTGCGACAAGTCATACCATTAGTATGAGTTCGTTTACCGCATAAGGGTGATCTATCTTGATGATGAATTCCACAATAACGAGAAAGAGAAATTAATCGTTCGATGTCTGCTCGTACTCCCTTCCTCAGTTTTCTCAGCAACTGAACTGAGGTTCAGGCTTGGTTATTCTTTTTCTTTAGTTATTTATTTATTTATTTCATTTTAATTTTTTTGCTTATGAATTATTGTTTTATTATTTTTATTTTTAAATTTATTCTCACATTTGCATTTTCTTTTCATTTTTCATGTTTTTCAAGCAGCCAAACCAATTTTTAGGATTTGATTATAGTTTTATTTATTTATATATTAGAATTATGCTAAAAAAACTAATTAGCGATATTTGATTTTAGGGTAAGTTCTTGGTTGTGAGTTCATTGTGTAAGCCAGTGTATTGACCATCAACTGGTGAACTTTCTTTCTAGGTCTTATGAAATGTTGCTGATGGAAGGGAAGCTGATTTATGCGCAATTTGCTTTGCTTGTGATTGCATGTATTGTTTTCGAGCTTGGCACTTCAGATCCGGTGAGAAAATAGAATGTGATTCACACCTTTTTTTGAGGAGTGCTTGTTGAAGAATTTGCATGTGTTACTTTGATTAAAGTTCTGAGACTTGGTTTTGGTCTTTTAGATCTTAAATGAGACTCTTCCTGGGCATGAAGACCATGAGGGTATGACGTATTGTTATTTTTTCCATTGTATTTGTGAATTCTTGTTGGTGGTACTAGAAAAATGTTTATTTATTTGTTTCTTTTAGAAAAACCTAATGTGACTAGGAAAAGTTTAGGAGGTATTATGCTCAGAAATATATGTATGGAAAGAGTGAGACCTAAAAGATAAATGAAAGAATAACTTTCAGAACAACTTTTGGAGATTAGGGAAGTGATGTTATGTTATAAGGAAATATTTTTAATTTTGAAAAGTTCCCAAGTACTAAAATACCATGTGTCTTTACAGAGAGTGCGACTGAATGAGATACCTGATAAATAAAAAACGAAATATTTCTAGAATAAATTTACGAAGATGAAGGAGCGATTTTATGTAGCGGTATCAAGAAAAGACTAGTTTAGTGATTTGAGAATATCTAGAACTTTGTCTCTTTAGAAAGAAGTTTTCTAACTCTTCCAATGCTGCCATGGTCTTAACTATTATTTTTGGTGGGCCTCAATATGATCGAATCTAGACAATATAATAATATAGTACTGTCTAATATTGTAATATCGATTTATGGATTTATATAATTATTAGTTATTTAATAGATTTATATATTTATGTAATAGATTTATTAATAGATTTATATATAGAATAGCGCTTAGAATGAATGATTCATGAATATAAATGATGAATAAAAAAATTCAATGGAATCATGAAAGATGGAAAAATCTGTTGGATCTTGTCTTGCCATTACATTATATTGACAATTTAAAAGAACTGTTCATACTATGAGCTTAGTATGATGGCGGTTGGGCAAGAATGCATGCCCTCATCATCTAGTGGTTTGGGACATCTCTTTTTTAAGGAGGCAGCGGGGATTCTACTTCCCCTTGGGGTTGGGTACCATGAAAGGAAGTTGATCATGGATTATCAATAAGCCTAGAATTGATTCTTCCTGGGTCGATGCCAGAGTGGTTAATGGGGACAGACTGAGAATTCGTTGGCAATATATTCACGCTGGTTCAAATCCAGCTTGGCCCAATAATTCGCTGATCCACCATGAAATGATATAGCCCATTTGTTTTCCAAAAACTCTTGATAAGAGGAATAAAAAAAAAAATTAAAAATTAAAAATTTATCATGTATCCCTACTTCTATTTATTTGCTGTATTTATTTTTATTTGTATTTGTTCCCAGAAATTTTGATCTTGCTAATGATCTAGATTCATTAGAATCTGTAAGTATAAAGTCTAAGGAAAAGAGTAAAGAAAGAAATAGACTATTTTTTGTTCATTGAAAGAGTGATTATAAGTCGAGGCCAATAACGAGAGGATTTATCCATATCGCTCTCACTAAAGTGCGTATCCATGTGGCATGGATATCAATATATCATTCATGTCTATGTTACAACACGGCGACGAAGTGTTGGATTGCTGAGTATTGCAAAAACTCACCAAGATGAATAGAAGTTGAAGACATCTTAGGCGACTAAAAGTGGTTTTATTATTTTATTAATTTTTCTAACCCACATTGTATTTTTGCAGTGATCCTTGCGGGGATGGATACATATTGGTTCTCGTGTATACTTGAAACCAAGAATGCTTCCCAATCTGAGAAGTTATTTCATTAAATTGTTGTGCAGCTAATAGGTGTTGGGTAGTCACCTTTTCTAATCAATCATTATTTTTCCATGTGTAATTTTGGGAGCATTTAGTTTAAAAATGGCCATGGTATGTATTATCTGTGGATAATATGTGGAAGATAAATATTATGCTGATAGAGTTAAAGAAGGAAATTAACAAATAATTTACAAAGAGATTTAAGGTTATAAGGAATAAAGGAAAAAATTTCAAATTTGTGATCTTAAAATAGCATAGCTCTTTTTTTCCTGGGTCTCCTTTTGAAGAAAAGGCCTTTGCATTCCTAATACGGTAGGGCCTCCTTTACAATCCGTAACTTTTTTGTTCAAGCTATGAAAAAGAGCAAGTAGCATAATAGAGTTATAGGGTATATAAAGACTCTGAGACTTAAATTTTGCACCAAATATTACTATTTATTTTTTGAATCTAAAATTTGTTTAGTAATAATCTAAGACATAATAGAAATCATAGGAGTTTTCTTAAAAAAGCTATAAACTTAGAATGATACTGTTTGGGTTAAGATTTGAATTTAATTGGAGTATTTTAACAACTAGAAGTTTTAAATTCTATTTAACAATTATGCACAAAGCACGCTCATACTACATTGTAAAATAGTTACTGTCTTAAGTTTTTGATATCAAGAATGTTATCCTATGAGTGTCTCCAAAAAAGTTGAGGTCTAGAGCTACAAAATAGATTGTCATAGTTATTGTAACTCTTGATATCTTTTTGTGAGTTACTTTTATGTTTTATATTTTTCAATTTTTTTAGCATGATCAGATATTTTTTTCATTATGGTTTTTTGTCTATGTTGTTGTTAACTTTGGTACCTTTTTTTTTCTTTTTTTTTGATTCAGGATTTATATGCATACACTCATTTACTAAAAACAATGACTATCTATATAGTTTATGTAGGATCTGAAAAGAAAAAGGTTATTTTGTGAAAAAAAAAAGGGTGTTCTATTGCCTAATATTGTACATATGATATGCTTACTTGAAGCCTTGATAATTATGCAATAGGCATCATTGATTGCCTGATCCCTTTAAGAAGAATTGAAACTAGAGGCATTTGGGACAAGTCAAAGTAGTTTTGACTTGTTTATTTAATTTTTAACATATAACTCATCTTCTATTCTGGATCATGACTCACCTAAATCACTACATATTGGTTTCAGTCTATGCTCAAAAGATGAATGCTTCCCATTCCAAGTTGTTACTTGATAAAATAGTCGCTTAGCCTGTAGGCAGTGACAGTCACTGTAAGATATTTCTCTTAGGCTCCATATGAGTTCCTCTTTAAACTTATAACTAATATTCAGCGTGTCATTTTGTGAGCATTCAAGTCTAAAAATGGCCCTAGTGGTTATAGCAACAATCGCATAATTTCAAGAGAATTTTAATTTGATAGAGTAAGAGAAGAAAATGTGTAAATTAGAGAGAGATTTTAGGCCTTGGCATATCAACTAGTGTTTATTTTATTGTATTTTGAAATTTTATCAATGGCTTTGTCCCAAGTATAGAAATACATCTATTCTGTTCTGATTATGGATTCTATTCATAGTTTATGCAAGCCACGTGTAAGCTTTTATATTGAAAAGTTTCATTTTCTTTGTGGGCAGCACCATGTCCTTCTGGTTGGGCTATCGGTCCAAACAAGAGTAAGTGCTTTCAATATATTGAAAGCTCCCGGTCATGGGATAATTCAGAGACCCAGTGTATAGGTAATGGTGGACACTTGGCAGCCCTGTCATCATTTCAAGAACTTGTCTTTGCTCGAAAGCTGTGTAGTGAACTCAGCAATGGCTGCTGGGTTGGAGGGAGAAGCGTCAACTCTACTATAAGCCTTGGTTGGAAGTGGTCTGATAATTCGTCACAGTGGAATGAATCTCTCTTTCCTGGGGCTCCTTCTCTCTCCAATTGCACCAATTTGTCATGCCGCATCAATAGTTCAGTCGATTCGTGTACATTGATGACGAATGGGTCCACATTCCTTGTGGGTGAGAGATGCAACATGTCTCATGCTTTTATATGCATGCTCGATATCGGTACGTCCTTAACTTACATATCACAGCCAGATTTTTGTTCATCTTAATCCTAATTTCTCATATCCAGCTTTGATAGATTCTTTTTTTTTTTTTTTCCTCTTCGAGAATAAAAATGTTGTTTTTTATATCGATAATTCATTTTTCTGATTATTTTGGTGGTTGATATTTGGTTGTTTGCTTCATTGCATTTTGTCACCCATACTAAAAAGAGCTTTTTCCTTTGTTCCTTTTCCTTTCAGAGAACAAATGTTACCACATGCGCTGCCACAGGGAATATCTTATAATCCTTGCAGTTGTCAGTGGGTTAATCCTATGCACGACGTTTGCTGTTGTGATTTGGCTCCTTGCTTACAGGCGGAGTAAGAGACGCCGTAGGTCTCGTAGGCTATCTAATCCGGCAGCTTCTGCATTAGTCCCCCCATCATGGAAAGTCTTCACGAAGGAGGAACTGAGATCAGTCACAAAGAATTTCAGTGAGGGAAACCGTCTTCTTGGAGATGCCAAGACTGGTGGCACGTATAGTGGACTTCTACCTGATGGATCCAGGGTGGCAGTTAAGAGGTTGAAGAGGTCGAGTTTTCAGAGGAAAAAGGAGTTCTATTCTGAGATTGGAAGGGTTGCAAGACTTCATCATCCAAATTTGGTGGCTGTGAAAGGATGCTGCTATGATCACGGCGACCGGTACATCGTTTATGAGTTTATAGTTAATGGACCCTTAGATAGATGGCTACACCACATACCAAGGGGAGGAAGGAGCTTGGATTGGGCCATGAGAATGAAAATTGCCACCACTCTTGCTCAAGGAATTGCGTACGTATAAATACTTGAACCTTTCTTTAGTAAAAGCACACTGTATATGTGAATTGCAGTTATTCTTTTTCATGTTATTTGCTTCTTATTTGTTACTTTTTAAGCTATCTATCCTTTTGCAAAAATTTCATAAAAGGTATTTTTCTATTTCCATACCTTGGTGCAATGTTATTGTTTGGCAAAGAAAAATTTTCAAGATAGAATCATATGGTTAAAAGTCTCAGCTGTGGATGTTGTCCCTTCTTGGCTGCAGTGAGACTTGGTCTCGGGCAAGACACAATTTTATGCATGAAGAATTTAAAAAACATCCAAAAAATTTGTAGAAAAAAATGTAGCAATCACATTAGAACCATAAAATAAGCAAAACAAATAAATTATGACACGTAATATAATCGATTCATATCAAAATCGGCACTAGCACTATTGTAATAAACTGTTTCCAACATCGCAACCTTCAATCAAAACAAGAAAGAATGAATTAAGGAGAGGGCTATTATCAATTGTATTGATATTAGTTTGCATTCCTCTGAAGGTCCTCATGTTGTTTTACTTCGTTCTATAATGTTGACTTTTGTAGTAAATTAAGAAAATTATCTGTTGTTGTGGTTTAATTGCTGCAGACTGCTCTTTATTTTATTTTATTTTTATTATTTTTTGGTTGGTAGCTCACTTCTATTTTTCAAAGCAGATTCCTCCATGACAAGGTGAAGCCCCATGTTGTGCATCGGGATATCCGGGCCAGTAATGTACTGCTGGATGAAGAGTTTGGAGCACATCTAATGGGGGTTGGCCTCTCGAAGTTTGTGCCATGGGAAGTGATGCATGAGAGGACAGTGATTGCTGGTGGTACATATGGGTACCTTGCACCCGAATTCGTGTACAGAAATGAGCTTACAACAAAGAGCGACGTTTACAGCTTTGGAGTGTTGCTTCTTGAAATAGTGAGTGGGCGTAGACCTGCACAGGCAGTTGATTCAGTAGGTTGGCAGAGCATATTCGAATGGGCAACTCCTCTGGTGCAGGCTCACCGCTATCCAGAGCTTTTGGATCCCCTCATATCTTCTTCTTCTTCTGCTGACATTCCGGAAGCTGGTGTCATTCAGAAGGTGGTGGACCTTGTATATGCTTGCACACAGCATGTTCCATCTATGCGTCCCAGAATGTCACATGTTGTCCATCAGCTGCAACAGTTAGCACAGCCACTTGTTGTAAAGTAAGTTAAATCAATCTCTGGGTTTTTCAGCATATATGACTACAAGAAATGTTCAATTGGGATTCTTTTTTTTTTAAATCTAAATTTCCCCTTAGTTATCAGCAAGGAGAGTTACTAATGCTAATGGAGTAGTTTTATAAGATGACTTGTTTATATGTCCAAATGGGATGCTCCTCTGGTGCAGTCTCACTGCTAATGTAGTTGTAAAAGATTTGTACTTTCATGTGGAACAAAAGGATAGATTTGTGTTTAAGTATATCTTTATTCCCAGTTAAACTATTGATTAAAAAAAAAATGGAAAAGTAGTTTCCAAACCAGGAATTCTGAGCACACCCAAGTCCAAATTTGAGGAAATTGCATGGAGATGGCAGTATCTCAGGTATTGTTGAATGAATCTGACTGTGATTGTAATCTGAATCCTTGCTAGAATGGCAAACATGCTTGTGTACACCTTCACTTTGATGCAAGGAGAACGGAGAACCAAACAGAAATATGGGGGAGAAAATTTAAGGCCTTTTAGTTTTTAACAAAAAAACAATGGTCCAAAATTTACTTTAATCATGAATGTAAATGCTATTAGCTTATATGAGAACTTGTGGAGGAGCAGTTATATTGTTCAGTCATATACTTCTATAACCCCATCTCATAACTGCATGATATTATTATCACTCATCGGACCCAGGCACCAGCTCTTCCACTGGTTCCTGTTGTAGAGCCATGTGACAATTGATTCGGAGGTTGCAGGTTCCATGTAAAGAAATAATCAGCACCATACCTCATGTCTTCTATAGTTTACCAATTCTAGATTCCACAAGAAGACAATCTTAGCATCGACCAGAGTCAGATAAGGAGCATAACCAGTCACAGGATTTGTACAACTGATGTGCTATTTAGCCTATTTTATTAGATAAATGAACTAGGATCTCTTGTTGTACAAGGGCAAATCATCTCTTAATGTAGTTGTACTAATTTACATTTGGCTCCTGTAATTTACATGTGGGTCTCCAGGAAAGCCACGATTGCCAAACCAGCAGCCCAAACGTAGTTGTACTAATTTACATTTGGTTCCTGTAATTTAAATGTGGGTCTCCAGGAAAGCCATGATTGCCAAACCAGCAGCCCAAACATCATCGTCTAATACGTGCTCTGCAGGGGAGTGACTAATGCCTCCACGACAACGGACGAAAAGCATCCCAACCTGTTCAAAAGATTCATTGTCATATGCAGTAAAAATCACATCTTAGGCACCTTTTGGGATAGCTTTGCCTAAAATCATTTTTGGAGCTCAGAATTCTACTTGATCTAAAAGGATGGCTGATAATTACTTCTAGATGACTCTAAGATGGTTGGTCAAAGTTAGGTTCCCAAGCTTTTGATATAATCACTTTCAAAATGTAAATTTTGATATATTAAGAGTTTGTTGTAGACCTAACTTTTAAGAGATATGTGAAGAGAATTCGCCAAAAGTGATTTTTGGTAAAGCTAATGCAAATGGGGCCTTAGTTATCGTATATGAAGTAGAAAAAAACAAACCTTAGTTAGATGATACATGGCCATTGCGTCGTGTCCGGCTCCACTCATCAGAACAGGCACTTCATCTTGGATTTTACCCACCATTCTCTTTACTGCAGTGTAAGCTGCAGATTTTAGCTGCGAACTCAATTCGGTATCACAAATCACTGCGTTGGCATCATGCTGAAATTATCCATACTATAGTAAGTTATTCGTTACTAGGGAAGCAAAAGGGATGCACGGCACACACCTTGTATCGATAATAAGTTATTGGTTACGTTCAATGAAATGAAATTCACACACCTTACGTTCAATGGCACAAGCTACAGAGCGCCTCTCACATATTTGATGCATCTGATTGGATAACTCATAAATAATGGCCTCACGTCCCATGTCATCCATTGCACGTAGATCTACAGTAAAAGTTACCTGCAACAGAGAAGTTCATTTTCACTTCACGCCTTAACAATCTAACTGATCAATTGAATATAAAGTATCCCCATTTCTTGTAATCAAAATTAGCAGCGCAAGGAGAATGATTTCTTGCCTGGCCTGGAATCACATTACTTGCGCTTGGCCAGCATGATATCTCTCCAACAGTACAAACAAGGGAACCAGAAAGAGATTCCACTTTGAAATTGTTGCAATGACCATCATAAGAGAGAAAGTCCTTAGGATGTTTACAAAGACTTTCCATCATTACAATTAATTCAGCAGCAGCAGCCATAGGATCCTGGCGCATAGACATAGGAACGGTTCCAGCATGCCCTTGTGTACCTGTCACTGTTACCTGCAAAGTGAGTGCATAAAAGACTGCTCATTCAAAAAAGTAAAAAAAAAAATACTTAATTTTGAATTAAGGTAAGGAGGTGCATGTTTTAAATGCTTACATCCATATTTCACATATGTCTAGGTTCGAAATTTATAGGTTGTGTTCACCAAAAATCAAAGTGATCCAACAGTCGGTTTCTTAAAAAATCGACCGAAAAAAACTGATGACATTTTAAAAAACAAAATTTAGAAGAATAAAATCCAGTCTGTCCCAAATCGCCTAAATAGAAGGCTTGCTATAGCTTCATATACATGTATTGGGCCCTCCACCTACAAGCTTAGGCTTTTAGGTTGGAAACTTAACACAAAGACAGGGACGAAGCCAGTAATTTGGTTGAGGGGGGGGCCAACTTTAATTTTGCCATATAGTGAAAATAACTCTTGTATCTCCTTTGCTTGTCACCATACTAACCTCGGGCAGAGTCTTAAGACTTTACTTCAATTAGGATGAGCAATCTTTGATTGATTGTTAGTGCTTTTTCTTATTTCTAAGAAACTTTTTATTTTTATTTTTTATGAAACCACCGGTAGGATTACAAGTTCCTCTCACACATATCATGCTTGCCAAATATCAAATTAATGTGAACTAAGATTAGCAAAATTTACAAAATGTGTATTGCTTACACAAACACCATGATGTACCAATTACCATTTATATAAACCAAAATTTACACATTTACTTTGCCTGATTACTGCGCATTTCTTATCTGGTCTGTATTCTCAACTAAGACATCTACAAAATGTGTTAATGCCAAAAACAATCAGAGCTACTTTTGTGCAGTGCTGCGCGCTGGGTATTCCTCTCCCAACTCCTATGTTCCAAATTCACTATTCAAGACTTTTGCATCTACTAAATTGAACAAAAGAGAAAACTACATAGTTTAGTACTTAAATGACAGTACCGAATTGGGGCATTACATAGACCAGGAGACAAACAAAATACAAGCCATTTGATCTTTATTCTCAAACATCCACTATTTCAAATTTCTTCTATTTGTGAAAGCTTGTTAGCTTGCCCAAATGCCAAATATCAAATTAATGTGAACTAAGATCAGCAACTTTATCCAATTGGACTGATCAATCTAAATAGAACGTTATGGAAAAGAAACTAGCATCTTAGTTTCTCCACATGAAAAAACTTGGAGAGGTACCCAGATAATTTTATTCCACTTCAAATATCTATCATTACATCATTGAAAAAAAGAAAAGAAAAACACATTATTAAAAAAAGAAAAGAAAAGAAAAGAAAACACATTACACATGACCCAAGATTTCATTTCTTCATAATTTTCCTCTGTTTTCCCGGAATCCAAACAAAGTGTCAAGTATTATATCGATTAAAACGATCAAAATAAAAGAAAAGTAAAAAAACATGTACCTGACAATAGAAGTCTCATCTGATCAAGTGCGGCATGAAATACCTCTGGCTACGGGCAGCAGGCTACCTGCCTACCTCCGGTGACTCGGTGAGCAGTGACGAAATGAGAGGGTGGGAGAGAGAAGAGGGCAAGATGCCGGGTTCTGCTGTGCCGGAGACGATGGCTTCCTCCCGCTACCCTTCGGTGAGCAGCGACAAAGTGAGAGAAAGAGAGAGAGAGAGAGAGAGAGGAGTGTTCTAGGGCTCGAATGTTTGAGGAGTGTTCCTACTTCCTTGCTTTTGATATGAATGGGGTTTTTTATAATAATAATAAAATAAAATAAAAAAGTTGAGGGTTGGCCAAAATAAAATTTTCAATAATTTGTAAGTTAAAAAAAAAAAAAAAAAAAAATTCAGGGGGCTCCACGGCCCCCCCTCATTGTGAACTGGCTTCGTCCCTGCACAAAGAAGTCACAATTTTTCACAGTGACATTTTCCATAAACTAACCGTTGGATCACTATGATTTTTGGCAAACATGAAATTCATAAAAAGTTCACCTAATTCAACCGTCAGTTTTTCAAAATCTGTTCAGCAATTAGTCATTTAAAGGTTACCTTATGCAAAGTTGTGTAAGATTCACATTATAATAGACTCCATGTACATATATAGGGTAACAATCATTTAAGGACCGGTCCTTGAGCTTAATTTAAGGACCACTCACCATTAATATAGGTATTTTGAAAAACCGACCGTTGGATTAGATAATATTCTTATGTATGTCATGTCTGCCAAAAATCACAGTGATCTAGCGGCCAATTTACAAAATATAAACTATTAAACAATTCTTACAACATCCATCAGTAAATATTGTTAGAGTGTTTCACGAACTGTATTTTGAAGACCGATTGTAAATCACTATGATTTTTGGTAGACATGACATACATAAGAAGATTATCTAATCCAACGTCGATTTTTCAAAATACCATTGGCTATGTAAGAAATGGTGAGTGGTCCTTAATTTAAGCTCAACGACCAGTCCTTAAATGATCATTTGTGTACATATTGTTGACAATGCTGCACGGGAGGTCTTTCCCAGTGATGATGCGAACGCGGCCTCAGCCACAAAGAGGACAAGGCCCGAGGAGACCTTCACAACGCTGATGCATTTGCGACCCTACCTCACATGGAGAGCAGAGTGCGAAGAGGCCTTCACTGTCAAATTCCCTTAGCAAGGCTAAAGATGCTCGCTTGGGGGCGAATGACCCTTCAGGGGTGTACCCACAATAGTGGAAGGCAGGGAGTGCAAGTAACCCTAGCTCCCCCTGTGTTGGACAGGGCAAGAGGTTAGTCGCCTTTACCCCACCTAAGGTCACATATGGGGATTGGTTTGGCAGTTGGGACAGGGGCTAGCCAGGGCAAAGGGACACCCTCGCAGGTGGAGGAAGGGTCGCCCCTTTTCCTTGACCTGATTAATATGACAATCCAAGGCAACTTATGACACGTCGAGGACGTAGCATGAGCCCCTCATCACAGCTATTGACCCGTCAAATCGGGGACTGTGCATGTCCGCAGCTCTGACACAGCTCAGGGTTGCGACCCTGAGGTTGCATGTTTCAGTGATAAAGGCCGTACGACCTAAAACTGACATAGTGCTCTTTCCGCTGACCATCTAGCTGTTCCACACTCTTTGCCCCCTAAAAAAGGACATGCTTCCAAGAGGAAGCAAAGAGGAATTAAGTGTCCTCCACAAAGTCACAGATCTCTAGGCCAGGTCGACAAAAGTCGTCCTCCTAGGTCATGCCTATGCTTTGCCATCTCGGTCTACACTGTTCCCCTTCCATTTGCAATCTCGCTTGTTCTCTCTTCCTTAAAATATTCGCTCGAGCCCTCACGGTTGCCTCACGAGGCTAACCTCAAGGTCGATTGAGCCTCCCTAGTCCCTAGTTTACTTTGTAAACACACACACATGTACACATACATATATACAGAACCGATCCTGCAAGGATGTCCTTACGCTTCTTATCGTCGGCCCACTTTCATTGGGAGATGTATTTTGAAAAACTGAACATTAGATTAGATAATCTTCATATGTATGTCATGTTTGCCAAAAATCACAATGATCCAACGGTTGGTTTTTAAAATACAGATATTTAAACAACTTTGACAACATCAAACAGTAAATACTACCAAAATGTTTCAAGGACTGTATTTTGAAAACTGATTATTAGATCACTATGATTTTTGGTAGACATGACATTTATAAAAAGATTATCTAATCCAACTTTCGGTTTTTCAACAGATCTATACTATGGCTCCCAGAAGGGGTGGGCTTCTTATAAGAAGCGTAAAGATGTCCTTACAGGATCGGTTCTGTGTGTGTGTGTGTGTGTGTGTTCTTCAACTTTTCCTTTTTGAGTTAATCAAATCTAAATATGTGTTTAATACTTCAATCTTAGTGGGCTTGAGCCCTTTTAATCACTGACTATTTTCTTTCTGAAACTGCATACAAATTCTAGTGAACTTCTTCATGCTTAAGTGAACATATTTGAAACAGAATTCTGATATGTATGCCAAAGAACATGTCACAAACCTTTAACCGTGTCTGTCCAGCTATGCCTTTCACTACACCAAGAGGCAGACCTACCAATTCTAATACTGGTCCTTGTTCAATGTGAACCTGCAGCATGGAACCAATACAAGAGCAGAAGCAGAGCATTCAGAATGTTAGAAAATTACAATCTGAAATAACTAAATTTATAACTGAATTTCCACTGGATAATCTGTATAGGCTGAGATACCTCAACATAACCCCAAACGGACTCTGGGGCATACTTGAGCTGAAACAAGCTTTCCTCTGTAGTTTCTACAGAATTCTCCTTAAGAACATCTTGCAATGTTACACCACTGAATAAGGATTATATTTAAGTATACTGGGAATAAACAGTCTTATGAATAAATATAAGCTATGAGTTACCCAAGCAAACCTTTTATCAGATATCTGCAATGCTGAAACTGGTAAGATACCAGCAACAGCAGCGCTTCCTAAGAAGGTAGATTGAAATCTTACACCCTCCTCGTCGCTAAATGCAATAATCTGCATCGTTCAAAAGTAGGAGCAATATGACATCAATAAATTGAACTAGCACTTTTCCATCGCCCCATCTAATTTATAATCTCAATTTTAAGCTTTGGATAAAACTAACATGCAAGAGCAAAAGCATTTGAGGACAAGAAAGATTCTAGCATTCATGGCATCATGCTTTGTTCATGTAGTTTCTTTTGATTCTATTTCAGCAGAAATTAAAAATTTCTCACCAAATCCTGACATGGTGCAGATATGAGTTTTTACCATTCTTGGAGTTGGGATCAACTGAATCCACGAGAGGTGCTGGAGCTATGACACAAATATTTATAGAGAACTTTTAGAGAAAATTGAATGCCCGTTTAGAGAGTCATCCCCAAAAGCTAACTTAAAAGGCACGATGAATTTTCCTCAAGCTTGACCATAAACTATCCATTGTGGGCCTAAAGATTTCTTATTTATTTATCGGATAGTTTTTCCAGGAACAATCATTTATCGAAACAAAGGGCGTGTAAAGATCACTAATTTCTTCAAAACATCGTTCTAATTGCATGTAGATAGCAGTTCCAAAAGAACTCTGTCATAGGAATTTCTAGACGGGAAAATAATGTCACATATAGAACTGTGGAAAAATGTGACTGGTATTGCAGGTAATACAAGCTAAAAACACCCATTAAACTGTGCAATGCACCACCCAAACAACTTTTCAATGAACTATAGCATGATAAAGTTAGAATCAGATATTTAACTCACCTCAACAGGCCGCCTCAATTTTCCTAACTTCCCACTGACTTTTAAAACCTTTAATGCAGATAATGCAGAAATTATACCCAATGACCCATCGAATTTTCCAGCATCAACAACTGTATCCTGTTAGACACACATAACTTTCAATTACCAGAATCAAATTAATACTATGAAAAATTAAAATTAAAATTAAAATAAGAATTAGATAAAAGCATTTAGCACGACCCAGTGGGAGGCCCATGCGATGGGCTATGAGCATACCAAATGAGAACCAATTAACAGGGCCTCAGCGCTTGCATTCAACCCATCAACTCGTCCATGTACGTTTCCCATCTGGTCCACCCACCTGGAGATCAACATTAGCATCAGTCGAGTTTCTGAAAAAAATTTAAGAATGGACATAGGAAGAAAAGCTCACGTTCTCAAACCAGCATCCTCCATCCATCTACGAATATGATTTCCAGCCTCTACAGAAGCTGGACTCAAGAATGTTCTCTCAAGAAAGTCATCAGCATCACTTACCTGCCAAATAGGCAATAATTATCAACATTTGGAAAGTACCTTTTTAGGTACTATAACATAGATCAGATGAGGCATATAATAAATGAATATGAATCAGAGGGACAAATGGCGCAACTTGAATATAGTTCACACCAGCAAGAGGAAAATATCCTAATGACTAGTTTCTCGATGGGATTATCCAGTTCATTAGGTTTAGCATTCATATACTTTGTCCAACATCTATGATTTTTACCAAGTTTCTATGCTGAGATGGTCAAAATTTCTCACTTTTTCTCACAATTTTTGGTAGAACAGTCAAATTAATTCTATGTTAATTTACCTCAAATTTGGTTTAGGCACCCATATCAGAATTAAATTAAATAGAAATTTTCAACAATCTTGGTGAAGTTTATAGATTTTGTGATCTACTTTCAGATTCAGGACATGACTGATCAAATCCTAGCTATTTCCAAGGAATTAGATGTATTTATACTCAATACTTGCTGGTCTATTTTCCAATATAGATGTGAAAAAGAAATTTAAAAAAAAAAATAAAAATCATACTGGGGCCATAATGTGTATGACTTTTAAGGATCATCTTATATTTATTCAAGTAAATTATCACAAAAAAAAAAAAAAAAAAAAAAAAAAAAACTCAATAGTTTCAGTATATTGTGGATTAAAGAATATATTCTTGAATTTGGTGGCTGCATCAAATAAGATCAAGTTGGCCATATGCCCATATATGCTTATAATCAAATATAAATATGTTCCATGGAGTGTGAAGACTACAAAAATTGTGTTCAACCAATCCACCATACGATCCCATTTGAAGATCCTTACATTCACCTTATGCCATAATCTATTGGAGAAGTCTCCATGATAAAATATTTTATCAGTAACGTAAATTATTTATTTTCAGAGCCAAACTTATCCTAGAAAAAATACAGTATGAAAAACAATGAAAATCAGATCTCAACTTCATCACACTAAAGAGCCTCATCAAGCATTTACGATGAGTTATATTATGCTGAGTGTGAGGCTTGCAATATCCTGGGAGCAATTAAATATACCGGTAACAAAGTGGAGCAAATAGTCACCAGCAACTTATTTGGAACAGAGTTTGTGATGTGGATACCATATTAAAGCTTAATATATCGTCTTGAATATGATAAACAGCAACCACAAAGTAAACATGATCCAAGGATGGAACCATCAACAACTGTATCTAAATTCTCTACCTTCCAAACAATTGTCTACCACATGATGTGCTTATGGAGGTCTGAGACTCAAGATTACCACTATACTCTGTTTGGTTGTTGATAAAACAAGGAAAAGAAAGTTAAAACTTGAAGTCTAACAACTACGATGCCAACTTCAAACTGTTGCAAGATTTCAAGTTATCCATTCTATTCCTCCATCTTCTCAGCAACTAAATGGAGCATCAGTGGGAGTTTCTAACTACCATAAAGAGGTATAATGTGTTGTAAGGAACATCATGAAAGATACTCCTGCTTCCATTTCCCCGACATTACAGCTAACATTTGATCACAAAATTCAATATGGCTGCTAACTTTTGATGCAATTATGCATTAAAATATGACAATTATTAAATAAGAAGGTAAGGGATCAAACATATACACTTAAAGATAATTATAGTGTCAAAGGCTAAAATCATTTTCAAGACATTTGAGGGATTGAATCAATCACCAGAGAGAATCTCTCTTCCATATCAACCCTCAGCTAGAGATGGTAACCTCACATGCTACATTATAATATAGTATCATATACTCTAGAATGGGATAAAGGGAAAGATTCTATTATAAAATAATAGAAAAGAAAGATTCCAAGATAATATAGTATCATATATAAGGAAAGATTCTACTATCCTAATATAGAGAGTATTGAGTGTCCAGCAGATACATACTGTAAAAAAAAAAAAAAGGGAGGGGAAAGATTTCATTTTCCCAGTCTAGAATTATTAAGTCTCTAACAGATGCACATGCAGGGCCAATCTGAAGCACCGAGTATTCTCATATAAGCACCCTTTTATGGGAAATTTGACACATTTACTCATTATTTATTTTGGTAGAACTTGAGAAAGATTCTAGATGTAATATATTAATCAAAAGAATCTTTCTCAAGTTCCACCAAAATAAATAATGAGTAAATGTCTCAATTTCCCATAAAAGGGTGCTTATATGAGAATATTCGGTGCTTCAGAGAACCTCTGCATTTGCTACTGCATGTGTATCTGTTATATGGATCTATTGTGGTCCAACCAATCATCCGAAACAGAGATTTATGCTTCAGATTATAAACAATTTTGTCCAAATCATACATTCATTATATAATTGTATTGCAAATCACATATTTATAGAAATTAAATATACCAAGAAACCAACAATTGTAAATACACAGTAAACTATTCGCTGGAATATCGGAATAAAACACAGATAAGCACTAGCTTAGTGTTCAAGAATGTCACTCCTGGTCTGTAAAGACATTAGCTACGCTACACTTGGTGCGGCTTGCAGAAGGATGTGCCGTATTATTATCATAATCTGATTTATTTAATAACAATAACAACGGCAACAAAGAACATCTCTAGTTAAATATGTAACAGAATAAAGTTTGCTTAAATACTTTTCCGAGTTCATTCAGTCTTGCCACAGCCTCGTCCCTCAAAATTTCTGGAAACAAATCAGTCCTTCCCCCTTCAATATCTTCAATTCCCGTACCTAATCATTTCAAAGAGCTTTTGAAATTTAAATTCAAATAATTATGCAACACTGAAAAATCGGTTCATTGTCACAATTTGGATAACAATAAAATGAGGCTGCTAAGATTTTTCTACCATTGTTTAGAAATTACTGCTATTTCTTGTAATGAAAAGAATGATAGAAAAGAACAGAAAATGCTAAAGAAATCATTATTTGGAGCATTTTATTTCCTCCTATTCTTGCCAAAAAAAGAAAAGAAAAAACAAATGAAGCCTTCATATTTCCTTCTATTGCATTCAATAATACTTATTTTATTGAGTGAAGTAACATTTTTTTTTTCCTATGAAACAAACAGTAGAGAATGTAATTAAGGTTCCGGTTGCGTTTCAAAAACTGTGTTCCATTTTTAAAAATGAAAAAGATAAGAATGACATGGAAAATGCATTTGGTGAGGTGTTTTCGAATTTTTTTTTTTTTTTTTGTAAGAAATTCTCCAAGGACAGATTATTTTCTGACAACATCAAAAAGTTATTTTCCGTGCTTTATAAAACTCAATGACGGATGACTGCGCAAAACTGCGAGTTTTCATCGGTTTTTGAGTCACGACCCAAACCAAACGGCGTTTAAATCATCTCATTCATTTTCCAATGTTTTCTCGGCAACCAAACAGATAAAGAGAAAAAAAAAAAAGAAATAAAAGAAAAAAAAGGAGATTCAAGTTTACCAGTGAAGATATAGGCAGAAGCCACGGTTGATAAGAGAGAGAACACCAAACAGATAGACATATTCGATATATATCTAACCATTACAGAGGAACGAGTTTTGGCGAGAGGAGTCGCCATGGCTGTTGCAAGCAAAAACAGCGACGCAACTGAGCAGCGCTATTGTGCGCCCAGTTGGTTTTTTGATTGCAAGCAAAAACAACGACGCAACTGAGGAAGCGCCCACGTGTCTCTCTCTCTCTCTCTTTCTCTCTCAACCCCACACACCCTTTGTGTTGTGTTTGTGGGTCGTGACTCGTGAATGCTGGGCATGGTAGGTGGGTCCCATATGACGTGGCGAAATCGTGTGGGTGATAAAGCCATGCAACAAGTGACGTGGCGAAATCGTGTGGGTGGTGAGCCATGCAAGTAGTGAACACGAAAGTGCGCTTGAGTTGCCATGTTGGACAGAAAATGGTGGCCCGTGACTCGTGATAGCATCTGGAGACTTGAAGGTGGGTGGTGGGCCCCGCTATCCTTCACATGGTAATGGTGTTGAGTCGTAAACTTTGTAAGGTGCGGTGCTTATCTTACTCATCCATGTCATTATTTTATTTTGGACGGAAATTTTAATATAAGATGCATCGGATCCAATTTTATAATAGATATTTTTTTTAAGGTAATTGTAAAATACATTTTGAAAAATCGATCATTAGATTAGATTCTCTTCTTATGAATGTTATGTCTGCAAAAAAATTATGATAATCAAACGGTCAGTTTTTTTAAAAATAAACTATAAAAAATAGTGATATTTTGAAGAACAAAAAGTCACAGTTTTTTAATCTTACATTTTTCAAAAACCGACCATTTGATTACTATGATTTTTTTTGTAGAAATGACATTCATAAGAGGGTTATATAATCTAACGGTCGGTTTTTCAAAATATTCTCTAAAATTTCCCCTAACAAAAACTACCTAATTAATATAACTTTATATCAAATATACCTTATATTAGTATCTCTATTATTATACAAATTATATATGTACCGTAACAATTAACAAAACAGAATGTGCAGCTTTTTTGTTTTTAACGTAAGCTAATCACTGTTCATCGTATAGTGGCATATTTTAGGTGTACTTAATAATAATAGAAATGAATGAAAACAATCCTTCTTACGTACTGTGGAAAAACAAAAAATAAAATCCGGATTTCTTTCCTTTGGGGGAATAGTAACGGTGCAATATTTGACTGGAAATTACTGTTTGATCTTTTGTATTATTGGTTCACGGTAAATATTAAAGTTTTCAATTATAAATTCCGTTCAACTTGCCCGTCCGATGTGGTCTATTTGCCACGTCGTTATATTTTACATGTTTATCCTTATTTCTGCTGTAAACGGCAGAACTATCCTTTGATATATTTTCACTGTCCTTATTTTTTTTACTGTCCTTATAAAAGACAGTGAAAATATACCAAACAATAAAAGTAGTTTAAAAAAAAATGGTAAAACTACCCCTTGGTATATTTATTGGAGATATGTCCTAAGTCCATTCCTAAAGAGCATATCAATTACATATTATAATAAGAAGGTATTACTTGTATTGTATTTAATTACATGATAAGGTTCATGAATGAATGATAAAAAAATATATATCTTAAGATGTTTAGATAGAGAGACTTATATTTCTCACACATTTATTCTAAAGAGTTCCTACTCATAGGTTTATCTAATTGGATATTTATAAACCACTAAGAGTAGCATAGATTTAAACTGGCTCCAAGTGGAGGATATGTAGTCTTTACTATCTGTGTAGTTACACTATAGTTAATCTGTGTGTGCATGTTAGATAACATGTACACTGAACATGATCTGAAAAGAATATTTTTATGGAGTTAAAGTTAAAGGAATATTCTTATGTTACGTCCATTGATTGATAATCCTTAGACCTGAGGCACCAGAGTTATCTTGTGCATAAGGTATTAGGGTTTGATAGTATTCCGTACATACTCTATCCATGAGAATGTAATTAGTACTCATTGATTCTAGTGAATTGTGTATGAAGGTAGATAAGTGCGCAATAAGGAATCATCACTCTCACTTTGATGAGAAAGAATGTCAGGGTTTGTTCACAAAGATAAATCTCATATTAAATCTCTGGCCAAAGGTGAACTGTGAAAGAGTTTCATCGAGTTCATCTTATTGAGATTATATTTTGTGGAACATATAACAAGTTGTTAAGTAGGATTTGACTTTTACCATACCTGATTATCTTAACAATGACATTAGGAGATGAAGGATTAAGTAACAACCCAAACCTAGGGTACGTCATGATATGTTGCTAAACGTCACTCATGACTAGTGAAGGCCTAATGATAAGTGTTATCATTGAGGGCAAAATTGGAATTATTCTAATTGAACCTTAAAATAGAAAGTTTCTATTTTAGGCGACATGAGATGTCCCAATCTACTACTAGATTAGGGTGAACCCAGGCGACATGAGATGTCCCAATCCACTACTAGATTAGGGTGAACCCAAACGGTCACACACATAAGGGGCACAAGAAAGCTTTTTAATTTAAAAGAGAGAAAAGTTTCTAATTTAGTAACTTGTGGGTATCTTTTTTAATTAAAGTTAATTAAAGAGAACCAAGTTGCAAAATTAGAAATCCTAGTATTTGTCTATAGATATAAGGGCTTAGGTGCATGCTAGCACTAAGTCCACTTAAACTCTAGAAAGAAGATAGATCATCAACCCCACCCACCTTGGCCGTGACCTAAGGATCATCTCTCTATCAAGACCGTGACCTAGGGAGCCTCTCCCTTAGTGGCCGTGATATTCTCTCTCTCTCTCAAGCTTGCTTTTGCTTAAGTGTTGATCAATCGTTAGGAATTTTAAAGTCTTGTGTTCGTGTGGATACCTTGGAAGCTTCATAACTTTGAAGCTTGGATTCGTTCTTAAAGATTCTACAAAGGTATTCAAGTAAGTTAATTAAGTTGTTTAATTAATGTTCTTGTTTCATTCATGATCCTATGCTTAAGTTCGAATCATGGGATGTATCTGTACATGGATTCAACCTATGTTAAAAATTTTGTTGTATGTTTCTTTCTGTTGCGAATCCATGGCCACATTCTTTCAATATTTTCACTATCTTCTATTTTTATTGTGTTTCTTCTATTTTCACAGTAAAAATATAAAGATAGTGAAAATATAAGGACATTAAAAATCTTGAAAATATAAGGACAGTGAAAATAAAAGAAACATAACAAAAATCTTGCAAACATAGTGAAAATAAAAAATAAATAAATAAAGGGGAATTGGGGCTGGATCTATAGCACCGCTCATTGGTTGACAATATTTTGCATTCTTATGATTTTTTTATTATTACTTATTTTTTTTGCATCTCTATGATTTTGATTGAAACACATTGACCTCTATAGTTTTGATTTGTGATTGTACTGTTTTGTCAGTTAGCCATTTATTTTTATTTTTTTATTGAAAAATGATGTTAGGCTTGTTATTTTTTGGGATTTTCGGCTAAAAGTCCTATTTTAGAGACATATCTTGCATAAAGTCCTCGTTTAGGATTTTTAATGGCTAAAGTCCTCTTTTGACTTCTTTTAATGCACGCACAGTCCTATAAGTTAAAATTATTATTTTTAAATACTATATGTGAACCAGCTAACCCGAGGGATCGAGAGGCTTTTTCACTTGGATCATTGTGGATTGTGGATTAATCATTATCCGTCTCGATTTATCCGTCTCGATTTATCCTTCTCTATTATCCACATTTATCATTCTCTATTATCCACTCAAGATTGGGTTTTGAAAAAGGATAAGTGTTTGTAAAAAAACTGGGATTCGCCACCTTATTTTTAGGGAACAAGGAAACCACAAAAAGAGTTTTATTTTCAATAAAACACTGACTCCATATTTTTAGGAAAAGGAAGTCTTCGAACCAGAGTAGGATTCGGGGGCTAGGTTATGAAGTGGGAAGGTTCCAAGGGACTCCTTGTAGACACCCACTTCACCCTAATTAAAGGTCTCCTAATTACTTTTGGGCTTATTCAAAATCTTATCATGATGATCCTATCATATCTAATCAACCAAAAAAGTAGTATAGATAATTACTAGATAATAAATAATAATAATAATAAAAAAGAAACAAAAATCCTAAAGACCTTAGGAGACACAGAGTCATCCTAAGATTGGACTTGCGTCTTATTGGTTGCCTACGTACTTTATCAGTTTCCTGATAGAGATCAAAGTCCACGTAGTTCGATTACCTATGATTCTCCTATTGTAATAAACTACACTATCATTAGCATTCTATCTTATCCAGGGGCGGAGCCAGGAATTTGTTTTAGAGGGGGCACTATTTTGATTAATTAACAAATGTGTGGCGGTTCGGGGGCAGCGCTCCTAGAGGCATATATATATATCAGAGGCGCTGTTATAAGGTGCACCTGATGCAAGATGCATCAGGTGCCCTCCTCTATAGCCATCTGTGATGAAATTTTTTAAAAACTGACCGTTGGATTAGATACCCCTATAATGTATGTCATGTCTGCTAAAAATCACAGCGATCCAACGGTTGGTTTATGAGAAAACTAACTGCTAAAAAACTAACTTTTTTGTTCTTTAAAATGTTATCATTTTTTAGCAGCCAGTTTTCTCAGAACCAACCGTTGGATCGCTGTGATTTTTGGCAGACATGACATACATTATAGGGGTATCTAATCCAACGGTCAGTTTTAAAATAGTTTCATCACAGGTGGCTGTAGAGGAGGGCACCTGATGCAAGATGCATCAGGTGCACCTGATATTAGCACTTCTAATATATATATATATATATATATACTTTTATATGAATTTAGAATTGATACGAGTTCTAGATTTGACATTATATATTATTCTCCTCTTTGAACATAGCCAACTTATTAAATTTTCTTAAATTTAGTTTTATTGCAGCCTTGCAGATACTTAAACTCCAATTTTAATTACATAATTTAAAATAAATATTGATTACACTTTTTACAAATTGGATATTAAATTAGAGACCGATAGAATGATAAATACTCTTCTGAAACCACTAATTAAGACCAAATTTTAAGTTCAGTCCTCAAATAAATGACTAGTGATTTAATGACTATTTGAAGTAGTACAATTATAAATTTGGCGGCTATATTTTATAAAATAAGAGATTAAAGGGATGAAAATAAAATTTGAAGAGGGAGCACTCTTATATTTTCTACCAAATATATAATAAATATATATAAAAATTTATTTTTTTGCAAAAGTGGTGTGGGGGCACTTGCCCCCACTGCCCCCACCTTGGCTCCGCCCCTGATCTTATCCAAGACTCTATCTTCGAGAGTTTTTATCAGTTTGAAATTCTTTTTTAGAAAGTAATTCATCAATTAATAGATTCCCAATGAACTTAGAATTCTTTTTAAAACACAATTCTTATCCAATCACAACTCTTCTCAAA
Source organism: Hamamelis virginiana (assembly GCA_017140935.1). Lineage (NCBI taxonomy): Eukaryota > Viridiplantae > Streptophyta > Magnoliopsida > Saxifragales > Hamamelidaceae > Hamamelis > Hamamelis virginiana. The sequence goes on from JAESVK010000233.1 coordinate 223,717, forward strand.
ATGGAAATTCTATCCTGAATCAAATACTTTCAAAAGGTGGAATTTCATTCCAAATCAATTTCAAGAGTTCCAATTTCATTGGGATTCATTTAATAGTGAATTAATTTTAATAAAATACTAGTTTTAAAAGTCCTCTCGAAAATAGAATCCTAAATTCACCAGAATCCTAAATCTAGTGTAATTCTTACAACAAAGGGGAATCCTAGGTGGGGTCAAGTGACCCCCCTAGTCCTAATGTTTCTAGCTAATCCTAGGTTAGTCTAAACACCTAAAATACTAAATGCATGCTTGCTGGAATTTAAATAAAATAAATAAAAGATGCAACAAACAATGCAAACAATGTATTAAAAAAAAATGTCCTAAATGCAAACTAAGTTATCTATGTGAACCTAGGTATATTTCTAAGTTAATTTGGACCTAAAAAATGATTTTTAATTCATCTTAAGGCTACTTTCAACCTATGGACAGATTTGAAAGTGATACAGAACATGAATTAAAACCCAATAAAAAAACAAAGAAAAATGTGGAGATGAACTAAAATGCAATCTAACATGATATGCCATTATTGCTATGTATAAAACAATGCAAAATGTGGCTTAAAAATGATAAAAAAAAAGTCCATTTAAAGAATATATTCAAATCTGGACGGATTTGAATACATACTTAAAATGGCTTGAAAAATCATTCTTAATCCACACAAAATACCAAATAAAAATCCTAGCATGCATACTAACATAATAGACTGAAACACTTATGCAAGTTAATCAAGAAAAGTCACATATTCATGCTCAAAACATTAAATTTACCATAAGGGAAGGAACTTACCTTTGCTTGCTCCCTCAAGCACAATTCATACATCAATCATTCCAATGCACTCCATATGGTAAAATCAATTGAAATAAAGCAAGAACAATACTAAGCTTGATATACAATGCCTAAACTATTTCTAACATCCTAACAGTGACTGTTGATACAAAAGACTCAAACTTTCTTATGAACATGCATCCTTACCTAAAACAGAAAATTGCACACATTAAACCACTCCTAATATGCATTGACTATTTAACATAACAACTAACATACTTGAATAATATAGGAAAGGCTATCCTAATCATGAAAACCTCATTCAAACACCCTAACATATTATGAGACTCAAAACAGAAAACATGCATCCATAAGACCAATATTATACAAGCATTAAACCAAACCTATTCTACATCATGCATTCCTACCCCTAACCATTAATACTCAAGCTAAAGATGATTCCTAAAGTATAAGAGAAGAAGAAGAGGTAGAAGAAAACTATCATATGCAAACTACCCAAAAATTCCTAAAATTAAACTATGTTATGTAAAAACTCAATACAAGAACAATGATATACTTAAACATACCTTTAGCCTTCTTCTTTCTTGCTCCTAGCTCTCTCTTCTACCTTCAATGGCTTCCAATTTCTTGGCTAATGATGGTTGTGGCTCTCTAGACTCCTAAAAGTCCTCTAATGCAATGTTAGCCCCCTTCCCAATTGATTTATAAGTGAGGTATATATAGAAGAGCCCTCTATTTTGATCAATGGTTCACATTAAAACCCTAGGGAATGATCCAAGGGTCCTAAATGTGTCTTCCAAGGTCTCCAAGGTCGTGCTAAACCCTCCTAGCCGAGCTAGATAGGCTATAGAAGAGTCCCAAGGGCATGAAACACTCAAAAAGTCAAAAATTGGCAAAATAAGGCGGATGGCTCGGATGACTGTCCACCCTAGGACGGTTGACCATCCACCATGGATGGTTGGCCGTCCCTAGGGGGATGGCCATCGAGCCACCAGCCCACATTTGCCCTATATGGGTCCGTTTCAGCCCTTTTCAACCCGGTTTCAGCTTTTTTCGGCTTTTCGGGCCTGTTTTAAGTCCAAATTCGACGATTCAAGCGCCAAAACGATCGTGATTTGATTCTCCCTGTTTTGAGAAGTGTTTGAAGTGAAAATTTATTGACCAGAGTCAAAGTGTTAAGAGAAAGCTGACTGATTAGCTGTTTTGGGCTTGCTGGGCCCAATTTAGGGTTTTGGAATATGCTAATCAATCGCTCTCGAAATCGTTTCTTATTCTCAAAACAAGTTTTAAAATCATTTAAGAAATTGTTTTGAAACTTGTGAAGGCTTTAGTTTGATAAAAAGATCGAATCCCGGTTATTCCTGGTCGAAACCCTAATTTGAGCTTGAAAGGGCCCCGTGGGCCTTAAGAGCCAAACATGAGCCGAAAGGCTCAACAAGCCTTGCCACTGATCAACTTAGCTACCAAATACATCCTAATTACCAATGCCAAAGTCTCGGGATAACTCAAAACCGGCTCGAAGGTTTTTAAGTGCTTTTGTGACTCGAAGGACAACATTGCCCTTTAAGTCACAAAAACCTTAATCATCTATCAAGCCTGACTCAGAATGTCATGAAACTTGGCAGGGACACCTATGGACTCTCTAAAAACTAAATGCAAGAAGAATCGACTTAATCTGACCTAAAAACCTGCATGCGATAATGACCTCTATCTAACTACCCACAAGGGTAAGACTAACGACTTAGGATTTTAACACCCCATTTCACTTCCACTCACAGACAACCATTCATGACCTTACGTACTTATGGTCAAAAATGGATGTCTACACCATAGTTACCCTTTTTGCTACAATTTTGACTACGCCGGATAGCGGATTTCACTATGCCTGATGCTGAATTTCATTAAGCTAGAAATCGGATTTCACTATGCCGAAACTGGATTTGACTACACTTTTTACTGTGTCGAATTTTTATTATCAATTTCACTGTATTTTTGGATTTCACAGTCCTCGTATTCTTTTTTTCTTTAACAATACCAGCCACAAATAAAACCTAATCTACCAACATCCTTCTCCAACTCAAGGAGGTAGAAGGAAAATGTTCAGTTGTGGACAACTCTGCATGGTCTACACGATCATAGTTGTCCTCAGCCAGCACTGAAAGGCTG
>JAESVK010000233.1:226717-242467 GCA_017140935.1 Hamamelis virginiana
AAAATTATGTAAAAATAATATTAAATCAATAAATATGAATTCAGTATGTTACATAATTTTCATAATAGAAATAAAACGAAATTGTTTGATAAAATTAGTAGTAAAATTGCATTTATTTTTTATTTTTTGAAAATAACAGATTGAATGTAAATTATACTATATTCAGTTATTTGACAACCTAGTTATATAAGTATTTATAAGAAAATTTAATTTGATTTGAAAAAAATAAAAATAAATTTGTGGTATTTTATGAAATCATACTTATTAATAGAATTTTATTGTAATTTAGAGTACCTTTATTGTAACTAATAAAAGGCAAATATCCTCTCTCTCTCTCTCTTTGATAAAATTTCTTGTTATTTATTTTTTAAAAAAATCTTCAAAACACTGAAAAAAGAATCAATCTTTGTTGATAACTTTTTGAATTAAGAAATTAATTGAAAAAATGACTCTTAAAAAAAGCAATTAAAGAGATTTTGGGTAATTATTGTTGCAAGAGGGTAAAAGTGTCATTAGCATTTAATGAGAAGGCATTTTAGTCCATTAAAAGTTTTTCCAACATTGGAACTTATATATATATATATATATGCCTTGATAAAAATCTTGAAATGCCCTTTATGCCCCCAAAGCTTTTAAAGACACCACCCCCCTTTTTTTTCCTTTATATTCGGCTAGGCAAGCAAGAGAGCAAGATAGAAAGAGAGAGAAAGAGAGGGACAAAGGGCGCGCTATGTGGGTGAGAAGGGAAGCTCTGTTGAGGATGGAGACAAATTGATTGATCAGATTTGGCAATCCACCAAAGTCAAGATGGAGCCATGCACCAACTTTGGGGAGCTACCTTGGTAGAGTGGCTTGGTAGGATGGCTTGCCGTTGGGCTTGTTGGCGGCTTGTTGTTGACTTTGCCTTCCCCATCCCAGCTATAAATAGAGCATGGGATGTGTGACAAATGTGTGTGGCAATGCAGCAGAGAGTGCTTAGAATTAGAGTGAGAGAGAGTGAGTTGAGTCGAAAGGTGTTTCTACTCCTTCATTTAAAACTTATATATTCTTCGTATAGTGAAGTTGCAGCAACCCCGTGGACGTAGGCAATTGCTAAACCACGTAAATTTTGTGTCTCTCTCTTGTGTGTGATTGTTTGGTGTTCACCTCTGGTCCTTAGGGCACAACAACTGGTATTAGAGCCAAACATAGGGTTTTTTTTTTTTTTTTTTTTTGCCTAGAAATCAAAGTGTTCAAAAACATGTTTTGAGCATACAAACAAGAAGTACACACCGAAAAGATCACAATGGTGAAAACCGTAGTAAAAAATAAGCCTCCACATAGCCTCATGCGCCGGTCATCTTCATCACCCGTGACTCTATTCTCGACCAGTTGACTCGGTCCAAGCCTGCGACCCGAGACCATGTCATCATGACGTAATCATTGCGTCATCACTAATGTCATCACCAACCCGCACCCGGCCTTGCCTGACCCGTAAGTCCGGTCTGTTGACCCGCTTCCTCGACTCGTGTATTAACCATGAGCCTCTGCATGTGCCGCACATTATCCGCACGCACCAACTTGCTTTTTTGGGCTTGTTTGCTGTTTTTAGCCCATTTTGGCCTGTTTAAGCTCTTTCCTAGCTAATTTGACGATTCCGGACGCAACTGCGGACTCCGTTTGTTCAAATTCGAACTCAAAATTAGACCAAAAGAAAATGATGGCAGGAGAATAAACAAAGGTCGAAGAAATTGAGAAGTTTGATGACACATACTTTGGGTACTGGAGGATGCAGATTGAAGACTACTTTTATGGGAAGAAACTGCATTTGCCTCTCTTGGGAAATAAGCCAGAAGATATGAGAAATGAGGAATGGACTCTTCTTGATAGACAAGTGTTAGGAGTCATTCGACCAACACTATCAAAATCAGTTGCACATAATGTGGTAAAAGAAAAAACCACAACAGATTTATGAAGACTTTATCAGATATGTACGAAAAGCCATCAGCTAACAACAAGGTGCATCTGATGAAAAAGTTGTTTTACATGAAAATGACGGAAGGTACTCCAGTCATACAGCATCTAAATGAGCTCAATACAGTCATCAATTAATTATCTTCTGTTGAGATTGATTTTGGTGATGAGGTATGTGCGTTGATTGCTCGGGCCTTATTGCCAAGTAGTTGGGAGGCTATGAGAATAGCTATAAGTAATTCTTCATATAAAAACAAACTCAAATACCAAGATATTTGAGATCAGATTTTTAGCGAAGAGGTTCACACAAAGGATGCAGGTGAAAGCTCAACTTCTGGTTCTATCTTAAACCTCGAGATGAAAGGCAGTAGATTTGATAGAAATTCAAATCAAGGTAGATCAAGGTCTAGAAGAGGCAGAAGTAAATCCAGACCTGGAAAACTACCGGAATGTTGGAACTGCGGAAAGCTTGGCCACTTCAAGAAGAATTGCAAAGAGCTACTAAAAAAGAAGAGTGAGAATGACTCTGCCAATGCTGTAACAAAAGAACTACAGGATGCTTTGCTCCTTTCAGTCGACAGCCCCATTGATTCTTGGGTGTTGGACTCAGGAGCCTCATTCCATACTACTACACATCGAGAAATCATGAAGAACTATGTGACAGGTGATTTCGGAAAGGTGTACTTAGCTAATGGAGAAGCATTGGAAATAGTGGGCATGGGAGTCATTCACATCAAATTGCCTAATGGTCGGTATGGATGATACAGAAGGTTCGACATGTTCCCTAGCTGATGAGAAACTTGATCTTTGTGGGATAACTTGATGCTGATGGGCATGCAATAACGTTTGTTGGTGGCACTTGGAAGATTACAAAAGGAGTTATGGTATTAGCTCGTGGAACCAAAACAGGTACTCTGTATATGATTTCGAGTACAAGAGATATGGTTGCAGTTGCTGATGTAAATGCTGATACCAACTTATGTCACCGAAGGCTTGGTCACATGAGTGAGAAGGGGATGAAAGTATTTTTATTCAAAGGGAAGCTGCCAAAACTGAAGTCACTTGAATTCGACATGTGTGAAGGCTGCATTTTCGGGAAGCTGAAAAATGTGAGTTTCTTGAAAAATGGAAGAACCCCGAAGTCTAGAAAGTTGGAGCTAGTACACACTGATTTGTGGGGGCCTTCTCTAGTTGTATCCTTTGGAGGTTCACGGTATTACATTTCATTTATTGATGATTCAAAAAGAAAAGTATGGGTTTACTTTATGAAGAATAAATCTAATGCATTTGACACATTCAAGAAATATAAGGCCATGGTTGAAAATGAAACAGGCCTGAAGTTGAAATGTCTGAGATCAAATAATGGTGGGGAGTACGAAGATGGAGGGTTCAGGGATTTCTATGATGCAAATGGGATTGAATTTTAGAAGACTATTCCTGGGACACTACAGCAGAATGGCGTGGCTGAACGGATGAACAGGACCTCAATGAGCGTACTAGAAGCATGAGGCTGAATGGATGAACAAGACCTCAATGAACGTACTAAAAGCATGAGACTGAATGCGGGATTGCCAGAATGTTTTTGGGCTGATGCAGTTAACACTGCAACAGCTAATAACCTGCGGCTTGTCAGTTCTTTTGAACTTTAAGATACCTTAGGAAGTTTGGAGCGGAAAGGAGGTAAACCTTTCCTATTTGAAAGTCTTTGGTTGTGTATTTTATGTTCACATTGATTCTATTGCCCGTAACAAGCTAGAGGCCAAGTTCTAGAAAATACTTCTTCACTGGTTATGGGGATGGAGAATTTGGTTATCGATTTTGGGATGATCAAAATCGAAAAATCATCAAAACTAGAAATGTAATATTTAATGAATAGGTTATGTACAAAGACAGGTCAAAAGTAGAATCAGAGGAAGAGCCAAAGAAGTTTGAGGTTGTTGACTTGAATGTTTCTCCAAGTACTGATCAGACTAGAGATCAAGAAAATGTCAACCCACAGGTTGAACAACGTACACCCACTATTGCTGTCCGAAAATATTCAAGGAACATCAGGCCACCACAGCGTTACTCACCATCCCTATATTATATTTTGCTTATTGATAGTGGTGAGCCAGATAGTTATGACGAAGTTTTGCAGATTAAAGATTCGAACAAGTGTGAGACAACTATGCAAGATGAGATGGACTCACTCAATTCAAATCAAACATGAGAGATGACTGAGCTACCAAAAGACAAGAATACTTTGCATAACAAATGGGTGTATAGGATAAAGGAAGAGCATAATGGCAGCAAGCGTTATAAAGTCAGGCTGGTCGTAAAGGGCTTTCAGCAGAAAGAAGGTGTTAACTACACAGATATTTTTTCTCCAGTTGTGAAGTTGACCACAATTAGACTAGTATTGTCAATTATGGCTGCAGAGAATCTACATATTGAGCAGCTAGATGTGAAGACTGCATTCTTCCATGGAGATTTGGAGGAAGACATATATATGCATCAACCATAGGGATTCATAGTGCAGGGAAATGAGAATCTAGTTTGCAAACTAAAAAAGAGCTTATATGGCCTGAAATAAGCTCCAAGACAATGGTACAAGAAATTTGAAAGCTTTATGTGCAGCAACGGGTTCACAAGGTTGCAGGCAGACCATTGTTGCTATGTAAAGAATTTTGACAACTCTTATATTATCCTATTGTTATATGTGGATGATATACTCGTTGCAGGATCTAGCATTGAGGATATCAATAAGCTGAAGAAACAGTTGTCAAAACAATTTGAAATGAAGGATTTGGGAGCTACAAAATAAATCCTTGGTATAAAATCATCAGGGCCAATGGTACCCTAAAACTTTCCAAGAGGATTATGTGACGAAGGTACTCAACAGGTTTAATATGGACAAGGCAAAACCAGTACACACACCCTTGGCTAGTCATTTCAAACTAACCAAGGAGTAGTCTTCAAAGACAAAAGAAGAGCAAGTATACATGAGCAAAGTTCCTTATGCATCAGCTATTGGTAGTTTTATGTACGTTATGGTCTGCACAAAGTCGAACATTTCACAAGCAGTGGGAGCTATGAGCAGATACATGAGTAATCTAGGAAAACAACATTGGAAAGCAGTCAAATAGATTCTGAGATATCTAAAAGGCTCTTCAGATACGTCACTGTGCTTCACAAATACGGGTTTAAAGCTACAGGGATATGTAGATGCTGATTTAGCATGTGATGTTGATAGCAGGAAGAGTACTACTGGGTGCGTGTATACTCTGGGTGGTACAACTGTACGTTGGGCTTCAAAGTTGCTGAAGATTGTTGCTCTCTCAACTATAGAAGCAGAATATGTTGTTATAACTGAAATTGGAAAGGAAATGGTTTGGTTACAGTCTTTTTTGGAAGAATTGGGTAAAAAGCATGAAAAGGGCATTCTACATAGTGATAGTTAAAGTGCTATTTTTCTTGCAAAGAATCTAGCATTTCATTCCAGGACAAAGCATATACAGTTGAGATACCATTTTATTCGGTCTCTTCTCGATGGTGGACAGTTGATCTTAGAGAAGATTTGAAGAACTGAGAACCTAACAGATATGCTAACAAAAGTAGTCACTGTTGAGAAACTGAAGCTATGTGCAGCTTCGATTATCCTTAACATTTGAAGACAAGTCTTGAAGTTACTGTGACGTTTGCTATAAAGACATATGACATTCATTTGTCTCCAAGTGGAGATTGTTGAGGATGGAGACAAATTGATTGCTCAGATTTGGCAATCCACCAAAGTCAAGATGGAGCCACCAATAGCCACCAACTTTGGGGAGCTACCTTGGTAGGGTGGCTTGGTAGGATGGCTTACCAGTGGGCTTGTTGCTGACTTTGCCTTCACCATCCTAGCTATAAATAGAGCATGAGATGTGTGGTAAATGTGTGTGGGCAGTGCAGCAGAGAGTGCTGAGAATCAAAAAGATAGAGAGAATGAGTTAAGTTGAGTGGTGTTTCTTCTCCTCCATTTGGAACTTGTATTTTCTTCGCATAGTGAACTTGCAACGACCCCGTGGATATAGGCAATTGTCGAACCACGTAAATTTTGTGTCTCTTTCTTGTGTGTGATTGTTTGGTGTTAACCTCTAGTCCTTGAGGCACAACAAGCTCGCCGGAATTGGGGCTTGTAGTCGGTGGAAGTAAGCTTTCCTTCGTGCTTTTCTTCTTCCCTTCATCTTTTTTTTTTCTTTTGGTACAAACCCATTTTGTGGGTTTTGGGTTACAAAGTTTGGATTTTTGGAAAAATTTTGGTTATAACTTGGCTTGGTAGTTGGATGTACATGGTTTGAGTGTGATGTGAGTGTGGACACCCCATTTTTACCAATTATTTCTACTATATGTTCATACAAATGATCAACTAGAATAGATGATCATTGGGTGAGAAATTGGCCTTGTAAAGACCAAATTGACCAAATTGCCCTTTGCTGAGGAAAAGGATAATTCATTATTTCATGTGTACATTTGGATTGGAATCAACCCATTTGTATTGCATTCGACTTTTGAGGTGTTTTAGAACATCCCTGTAAATTTTCATAGCATTCTGATGAGAGCTCGATAGGTAATTAGGGTTTTTGCGACTTGAAGGGCATTTTCGTCCTTTTTCTCGTATAATTTCCGAATGACCTCCGAATTCGAAACGGATTGTTTCATGAGGTTTATATGGATGTGGGGAGTGAATTTGGAGTGCTAATTGAGTCTTTGAATGGTTGGGATGGATTCTCCCAAAATCGATCCCCCAGGTAAGGATGAGCTGAATTAGGGTTTCGATCAAATTGACCGTGAATTGGTCGTTTTCACCAAAACAAAAGATTTTCAAAACATATTGTTAAGTACCAATTTCATGTTGAAACCATGTTTTTAGAAGTGGTGGAAGCCTAATTGATTAATTTTATGAAACAAGGAATGGTCATTTGACCAATTTTGGCACAACCGGATCAATTGGCTAGCTTTTTGCTAAAAACCTTGACCATGGTCAATTGATTTTAACCCAAAAACATTCTAAAAATGTGGAGGATCAAACACGGTCGTTTTGAGCCCTGAACCATCGGATTTGGATCAAATTTGACCAAAATATGGCCAAAATTCGAAAACCCTAGAATTGGGGAACAAAATTGGGAAAGTCAGCATGGTGACCGTCCTAGCTAGGACGGCCAACCGTCCAGCTAGGACGGCCAACCGTCCATGCCTAGGACGGCCATCAGCTTGCTCGAGCCAATTTTGCCATTTTGGAAAATTTGACCTATTTTGGCCGATTTGATTTGATTTTTTGGCATAAATTCGCAGGGTTTCAGCTTTCAAACCCTAGAGAGATTCATTCTAAGCCCTAGGATCATTTTTTAGAGGGATTTTAGAGGGATTAATCCTATCCATTCAAGGTTTTTGAACCCTAACCCTATATATGTTGCATTATGAGAGGTGGAAAAAGGAGAGATTTCTAGGGTTTTGGAGAGGAGGCTACAGATTTTTTAGCTCTTCATCTCTACACCATTGAAGGGGCAAGGATCGAAGGCTAAGAGCTTGGAGGAGGCTAGCCAAGAAGGGGATCGAAGGGTAAACACTCAACCATGGTCTTGTTCTTTGATGGATTTTCATTTTACTTTGTAGGAGTTTTTCTCTATGCATGTTTGAATAGGTTTATCTCTTTCTCTTATTTATGTTAGTATGCATGATTAGGGTTAGCCTTGTTTTGATTTTGTGTGAGTATGCATGATTAGGTTTAGCTTTGTTGTTATTTCATGTTAATATGCATGTTTAGGGTTCATTAGTTTTATTTATGATTTTATGTTAGGATGCATGCCTAGGGTTAAGTAGTTTTATTATTATTCTATGTGAGTATGCATATTAGGGTTGTCTTTTATTATTATTTTATGTGAGCATACATGATTAGGTTTAGGTTTTTTTGTTATGATTTTATGTTAGCATATATGTTTAGGGTTAGTTAACTTTATCGAGATTTTATGTTAGAATGCATGTTTAGGGTTAATGTAGTTTTGTTGTGATTTTATGTGGGTATGCATGTTAGGGTTAGCTTTGTTATGATTTTATGTATATATGCATGATTAGAGTTAGTTTTATTATGATTTTATGTAAGTATGCATGATTAGGGTTAGCTTTATTGTGATTTTATGTGAGTATGCATGATTAGGGTTAGCTTTATTGTGATTTTATGTGATTAGATGTGTTTAGGATTAGTCTTGTTATCATTTTGTGTAGTTAACATGTTTAGGATTAGCTTTGTTGTTATTTTATGCTAGTTATCATGTTTAGGATAAGTTTTTTCATTATTTTATGTGTAAGCATGTTTAAAATAAATATTGATACGTTCATATTGTTATTTGAGTCTCTAAATATTTGATTGATGATATTAATGATGATATGAATGTGTTAGGATGTTATTTTGACATATGATGAGTCTTGAGTCTTTTTTTTTATGCTTTTCATGATTATTTAAACACTTGGCATGAATTTGATTGTTTGGATATATAAATTGTGTACGAGGGAGCGTGCGAAGGTAAGATCATCCCCTTGTGTTTAAATTAATTATTTAAGCATATTTTTATGTAGTTTTTGATATGTTTTTGCATGGTAAATTAGTCAAGCATGTTAGATTGTATGCTAGGGTGTTTATTTGATGTTGTTATGGATTAAAAATGGTTTTTTAAGCTACTTTAATTATGTATTCAAATCTGTCCAGATTTGAATACATGTTTTAAAGTGGTTTAATTAACATTTTTAACCCATATTTTGCATGATTTTATTAGTAGTTTCATAGTGTATTCATGTAGAAAGCATGCTAGGACATTTTCACATTTTTATTCTTTGTTTTCATGATTTTTAAAGTGGTTAAAGGTTCATATTCAAATCTGTCCGGATTTGTTTATGCCCTTAAACCACTTCTAAAAATCATTTTTAGGCTAAATCCAACTTAGAAATATGCTTAGGTTCACATAGATTAATTAGTGTGCATTTAGGAGCATTTTCATGCATTTTTAGAATTAATTATATGCTTATTTGTTTAAATTTCAGCATGCATTGCATTAGTATTTTTAGGTTTTTAGATTAACTTTAGGGCTAGTTAGAGACCCTAGGCTAGGAAGGTCACTTGACCTTCCCTAGGAATTTCCTTTGTTGTAAAGATCATGATTTGAATTGTGTGTTTCAATTGATTGAAGAGTCTATTTTCGAGAGATTTCCTAAAAGATTTTTGATGCAATATTTATGAAATAAATATGATTTTATGAGATATTTGATTATTAATTGATTTTCAAAAGATTTGAAATGTTTTAAAGATTTTTTACCTTGGAATGAAATTCCTCCCATATGATTTGTTTTCTTGAAAATCTTTGAAAAAGATTTTTAATTGGAATTGGATTCTAAAGATAAGAATTGTTTTAGAATATTTGGATTTTAAGAAAGTCTTTTAATTTGAAATGGTTTCAAATAAATGATTTTAAACAAACAAAAACTCTCGAAGTTTAGAGTCTTGAATTAGGTTGAATACCTTTGATGATGTGATCGATTACAATAGGAGAGTCTTAGGGTAGTCGAACTACGTGGACTTTGATACTTGCTAGGTGATACTAGTAAGTTACGTAGGCGCTAATAGGGCTCAAGTCCGCCCTAGGATGCCCGTAGGGTGTCCTAGGTTTTAGGGGTCTGTTTGTATATATTTTTATTTATTTATTAATATAACTAATATAGATTACTGCATTTATATCATTATTTTGTTGGTTGATTAGATTATTTAGGATTGTTTGCATTGAGAAATTTAAATAGCCCAAATAAATTAGAAGTCCTTTAATTAGGGCGAGGTGGGTGCCTACAAGTGAAAGCTTGGAACCTTCCCACGTCGTAACCTAGCCCCCGGATCCAACTCTGGTTCAAAGACTGTCTTTTCATTGAAAATGGAGTTTGTTTTGTTTTATTGAAAATAAAATATTTTTATGGTTTCCTTATTCCTTAAAAATAAGGTGGCGGCTCCTTTGTTTTGTTTTCTAAACCCCCCTAATCACATCGCCCGGTGATGATGTGGACCCACCATCAAAGCCCCGCCACGAGGCTGGTCCACAGTGAGGCTTTTGTTGAGGGATTTGGTGTTGGTTTTGATAATGTGGGTTGATACGGGTTTTGAAAGTGTAAATCATGGGTGATGTTGGGATCGGACCATGTGATCTTTGTAAAATTGTTTGATATGATATTTTAGAGGTTGTTATATGATGGATCTAAAGTTTAGAGTTGAAATCTTGAGGTTTTATGAGTGTTTGTGGGTTTTGGGGTGGCTTGGACACCATTGTTGCACGAATTCAAGCTTTTTGGGTGACCATTACTGATAATGCACGAGTGCATTATCGGTAATGCACCTCCTTAGGTTTTGGCAGCAAGGTGTTATTCAAGTGCATTATCGGTAATGGAGCATTATTGATAGAGTACCCATTATCGGTAATGAATTTAAGCAAGATGGTATAGCAGGGTGTCATTTTCGGTAATGCACATGTGCATTATCGGTAATGAGATATTTTCGGCTGGAAATATATCAATACACAATCTTTTCTTCTCTTTTCTTAATTATCTCTTTTACCCTTTTTCCTTGGGACCTTGGGAATACCAAGGTTTGGTATTAAGCCTGGTCTGATCTAAACAGGAAAAGGAATTTGATATGTATTTTATTTATCCTTTCTTTCAGATTTGGGAAGTCCGTGGGAGGACCATTACGCCACCTAGCTTTTGCATTTGCATTTAGTATTGGGAGGAGATCTAATTTTGAGGTGATAATGATATTTATGAACTTGAAGATTTTTGCATATAAACCCTTGATGCATATATCATATTATTTATATGATTTCTACGTGGTTTGATTATACAAGAATGTTGTGTCATCCGAGTGGTACTGGTTGTCGCATTCAGATGGGCCTCCACCATCTCCACCCTTCTCAAAGCTGTTAATAGTGAGATATGCCTTTGTTTAGCAGGATACTAGTGGTGAACACTTGTATGTTGTATAAAGCTTGCCTTGAACACAACAATCAGAGTCATTCTCTCAGTTGCATTGTCCTAGAGGGGGTTTCTTTCCCAATATTTTGCCACTTGGCCGACACTTCAACATCTTGACGGAGAATGACTAGTAGGAGAATAGCTGCTTTTAAGCAAAGATCTTCATTCTCTCTCGCGCTCTCTCTCTCTGTCTCTCTCCCTCTCTACTTGTGTTGAATAGTTGATGCTGGAAAGGATTGGAAAGGATTTGAAGTGGGTATATATAACAATCAAAAAGATTTGGGTAAATATGCTACTGGCTTTTACTAGGAAAGAACAATCAAAAGCATCACAATGTTTTAACATGCAATTATGCATACTATATATCAACATAACTGCCACGGCTCGATGGATTGTGTAAAATTTAGTTCTTCTTTTTTGTTAATTATGGACTCTTAATTCAATCCATTTATTTATTTATGGATTAATTCTATTTTAGTACCATCAACTTTAGACTGATTTTCAATCCAGGCCACAAACTTTATTTAGACTCGATTTAGTACCAAATTAAAAATTTTGGTTTCAATTTGAGCCACACCGTGACTTCGTCAGTCAAAATTGACGGAACATTTGATGTGGCAATGACATGGCATATCAGTGCCACGTGTCATGCCATGTGTTAGTGCCACGTGTCAGTGCCACGTCAGCACCAACTTTCCTCCAAAAAAATCACGTACTCATTAGAAAATTCCATGGGTTAATTCCATTTTAATACGTTAAACTTTATGTCAATTTTCAATTTAGTTCACAAACTTTTAAATTGAAGCGAATTTAGGAAAACTTTAAAAATCTAGAAAAAAAAAAAAAAAATTTGAAAAAATTTAAGGGTAAATTACAAAACCTCCCCTTAGATTTGAAAAAAAAAAATGTCATCGGCCTCACGAAGATAATGATTTATGTTCAACGTCTTTTGTTCGGCAAGCCTATTTTGAAGGATTTTTTCTTCCACATATGAACTCCAATTTGAGTGATTCAAGTTGTTATGGAAAGTCTTTATGGCATACTTTCAATTGTATCTTGAATCACTTAATTTGGCTTTGAAATAAAAAATTTATATGCCTTCAAAGTAGAGGAAAAAAAAATCACATCTTTCCAAGTCAGTTTTTTGGTAGAAAATTGTGAATTTTTCCAACTTTAAAGGCTCATAATTTCTTTGTTTCAAAGCCAATTTGAGTGATTCAAGTTACTATGGAAAGCTCATGCATCGTACTTTGGCACTAGTAAGGTGTTATACAACACCTTCCTCAAAATCTCATAGTAAAATAAGATCAAAATAGGCAGGTTGTCATGTTTTTTAACTCAATGAGCCTACTTAACCTTATCTCTTACATAAGATGTTCTATTATAGTTATTTAATTCTCTTGTAAAGCTCTTATATTATACTCTTGACTGTGCCTTGAATTACTTGATTTTGATTTGAAACAAAAAAGTTACAAGCCTTCAAAGTTTAAAAAAAAATCACAATTTTCTGCTAAAAATTAGAAAAACTTGACTTTTTTCTCAACTTTGAAGGCGTATGACTTTTTCATTTCAAAGACAAATTATGTGATTCAAGTTACAATTGAAAGTATGTCATGAAAATTTTCCATAACAATTTGAATCACTCAAAGTGGAGTTCGTATATGAAAGATATGGCTTGCCGAACAAGTTAGGGAGGTTGTTGAACATAAATTATTATCTTAGGAAAGCCGATGACATTTTTATTTTTATTTTTTTTCAAATCTATGGGAAGGTTTTATAATTTACCCTTAATTTTATTTTAATTTCTAAGTATTTTTGGACTTTTAAACTTGTCCTAAAATCGCTTCAATTTAAAAATTTGTAGACCAAATTGAAAATTGACATAAAGTTCAAGGTACTAAAACGGAATTAAGCCATGTAATTTTTTAATGAGCACGTGATTTTTTTGGAGGCAAGTTGGTGCTGACGTGGCACTGAGATGCCATGTCATTGCCACATCAGATGTTCCGTCAATTTGACTGTGGAGTCACGGTGTGGCTAAAATTGAAACCAAAACTTTTAAGTTGGTACTAAATCGAGTCTAAATAAAGTTTGTGGCCTAAATTGAAAATCAGTATAAAGTTGATGGTACTAAAATGAAATTAACGCTTTATTTATTTATTTATTTTTGAGTAAGACTCTAAATTTAATCCATGCCCGTGTTTCTTTCCTTGATTAATTTAAAACGAGGTAGTTGATATCCTTAAAGACCTCTAATGTATCTGCTACTCTAAATGGTAATTCTTTCACATCCCTGTCTTTATCACGGTCTTGTCCAGTTACCTAATTTAAAAGTTAAAACCAACCAGTTTGCAGTGTTGAGACGATATTAATGGATCCACGGAGACAAGAAACATAGAAATTACCCTCAAACATATAGAATAGGACAAGGTATTGGTCAGTTCTTTTAAGTATTAATTTAACATAGCTATTCTCAACTATCGTTTGCGTAGTTTACAAATTTAATTAATAGTAAGCCTAGTTGTCTTTAATTTCTGCATTAAGACTTTCACTTTGAAGTTTGATTTGCATAATAGTGCATCAGGAATTTTGGATGTGATTTTCCCTTGCTTCCACAACAAGGGCCATTTTGACATCCCATAGATCATAGATGCCTCTCCAGCACCTCAATCCTTATATTCATAATATTGGCAGCACTGATTGGAGTCCCACAACAATAGTCACACCCATTTGGCTTTTTACCTCTTAGAAAACATTTATAATTGTGGATATTTGGAGATGAACTCACATTTTAGCAAGACAGCTGAGTTTGTATTTATTGTGCAATGACAAAATAGCAGTATTTTTTTTTTTTTTTAATTTCCTGTTTTGAGTCTCATGGCACTCATACTAAGATTTGCACGTCTCTTATTAAACTGTAAACCTTTCTGTAATCAGAGTTTAGTTCTGTGGGTGGCTTGTCTGGTGCTTTCCCTGTTAACAAATAAAAGTCTCTTATCCACTATATGCAGAAAGCTTTCATGGCCTAATGACTAGTATAAATTTATCACAATGAGCAGCATAAATTTATCGTTATCTTAATATAAAACTCAATACAATAATGTTAACAAATAATATGTGGAGTTTTTATCTTTTTTCTCAATTGGAATCTTCAATTATTTCTTTTAATCAAATTGTGGAAATTGGTACTGTAGGTGATTGCTAAGGCGCGCATTCATTTTCATACAGTTCATTTCCATGCATCACCATCACTATAACTTGTCCAGTGGCTCAGTTGTTTAGGATACTTGTATAATGTTGACGATACAAATTCTTACAAAAGATACAATGACAGTAGTGGTTTCCATCAGAAGAAAATGTTACAGAATCACAGCTTGATTGAAAATGTTTCTTTGGTTAATTTTATATTGTTGAGGCAGTGATCGAGTGGTGGGATTCTCATCTTGGCATCCCATTTTCTTGTATGGGATTTTAACTTGATGCAAAAACATGGTACCAGCCTCTTCGCTTGTATGAGCCAAAATTTATCTGTACCTTTTATCCAAACCAATTATCGGTTTCAGGTACATTATTTTTGGCCACCCACTGCAGATACAAATATTTTGTTCATCAATTGATTCATTCACTACATGAAACTTCTCTGTGTCTGATTAAGTAGATTGTTTCAAGTTTAAGTCAATATGGCTACTCCACTCAGGTTTGGCCTATATCAAGACTCTTACCCTGTTAAGTTTAAGATCGAACTTGATTAAACTCATAACTCATTTGCATTTTACGATGCCACCATAAGATCACAGATGACATACACTTTTCTAATATTGAATATACCGAGGACCTCAACAAAGAAGCACAACAGAATCCAATAAAAAATACAAGAACCCAGCTCACATCAAAGTGATACTACCAACAATTCCCTATTATATGTTTTCGGGTTTTAATTCTCTTGTAACTCCAGTTCTTCCTTTGCATGATATATTTATCCCCATTTACCTCTATTTCATTGTTTTAGTCACACGATTCTTTATACAAATGATATAATGGACAGGTATATCGAGTAGCTCATCTCTTTATATAGTCTACCACCAATTCAGCTTCTTCACACCAAGCCAACACAATACAATAAAAGAATTATAAGATGAAGAAGCGGTTTTGTTCAAGTCTGTCTCTCTTTATACAAATGACTCAATCAGAGTCACTTTCTTAGCTTGCTGGGACAATTGTTTTCATAAGCTTAAAGTTCTGCAAATGATGGCAGATGAGTGTAACATCATCCTCCGGAAATGCAATCATTCTATATTTTCTTATAGCATTTGAATGCTCAAATCCATCCATTAGAGTATTCATAACAAAACAAAGTTGGAATCAACACCAATAGTATTAGAGCATGATATTTGAGTATTACTCCGTAGTTTTATTAATTCAAGAGGAAAGTATTGTTGGAGACCATTGGTATTCCTGGAATTTTCACTAATGATAACTGGAGAATTTCAGTAGATTTAGTTATATATATATATATATATACAGAGAGAGAGAGAGAGAGAGAGAGAGAGAGATAACATTCTACCATATTTGTAAAACAAAGCAACACACTCAAGATCAAGACAGACTAGATATTGAAACACAAGCAACTGCATATTGAAAACAAGCAGCTGTTTGAAAGCATCGGACCATGTTATGTCCAGCCCACCCCAATCATCACTAGGCCTGCCCGAAGATTCCCCCACAGTTCTTGAGGCATCAACAATGTTGTTAGGACATGGAGTCTTATATTCAGTC
>JAESVK010000233.1:287467-305587 GCA_017140935.1 Hamamelis virginiana
TTCCCTGCCGGCTTCTTCGTCCCGGCTTCCCGGCGAACTTGCTTTCCAGCGAACTGAAGCCCCCTCTCTCCTTCTCTCTCGTTCCCGGCGAACCAGCTCCAGCTACCGACCGTGCTTGCTGCCGGCCTGCAGAAAACCACCGCCGTTGAGCAGACTCCTCTCTCTCTCTCCCTCTCTCTCTCTCTCTCTCCCTCCCTCTCTCTCCCTCCCTCTCTGCAGATCTGAGTTCCACAGTTCCTCTCGATTTTAGGTCTTCCATGCTATTGTGTAGGGTGTAATCTTGGGGGAAAAACGTAATAAAATAAAGTTGGGGGAGTAAAATATAATTATTAAAAAGATTTGAGTAAAAATTTGAGTTAGTGATTGGAGAGCTCTCATTTAAAAGGGGGTTTTTACTCAAATCCTGACTCAATTTAAGTTTGAGTTTGAGTTTATGATTGGAGATGGTCTTACAAACTTCTTATATTGTAAAACACAACTCATTCCCTATCTTCGTGGCCAAGGTTTCACGGGATTCATTGATAGCTCCTTTTCCTGCCCTCTAGCTTCTATTTCCATCTTGATCTTCATAATCTCAAGAAAAATGACATGCATGTCACTACCTATCTCCAAAAAACCAATTTTTATGCGGATGCTCTTCATGCCGTAGGCTGCCCTCTTTCGTTGACTAATATAAATATTTATATTTTTCGAGGTTTAAGATTCGACTTCCAAGATCTCATCACCACCGTCAATGCTCGCCCCAAACCTACTCCTTTTGCTGAACTTCACAGTTTGCTAGCTACTGAGCCATGAATTTATTCATGCCGATTCCACTCACTGTAAATATGATTATTTACTCTCTATAATTTGTCCTTTATGTAATCTCTATAGATAGTCACTGTACCCAAAGGATTGATGAGTAGGAAATACAAAGAAATTTCATGCAATAGTTTATCCTTTATGTAAATATGATTATTTACTCTCTATAACTTATCCTTTATATATATAATCTTTATAGATAGTCACTGTACCCAAAGGATTGATGAGTAGGAAATACAAAGAAATTTCATACAATAGTTCAGTGCTTTAACTTAAAAGTTTTATACCTTTCTCTTCTTTTTATCGATTGCTAACACTCTTCAATTTCTTCTAATTCATAATATTCAAACTGATCAACTTCTTCTGCAATGAATCTTCCTACAGCTCGGTCATTCTCACTAAGGTTTTGCATTTTTACCAACAATAGAAAATACTTCCTTGTAAATGGATAAGCTTTCTATAGTAGTTACTATTATAAATGTTTTAGGAATTTTGTTAATTTATTATTCAAGAAATAATTTTTTGCACATATAAAATTATAATTAGAATAAGGACAATTTGGCCATAAGTCCTAAATAAAAAAAGTTTCATGCAAAAAGTCTTCCAAATATTTATTTCTTTCGTCATGCGAAATGTCCTAATCTTTTAAAAATATTTTTAAAAATGACAGATGTAGCCTTGGATATGTTTTCATTGCACTTAGTGTTTTCACCACACTGCATTTTCACTACAATGTTTTCACTGCATTTTGAGTATTTTCAATGTCTATTTTTTTAATTCACTGCATTCTTTTATCATTTTCATTGCAACTCTATAATTTTTACTGCAATTTTTTTTTTTTTTTTTTTACAATTTTCCCCTTTCTCTTGAATTCACTTCATCTCTCTCGTGAATTCATTGCATTTTTTATAACCTCTCTCTCTCTCTCTTTGAGCCATGCAGTTTTCTCCTTCTCGAATTCACCGCATTCTCTCTCTCTATGGTGAATTCATTGAAACATTCTACTACCCATATAAAGTTCTATACTTTAGAGTATACAGTTGCAAAAGACTAATCCCATTTCATTAATCCTACTATGAGAATCATATTGTTTCTTGGCAAAATAATAATCTATGTATGACTATATCCACATAGAAAAGGTATTAAGATCTGTTATTTGAGTAAAAAACTCTCTCTCTCTCTCTCCTAAATTTACAAAAGAAGAAGAAGAAGAGAAGAAGAAGAAGAAGAAGAAGAAGAAGAAGATGATGATCTACATACCTGCTTTAGAGAGAAATAGCGGGAGAGAGAAAGAAAGGAAATCACTTTTTTTTTTCTTTTGAATTTCATGTTCTATGATGTTTTGGCTTCCGAATTAGTGCAAAATCTAAGATTCAAAATGTAAATTATTTTCCTGCCTTCCCTTTAACAATAACCAAACATGTACTATTATTATTTTATTTTATTTTTTTATTATTATTATTTTTTTTGGGGGGGAGGGATCTAACTCTACCCTTCAATTGATGTGCATTATGAGATTGATTTGTGTTTCACAAGGCATGGAGAATAGTTTAAATTGCACTCTACATTTTGGTGTGGACAAAGTATTGATTGAAAACCATCCATTATCATCTAAATTGATCGCACAAATATTGGTGTCATTTGAATATTATAGCATTTTACTTGCTTTCCTATTCTTTTTCTCTTTCTCTTTCTTCAACTTCGTATTAATCAAAGAAGTTTGAAATTTCAACCTTTGACATTAGCTAATGCTTGTGAATTAATTGTGGGTACACTTGTTTTCAACTTTTGCAAATAACCGTGAAACTAATTCATCATAATTTGAGGTCAGGAATTTCCTTGTTATGTAATAATAAATAAACAATTACATCTTTTCATTCTACCGTGATTTATGAATGAAAATTTGTTATTATACCTACATCAACGCGGTAAGTTTTTTAATATTTTTTCCTTAATTCTTATTTGCTAACTTGGTGTTCTTCAAATAACGTATGAATGTTATGATACATAAGCTGTTACACACCCATACACATTGGTAAATTGGAGTCCCCTCATTATTGTTGGTGTTTGATAATTTGCCCTAATGAACTATGTTAGAGTTTGTTTTAGTATTTTGCATTGTTGGTATTTGATATTCTGTTTCTTTAGTTGAAGTAGATCTGATATGTGATTTGTACATATTTGATATGTATGATTATATTATGGTGGGAAGTTTGATTTGGAATACCTCCATACCCATCTTATAATTCTTCACTCTTCAATAAATATGAATAAAAACCATATTTTCAGAATAGATCTAGAATTTAATGTTCATTCGCAACAAAGATCTGTTCGATCTGCCCAAAATGGAAATGGGCTAGGGTTATGAACTTATATTCATGGAATCGACTCATATCAGATTATAGATTATAAGTTCATTCCATATCAAACCAGACTGGAATAGAGTTATATATATTCTCATTATGAGAAGGGGTCATTCGAGCATATCTAAATAGATATTATGTTTACATATGGATCCCTGCGTCATTTCATTCCATTTAGGATTAGGAACAGGCTTATTTGGACCGGCTTTTTAAAAAGGGTTTTTTTAGTGATAAGGCCCTCATACAAGTTTAATGAGCCATTAAATCCATGATTTTTTTTCACTAATCCATTAGGTCCCTACAATTAAGAATATAATATTGGGTGATTCTATTGCCACCCACCCACATTGCCAGTGCCACCCACCAGTTAATAAAATTTTTTATTATTATTGTACCCACATGTAAATTTACTATTAAGGGTAATATTAGATAAATAAAATAAATTAAAATAAATTAAATCATATTACTTCCTGCACCCTCCTTTTTCTTCCCACATTCATATCTTTTCCATAGACCCTAGTCTCACAAACCTTAACACTTTCGTATTACTTTTTGTAAACTTTAACAAAAAAAAAATGTGTTTATTGATCAATGTAAAATGAAATGGTCACGTGGAATGATTCCAACAATGAAAATACACATTTTTAAAAAAAAAGTATGATTCACTTTTTTTTAAGTTGTTTTAATTTCAAGTCCTTGCTTTTGTTTAGCTCTGCGATATTGAACATCAATCAATGTTCAGATATGAGTAATCAATTTCCATGAATAATCCTAAGTTTCCAAAATGTTACGCCTACGAACCCGATCCAAAACATATTATGGATATACACCTATTACTGTTTTTTTGGACGAAATTATCCTTAAAATTGAAGTTTGACCAATTTGTACAGAACCACCAATTTTATGTATAATCCCCAAAATTGAACATGTCACTATATTCAGTCACCCCAACCGAACATGATGGTTGGCGTACTTCCTCTTCATAGAGTGAAGAAAATAAGCTCCTTTGAGGAATGAATAGCGAAATGGTTGGGCTACTCTCTTCGTGAAGTGAAGAAAACAAGCTCTTCTTTGGATGGAAATAAAAAATAAAAATTGGGACTTTATGGTATTAGGTGGGTGTAAAAAGAAATTTATGTTTTAGGGTTAGTTGAGTTGGGGTTAGTTTGGCTATTACAGAGGGTGTAGGTAGTAAAAATTATATTTTAAAATTTTATCCGTGGGCATAGATAGCAAGTGGGTGTCACTAGCAATATGGTCCCACTGGGCTTGCCAAAAAGGTGTTCATGTCTAAAACTCTTCTGCATGCTGTGGGGTGCGCGGGCGTGCCAGGACTTGCTAAAGTCCAAATCAAGGTTGCTAGAACATGACACTTAGCACCTCTTGGCCAAAGTTAGGGTCTGAAGACCCTGATGCCAAGTCAATCACAATAAGGTCAAGGTCAGGCGATTGTCTAAGGTTCTCGAATGGAATGTCTGAAGACCTTGCTGACTAGTTAGAAATTGAAATTGAGTGCACTAGAATTGAAATTGACAATTGAAAATGAAATTTGCTTCATGCTTGAACATAAATTGAAATTGCATTAAAAAGAAAGCTTACTGTACTTGAATTGAAAGATGACTTGCTTGAATTGAAAGTAGACATTCCATTAATTGAAATTGCTTGGCTTGAATTGAAATTAGCTTGAGATGCTGGAAACATAAACTGCTGCAATTGGAATTGAAAGTGCATTGGGAATGTAAATTGCTTATAACCGAAATTGAAATGGATGCTTGACTTGAAATTGAAATAAACAAATAGCTTTAATGATTGTAGTAAAACTGGAAACTGAAAGTGGTATGTACAATGAAAGTTTGAAAACTATGAATCTAATTCGGCACCATTGTGCTTTGTTGGGGGATGTCGTCGTTGTCAATCTACTACATTCTTTTCTTTTTATAGACCTTCTCTACATAACTGCCATGCAACTTCTTCACTTTCCACGTTTTTGATAAAAGACCTATCTGCACTATCCCATGACTCCAAATCATGTGTAATGTGTACTATTATTTTTAACAGATTCATTATCATGCTCCTAAATTTAAGCTCATGGCATGTAACTGCTGCCATGTGTCATCTCCACAATCTTCTAAATGTCCACCTTCCTTATATTTAGCTACTGGTGCTTATATCCTCACCTGATTTGAATTAATACTACATCTCTTTATTTGCCATATGTCCACATTAAAGCTTCATTCTTCTTTTAGAGTATTATCATGTGTAGACTTCTATACCATCTTTACTACTACCATTTATTAGCCACGTGTCCCACTCTTAATTAATTAATGGCCCACTCTCTAATAACCACTCACTAACAAATTATTGAGTCACATCATCAATTTACCATAGGAAATTAATTAGCCATAGTAATTTTGCTAGAAATTATGTGGCTAACACCTATTGGCTCCCAATTAATCACTAACTACCCACATATTTTTCCCCAAAAATAGCCACGTAGACATTTTACAAAAATGACGATTTGAACAAGAATATCAAAACAGAAGAGATTCAATTTCTACCATTGTTATTGTTCGGCTAAAAATCTCTTCTCACGTGAAGTGTGTGTACGGGCGTGCCAGGACTAATTAAAGTCCGGGGATCGTTTGAACATGATCCCAAACACCTGTTTAGGCAGAAGAAACTTAAGATTAGGAATCTCAAGGCCTAGAAGGTCACTATTTTTACGATCAGGCGATTAACGGAAGTCAGGGGTTCTACTTCCTATGGGTCTCGAAATTGAGTACTCAAAGCAAGAAATCAACAATGTTAAATGAGAAAGAAACATGAATTGAAATTAAATTGAAAATGAATTGCATTGTATTGAAGAAAATAACATATTGACAAGAGATATGCTTATCAAAATTGAGAAATCCATAACTGAATGCTTGAAAGGAAAGATGCTGGACTGTAAATGACTAAATACAATGCTAAAAACCGGAAGTAGAATTGAAACCTTAGACAAGAAAGCTTGAAAACTGAAAATCGCAAGGCATAATGCTTGTAGTTTGATTGTTGAAGTTGTTGGGGTGAGAACGTTGCACTTCATCTTGCTTATATAGCTTCATGGCTGAAAAACTACTCCTCCATGATCAATAACCGTTCCATGTTGCTCCATTCTCTGATCATGGCTTCCCCATGATCTCCACTACTTTGATTGTAGCTGCTCCATGATCTTCCAACAGTAGAAACGTGGCTTTGAGGCTTTCTTCCCATGTGTGGTCTTCTATCATGGCTGAAACTCCTCAGCCATTATCTCTAATGTAACCACCTTTTAATTAATCCCTTCTAACAGCTTGCCACGTGTCCAATTGCTATCCTCTAATTTGACTTAGTCTTCAGTTAGCTTAGACTTCTATTATGATTCTGCCACGTGTCCAACCAAATATGCTAATTTGATTTATCTGATAAATCTCAATTTAAATGCCACACGTCCTATTGTAACTGACCGACATTTTTTAGCGTAAATAGTTATGATATTACATATTCCAATCCAACTGGATATCAAAAAAATAAATGGATTCGGGATTTGATCTGTTCACTGAGATAAAGACAGAATAATCAGAAACAATACAATATAGAGTTGACTTTTTTTTTTGGTACTTAAACTTTTTTCGTGGATTCCACTGTTCAAAAAATGATTCTCATAGAAGAGAATCTTTTTCCACTTACCTCCAAATTGAAACAATTGTAATTGAAGGGTCCAAGGTCTTCGCCAGTTTTATCTATCATAACATATAAAATTGATTTGGCTACCAATTTATAGTTATTATTTTATAAGGGATTTTGATATATATATATATATATATATATATTATCACTAGGTTTCTTTTTCTGTTTTCCTATATCCATATATTCATAACAGTGAAATTGTTTTTAAGGATCTTCCACCTTGTATCAGTCTCATATCATAGCTTACGTTTAATGATTTAATGCCACACACGATTAGTCGGCATGAAAGTTGATCAGCTCTAACCTGTCTTCATGTGATTTTAATATTTCATAAATATAAGCAATATTAGTCACATTTTTTCTTTCTTTTTAATGAAGTCAGATAAGTGAACTCTTAACTGTGGCAACTTGCTTGTAGATATATATATCAAGTCTTCAATCTTCATAATTCTTCAATTTGGAATTGTTTTGTATTTATGTTCATCTTGGAATGTGTACCTCATTGAGCTCAACTTTTTGCTTATACTGAGGATTGTGAACAAGCATGTAAATTTGTATTTGGAGTGGGGATTGTGTTCCTTTAATTTGAAGAATGCACAGATAAATATATTGGTAGACCCACTTTCACATATAAAATTTCAATCAAAGTGCTCTGTACAGTGTCTCAATAGTCATTACTTTCTGCAAGGACACCAACTTCCTTTTCTTTCTTTTAAAAGGTGAAGTGCTATCAATCCCCAGTGGGGATCATTTGAATGACTTACTGTTCATTGGCAATTCAATTGATGGTACATTTTAGGGGAAATTAAATTTTGTCCCCTTGAACTATAGGTTGTGTTTAAATTGTCCCCCTATGGTATTGATTGAAGGAATGTGTCCCCTGAACTATTTTAATATAATAAATTGCTCCCTTCTATATGTTAAAAATGATGTTAGACTTGTTTTTTTTTTTTTTTTTATATAGTATTTATCCGAAACTGCTAATGTGTCTATAAGCATATCAGTGAATTTTCATGATTTTTCTCAATATGTTTTAATTTTTATGAATTATTTTCTCTATACAGTAAATAAAATTCATAATAAATATAATACATTGAGAAAATCATGAAACTTCACCGATATGCCCGTAAATACATTACCAGTCCAAGATAAATACTGTATAAAAAAAATTAACAAGCTTAACGCCATTTTTCAATCCAAAAATTCAAATGGCTAACTACGAGAATGGGGTAATTTAAAAACGACCAATAGTTTAAGGGGCACATTGCTTCAATTGAAACCACATGGGGGCCAATTTAAAAACGATCTATAGTTTAGGGGGCCAAACTATAATTTTCCCTAAATTTTATCTAGGTCATTTTGCAAGTCTAGAGAAACATAACCAGTGCTCATGGTTAGAGGACTGAGATTCAAAAGCACGAAAAAAAAAAAGTTACAATTTTTGATATGTATAAATATTTTGCACAGTTTAGTAGTTTGTAATTTAAACTTTGAATTATCGAAAATATATATGAAATACTACGATGAGGCTTATATGGTCAAGTAGCATTCCATTGTTTTGGAAACATAAGCACTTTTTATTTTGTGGACCTCATGTAATTAAGGCGTAGATGGTCAAGTATAATCTTCTTATGTCATGTTTGTAAAAAATCACAGTGATCCGATTATCGGTTTTCAAAATACAGTTCGTGAAACACTCTAACAGTATTTACCATTGGATGCTGTAACAATTGTTTAACAGCCTGTATTTTGAAAATCAACCATTGGATCATTGTGATTTTTGATAGACATAACATACATAAGAAGATTATCTAATCCAACGGTTGGTTTTTCAAAATACCAATCCTAATGGTAAGTGGATCTTAAATTAAGATTAAGGATCGGTCCTTATTGGATCATTTCTATATATATATATATATAAGAAGATTATCTAATCCAACAGTCGGTTCTTCAAAATACCTATCCTAATGGTAAGTGGATCTTAAATTAAGATTAAGGACCGGTCCTTACTTGATCATTTATATATATATATATATATATATATATATATATATAGGGTCACGTTCACCTTACCATTTTTTTTACCACTGTTCCTACCATCCGTTTTCCAAACACCAGTATCGGTTTAATATTTTTAGAAACCAACCGTTGGATTAGATACTTTTTTTTTATGTATATCATATATGCCAAAAATCACAGTGATCCAACAGTCGGTTTCTAAATTATGTTACAGTAAAAAAAATATTATAATTAGAAACGTTGCAGTTTTTTACCGTGAGATTTTTTAAAATCTGACCGTTGGATCAATGTGATTTTTGGCATGTATGACTTGTATAAGAAGAGTATCTAATCCAACAGTGGATTTCTCAAAATAGTCAACCGACATTGGTGATTTGAAAATGGATGGTAGAAATAATGGTAAAGGGAACCTGTCCCATAATTGGCCAAAAGTCCCACTTTAGAGATGTTAATTGCATAAAGTCCCCCTATATATATTTTTCTCCAAAAGTCCTTCTTACTAAAATTTTATTGCCTAAAGTCCTATTTTTTCAAAACTACTTTTATTTGAGACAGAATTGCCCTTTGACATCAGCTCCATCTTTGATGCTTTTTCTTTCCATTTGCTTCTTTCTTTTTCTCTCTCCTCCTCTTTCTATTTTCTTCTTCGTTTTTCTCTCTTCTCTCTGTGCTAGCAGTAGCTCTCTCCATTTCCCTCTTTCTTTTTCTCTCTCCTCCCTCTCTCTTCCTCTTTACTTATCTTTCCTCTCTTTGTGCTAGCAGCAGTGAGTCTAGAATAGGATGATAACTGGCAAGCCAACATCGACCCCTCCTCCAATGGATTTTTCCAGTAAGCACCATCTCTGGCTTAGATCAGCAGCATCGACAACATCAGCGATGAAGATTTGCAAAGATTTGCAGAGCTTTCTATTGCTTTAGTCGGTGCTGCCATGACCGGTGCAAATATCTGCCATAGCCGACTATGATTTGCATCTAATCTTGGCAAGGGAGAGATAAAAAGAAGCTCCGGCGAATCAAACGGTCTTCGGAAGCCCCGATGATTGAGAATAAGTAGAGAATCTCGACCTCTATTCACGACGACCTCTATTCACTTCTACAATGTTGTGATCCCCACTATCTGCATCTCGCAAGTTCTGCAACGCCATCGATTTTTCATTGCAAAAATGGAAAATGGCTGCTCCAGACATGTGCATCACTACAGTTGCTCCACCTCACCAGCATTAAGCATCTTCTCTCTCTCTCTTGCTCTTTTTTTTTTTTGTTCTTCTCTCTTTCATGCTCTCTCTCATATGTTAGAAATGTATTTTTTGTTTTTTTTTTTTTTTTGGTTGCTAGGAAAATATAGGAAAAAGAAAGATTTTTTTTTTTGTTTGGTTGCTTGGAAAATGTAGGAAAAATAATGAACTTTTTTTCTCGGGTGTAGTGAAATCCAGTTCCGACTTAGTGAACTCAGGATTTTGGGGTAGTAAAATGCGTTTTCGGCATAATAAAATTCATTTTTCGGCATAGTGAAATGCGATTTTCGGCGTAGTGAAACATGTTTCCAGCGTAGTGTAATGTATTTTCAGCGTAGTGAACCGCGGTCCGGCGTAGTGAACTCGAGATTGGGGGTGGAGTTGACGTTGAAGTTTGTTGGGAAGAAAGGGTATTTTTGTCCAATTGATGCCAAAATGATTTTTGACATGAAAAATCTTTTGAGATGACTTTTGGCATGAAAATATTGTAAATGGAGACCTTTGGCCAATTCCCCCTTATTAAAATGCTGTATGAATTGTTGGCAATACAAATAATATACATGTTTATAGTACCACTTTTTAAATTTTCCATGTTAAAGAAGGGTTGATTTCAAAGATGCTATATAGGCCACTGTCCTTTCCACTAGAAGATCAACCCACTTGGATGACATAAAATGAAAATGGGAGTGTCTAAATCAATGCTTTTGTTGATTTGTAAGCTTTTGGGACTGGAAAGAAGAATGAGGGGGACACCAATGTTTTCTGGTTCCATAACCTGCGACTGCTTTTATAATTATTGTCATTATTTTGACTAAAACAGCTCATACAAGAATAACATAAATGCAAGGAGTATATTTTAACATAAAGTTGGATAGGATAATTTATGTACGTACAATACTTAATTGTAGAATAAATATTGAAAAACTCACCATTGGATTATATATATATTTTATAAATTTTATATTCGTCATAAATCTAACAGTCGGTTTTTAAAAATTTTTACTATAAAAAATTATGATTTTTTTGTTTTTTAAAATATCACCATTTTTTTTTTCAATCGGGCTTTTTAGAATCCAACCGTTGGATCACTATAATTTTTTACAAACATGAAATTCATAAGAAATTTATCTAATCCAACAATTGGATCTTCAAATTTTGTCCTTCAATTGGCCCTACACTTGGTCATCTTGTGCAAGTTTGTGTAAGGTGCACCTTGTTATAGGTTCCCTGACATAAATGTGTGTACAAGCATAATCTTACATTGCTTTTTTAAGTTTTGTTTGGATTAATCTTATTTAAAATTATTTTTGGAGTTCATTATATCTCTTGATTTTTATTTTTTATTTTTAAAAGAGATGATAATTGTTTGTAAACGACTCCAAATGTGATGTGATGGTTGACCAAAGCTCATTGCCGGCTCTGGGCATGGGCCAAAGCGTCCATTGCTTAGGGTCTCCATTTTTTTTTTCAAAAAATAGGGCCCCTTGAGAGCAACCCAATTCAAATTACGATAAAATGACAATCATGTTGCAATCCAAAATCTATATCGATATGATGGTTGACCAAAGCTCAATCCCGGCTCTGGGCATGGGCCAAAGCGTCCATTGCTTAGGGTCTCCATTTTTTTTTTTTTTAAAAAAAATAGGGCCCCTTGAGAGCAACCCAATTCAAACTATGATAAAATGACAATCATGTTGCAATCCAAAATCTATATCAATATGATGGTTGATCAAAGCTCATTGCCGGCTCTGGGCATGGGCCAAAGCGTCCATTGCTTAGAGTCTCCATTTTTTTTTTTCAAAAAATAGGGCCCCTTGAGAGCAACCCAATTCAAACTACGATAAAATGACAATCATGTTGCAATCCAAAATCTATATCGCAATTGGTTTTATGCAGTTTGCCTTGTGCAATTTTGCTTAAAGTTCGCCTTATAAGAGACTCTTTGAGTTAAATATTTTAAACACAATTTGTTTTTAAGTCAATATATAGTAAGGTCCCATTTTAAGAGTTCCCTTAGGGTTCCATAAATCTCAGGGTTGTCCCTGCCAAAACTGCACCTGCCTTTTGCCATAATTATTTCTAGTACAAAAATTTTGATACGTGAAAAAATGATTTGAATATAACTTTAAATAAATTTTTGTGAAGAGATAGTTCTCCAAAAAGATTAATTTTACACAAATCTAATTCAAACAAGGCCTTTGTATGTTTACGCTCCTGAAGCTAGCCGGGATGTTGAAGAAGGGTGAGATAAAGGGTAAGGTATTGATTTCCATTCTTTGTAGTGATATTGTTATGATTTCTTTTTCTTTCATTTTTTTTTTTTTTTCAACTGAGAGGAAACACACACGACAAATTTACAATGTAGGGTATAAAAGGTTAAAGTCTAAACATACACCTCAAAATAATATATCGGTAATGGGGCCTCAAAATACAACAAACGTGTATATCTAAATTTGTGTGTTTTTACTATATATATATATTATCTTACATGGTGTGGAATGATCAAGTCAGCGAATGCTGACTTAGCCTAAATTTTCAAACACTTAAATGATCGTTAGATCTTGGTCATTTGAGTGATGATTTAGGCCACTTAAGTGATCTAATGACCATTTAAGTGTTTACTGGTAGGGGTGCAACTCGAATAGGATCTGATTGGATTTGGGGAAAAGAATGACCAATCCGAGGTAATTCAGATTAGGATTTCCATGACCTAATTAAAAAGAAGATCCTAATTGAATTCGAATCAATTCGGATTGGATCGGATTTGTCCACAGTTCTTCATTAAAATAATAATGATATATTTTTTAAAATAAAATTTTAATTTAGGTTAGGAAAATAAAAAGGTTTCATTTTTTTTTTCGGAGTTATTGTATTTTAAATTAGAAACTAGATTAGGAAAACAAATAAATTAAAAAATGGTTTGCATTTTAATATAGGTAAGGAATTTTTTTTTCAAAAAAAATGTCAAAAGTATTTTGGAATTATTGTATTTTAAATTAGATAGTGTGTTAGGAAAACAAAAAAAATTATAAAATTGTTTGCATTTTAATATAGGTTAGGAAAATTAAAAAAATGTCAAGAATTTTGGAATTATTGTATTTTAAATTTATAATGTTATAAAAATTTAAAAAGAATATTGCATATATAGTAATAATAATAATAACAATCGAATATAATTTAGTAAAAATCGGATTGATGGATCAAATTGGTGGATCGGACTAGCGGATCGGATTGGATTACAAAAGGACAAATCTGATGACCGGTCTTAATTCAATTCGGGTTGAGGAATTAGGACCGAGACTAATCCGAACTTTAATTCGGACCGGTTCCAATCGATCCGAATTGACCGGATCAGATCGGATCCCGAAATGACCCGTTCCGATTTAGAATCTGTTCACCCTAAAAATTTCTATGGATCTTAGGTGTGAGCACTTCGACTTGGCAGCTATCACGCGGGCGTGCCACTGCAATAAAGGCGGTTGCAGGTTCTGGAGTCTTTGAGTGCAAAGACGTGTGTGCCTTGAGATGTGAAAATATAATGAATTGACAGAATTAACAAACATAAAAATCACAAGAAACATACCATTTGTTGGCCTCGTAAGCTTCTTTGATTAATAAATTTACAAACGATGAATCCAGGAAGAAACCCGATCGAGTACAGCTTGACTATGGAAATAAAATACTCCTAAACTTAGAAAGTAAATTGACAGAAAATAAAATGGCAGGAAGCAAAAGAAAGCAAATAAAGATAAAAAACAGTTTTGTGTTTGATGTTTTTTTTCCCAATCCTTGATTTCTTTTTTCGGCTTTTATAGCAAGGTAGCTCTGGCCGTTTTGGTGTCAAGCGTCCACGTTCTCAGTCCATTATCCACTTTCTTGACCCATTATCCACTTTCTTCTTGAGTCACCTTCCATTTCAGACGTTCTGGCGGTTATGGCTTATTGGTTCCCCTCAGGTGTTGACACGTGTCAAACCATGATCTCCGCTAAACCGGATTCTCTCCTTGAAAATAGGGAACAGCCGTATGACCGATATTTATGGAATGGCCGAAAATCTTATTGGTCGTTTATCTAAGGTGGCTGATTTATCATAGGTCGATTTATATTGCTTTTTCCTTATGGCCGAAATTTCCTTCCTTTAAATCCAGTCAAGACTTTTTCTTTTATATTTCGGCCAAAACTTATAACCGATTTTTTGGTGTGTCAACAGAACCCTATTTACTAGCTTAGGCTAAGTCAGCATTTGCTGAGAAGATCATAACTCCAAATTACATGGTTGTCTTGCATGCAAACCTTGACCGCAGAAGCGGCAAAACAATGAATAGCGGGTGGCAAAAATATGAGATTTCATTGGTCAGTGGTGATGAAACCATTTCTTCTAAGCTTATTATTATTCCATTGCAAATGATTATTCATCAGAATATTAATCAAATGATTATGCCAAAACATTATTCCTCTTTCCATCCTTTTTGTCAAGTTAGGATTTAATAATAACTGGTACAGTTTGCGATCACATTTTCAACTCCATTCATCAATAAATCTTGTACACAGGCGTTTCCCTTTAATAATTCAATTCATGCATCCATTGTATGGTTCTTAACGCATTGAGTGAAATTATAGGGATCAAATGTCACTTCTGTTTGGGGTTTTCCCTAACTCAGGATCTATGAGCTACATGCCGAATTAAAAGCAGAATATATACAAGAATACATCAGATTTACATGATTCACCATATGCTCATCCCTATATATATATACAGAGAGAGAGAGAGAGAGAGAGAGAGAGAGAGAGAGAGAGAGAGAGAGAGAGAGAATTTTAAAATTAAAATAATGTAATGAATTGAAGTTGAGTTTGGTACAAGTAATTATTATTAATTTCATACCCATGAAATGATGGATGGCAATCTATCCCATATTGAAGTTGGGCAGATGCCTACAGTTTTGAAGAGATCGTGGAGGATGGCATCAAGATTCACTGTAATTGGGGGAGGATCCAGACTGAATGTATCACATCCCTTTCCACCCAGTGCTATAGTGGCACCATTGCCCTTGTCTCTATGTGGGAAATAGCAAGTTGGCAACATATATATAGTGAATTTTTCTGTTCCTGTCATATATATCATAAAGGTAATCTTATCTCTAAAATGCTTTGCATCAACACCCATCTTGATTCGTGCATCACATTTCTTTATAACAGTATGCCCAACCATAAAGTTGGATTCATAGGACAGTGGTCATAGATTGTCCATTAATTGGACTACCATGCTTTGCTTTACTAAAAAACAGTAGCAGCACAAATGCTCTCTCTCTCTCTCTCTCTCTAATTACTAATTATCATATCGAGTCATTTTCTTAATTATAGGTACGTACACGTATAAACTTATATGAGGATTTTGATTTTTAGTCAATGTAAGATAGGTATTTTGAAAAACTGACCATTGGATTAGATATTCTTCTTATGTATGTCGTGCATGTCAAAAGCCATAGCAATTTAACGGTCGGTTTCTAGAATACAGGGTGTGAAAAACCGTAAAGTTTTCACCTTTAGATATCATGACAGTTTTGCATAGTTTGTAATTTAGAAACCGACTGTCTGATTACTGTAATATTTGGTATGCATGACATTTTTGAAATGAGTATCGAATCCAACTGTAAGCTTTTCAAAATACCTTTTCCATGTTGACTAAAAACCAAAGTTCTCGTATAGGCTTATATGTGTACCTATTATGGGAAAATGACTTATCATATATGCCAATTATCTCTTTCTATATCTATAAGCAACAACACCTCTCAAAACACAAGTTCACTGCAACAGCTTCTGAAACTCTTCCCCCACTTCTAGCTTTCTCTCTATCTCTTTGAAGTGAATTCTTCTCACTCTTTATTTCAAATTAACCATGACCAAGTTTGAATCTTATCCAAATAAAATCATAACCATCATATCTATTCTTATTTTTCTTCAACCAGTCTTAGTATTATCTTCAAAATGCACGTGTGAAACCCAATTATACAAAGATGGAAACAAATCCGAGGCACTTAAATTTAAATTAGCTGCCATAGCATCAATTTTAGTTTCAAGTGCAATTGGAGTTTGTCTTCCATTTTTGGCAAAGAACATTTCAGCTTTAAACCCAGAAAAGAATATATATTTTCTTATTAAGGCCTTTGCAGCAGGAGTGATTTTGGCTACTGGCTTCATTCATGTACTTCCTGATGCTTTTGAAAGCCTCACTAGTCCTTGCCTTGCCCAAAATCCATGGGGGACTTTTCCATTTACGGGATTTGTCGCGATGATGTCCGCGATTGCAACTTTAATTATGGAGTCTTTTGCCACTGGGTACCATAAGAGATCAGAATTGAGAAAAGCTCAGCCTGTTGATGGGGATGAGGGGGAGGAGATTGATGATGCTGCTCATGTTCATGGTTCTGCTTTTATATTAGAGAGATCCAATTCATCAGATCTTATCCGGCATCGAGTCATATCTCAGGTACTTAATATTACTTCTGTTTTTTCTTCATATTTAATGGCTGCTACATCTTGCTCAATATTTCCCCATCCTCCATTGTTACCTAACATTTTCCTCAGCTACTGTTTGGATTTCAGGAAAATTGGAAAAAAGCTTGAAAATGCTGTAAAATGGAATCTATATCTAAGTGATTTTCGACATTTTTTATATTTTTTTTGAGATCCAAACAAAGCATATACCTCCTATAGATGCCTTCTTTTAATTGGTCACATCACTACACTGACATCACAAATGGACCCACCATCTGAGTCCTACTGAGTACTGATAATGAAGTTCACAAAAGTTTCAGCTTCATGAGATGATGATAGCATTCGGTTTTAATCAATTTGTTTGGGTAGTGACAAGGCTTTTGACAATGCTTTGAAAAGGAAAAGACCTATCTATATATGGAACCATCCAATTGATTTTCTTATACACTCAAAAAAAAAAAAAAAAAAAAGTTGATTTCTTGTAGACTTAATTCACTCAATATATAGGATTCATTCCCGATTTGTCATGGCTTTGAGCATTTTTGTTTATTGAGTTATCATCTGCTCAACATTTGCTGATTCGGCCAAAATCAACAAATACTTAAATAACTGTTAGATCACTTAATATATAGGACTCATTCATGACTCGGCACGACTTTGAGCATTTTTGTTTGTTGAGTTATGATCTGCTCAGCATTTGTAAACTTGACCAAAATCAACAAATACTTCAATAACTGTTAGATCACTCAAGTGGCCTAAATCATCACTCAAGTGGCCGAGATCTAACGGCCATTTTAGTATTTACTGATTTTGGCCGAGTCAGCAAATGTTTAATTGATCATTTATCTTTTGTAGTTATGCTTGTGTGACTCTACTAGGAGGAGCCAGAGGACCTACTTTCTTTTCAAAGGTGCATCAGCCCTTGTACTTTACTGCGATTAATAATAGTCTCCTAGAGTCCTAAGCAATTAACATTTAACATCACTATTTCTAAATGTTTTATTTTATTTTATTTTTTATTTTTACTTTGTGGTGTATACCTATAGGTCCTTATTTATAAATTTTCCAAAAATCCCTTCATCTTTTCATTTTACCCAAAAATCATTTGTAATGAGAAACACATCAGTTTGTTATTTGAGTTTGCAGAAACTGATCATTTTGTAGAAACTGATCATTTTACAAAAAGCTGATGTATAAATAAGTTTTTTGGAAGTGCTTAGAAAACTTATGCATAGATCGATTTTTTGGAAGTGCTTGGAGTTTTGGGTAAAAAAAAAAAAAAAAAAAAAAAAACTTAAATTTGGACTTTTGGATTAAGTAAAAAAATGATGGGATTTTTGGGTAAAAAAGAACTCAAAATGGGACTTTTGGATACTTTTTCCTTTTTTTTTTTTTCTCCCTCTACCAAGTTGGGTATCCTTTGTTCTTTTCACTTTTATTTATTCATTTATCTTTTACAATGGACCAAAATTGAATCCATAATCTAGCATAATCCTATC
>JAESVK010000233.1:310587-322898 GCA_017140935.1 Hamamelis virginiana
AAAATACAAAATAAGCTTCTTTCATATGAGCTCTCCACATTTCTCATATTTATTGTTTAAATTATTCATTGAGTTCCTAGATTTGAAAATGATGGTCTTACGAAATCTCTTCCATTTCGTAAGAGGGAGCAGGCCAAGGATTAAGGGGCACTGCTACAGCCAGCCCAAGGCACCCCCCTTAGTTTTCAAAACTTAATATATTATATCTATGTTATATTTTATTTCATGTATATTTACTTGTGGTAAAATATAAGAGATACTCACTTGGTATCCCGCTTATTTCAAATTTGTCCTTAATTTTTTAAAAGAGTCACTTGCAACAACTCTATTGGGAGGAGCTTGGGCCGAACAAAGAGTGCTAATTAATTAGTATGTGGGTTGGAAGCCTGCTCGTTTTGTTTTGTTTTATTTTATTTATCATTCAATATCACCTTCTTTGTATTTTCTTTAATTACACTCGAATAAAAATGATCTTAATTACTATAATTGCAGTATCTAATTTATTTGATTTATTTGTACCGGTGATAGAGAGCAAATTGAAAATCCTATTTATGGATTGATTATTGTAGTATGATTGTAGATTAGTTTAGGAGATCAAATTAAGGTCCTGAACCAAATATTTTAATAATATTAATTTATGTTTGGGTGCGTTAGAATATATATATATATATATATATATATATATATATATATATATATATCAAAAAAACTTGAATGCCGGTGAATCAATGAAAATTTTAGGGCCTATTTATTTGTGAAAATTTTTGCAATTTTCATTTTCATTTTCAATAAAAACAGAAAACGGCCTAAAAAACGTGTTTACTTGTAAAAAATAAAAACTATTTTCAAGAAAACAAATTCAGTTTTTAAGAAAATGTGAAAACATCAAAAAGACGTTTTTTGTATTTTCACGAAAACTGAAAACAAGGATTATATCTTGGCAATACTTATAAACATAGAAAAAAAAATGTAGACCAACTATAAAACCAAAAAATAAAAATAATAAAATATATAGAGATAAAATATAGTTTTAGTAAATGTATTTATACTACTTTTAGATTTTGAAAACAGTTTTAATTTTTGAAAAGTAAACGCATTTTATAAATTTTGAAAATTGAAAATAAAAACTGTTTTTAAAAAATTTTCACAAAAAATAAAAATTGTAAAAATTTTCATGAAGTAAACAGGGCTTTAGTTTTTAAAGTTTTGACACCTCCGAAATAAAATCCTGATTCCGTCCCTACAAGGATTTGAACCTGCTAACTCTCAAAAGGCCAAACTTGAATGAACCCATTTATGTAACACCCTTACCTTAATCGTACTAAGAAAAACAAATTTACTCGTTGAGTAGTTGTTTGTTACTTTGTTTGTTTGTTTGTTTGTTTGGCTTTGTGGTTGCTATCTTTTGACCCCAAGGTAAAAAAAGAAAAAGAAAAATGATTTGCTAGGATTTTACAATTTGATTAACCAGCTGACCTTATGTAGTGTTGTATATATATATAGGTGCCCTCTTGTAGAGCCACTTGCGATGAAAATTTTGAAAAACTGACGATTGGATTAGATACTTTTATAATGTATGTCATGTATGTTATGTCTGTCAAAAATCACAGTGATCCAACGGTTGGTTTTTGAATAATGTAACTTTGAAAAGCTATGACTTTTTTGTTCTTTAAAATGTTATCATTTTTTAGCAGTCTGTTTTCTCATAAACCAACCGTTGGATCATTATGATTTTTGGTAGGCATGACATACAGTATAGAGGTACCTAATCCAACGGTCATTTTTACAAATTTTACAATGCAAGTGGCTCTATTTTACGTTATAGCAGAAAATACTACTTCACCCATCTATTTTATTCATTTTTTTTTTTTCACTCATCTCACATGAATCAATGGCTTTTAGGATATTGAAATAATAAAAAATATTACATTTATTAATGTGAACCACATATCAATTAAGATGCTGGTTTCAGTATATATGTGGTGTGTTATTGAGTTAATGTATCAAAATGGAAACAATAATTGTTGGAATTAGTTATTTTTAGCGAATGGCTTGTTTGTTTGAATAGGGAAAGTGATAATTTGATGCAATGAATTAATAGGTGTTGGAGTTGGGAATTGTGGTTCACTCCATAATTATTGGGATATCGGTGGGTGCCTCACAAAGTCCCAAAACAATCAAACCTCTCGTAGCTGCTTTGAGTTTCCATCAATTTTTCGAAGGCATGGGACTTGGTGGATGCATCTCTCAGGTTTCAATTCCCATCCCATTAATATTTCCTCCATATCAATCTATTATATAAAGAGTAGTACGCTCATCTCGCAGTTCTAGAATTCTTTTCCTTCTTCATTTTCTTTTTTCCTTAATTTACTCTCCTTCTTCATTCCTATTGGTTTTAGCCCTACTTTAAAATGATATGACATTATATTATTAGTCCAACTAATTAACTGAAATTTAAATTTTCAAGATTCGTTATTGATGTGGGTCCCTTTTAAATTTACTTTCTCTTTCCATAATTAATTAATTAATTATTTATTTATTTATTGTAAATCTCATCTACTTCTCACCTCTCTCTTATTAATTATTTTTTTTTATCTTTTATTTAAAAAATTGATTCTATTTTACCTTTTTACTATTTTTGTGTTATTTTAAAATTTTTATTTTTAATAATACATCTAAATTAATTTTCTTCAATTTTTTTAACATTTTTAATCATTCTTATGTATATATTGTAACCCTATAAATTTAATTACGATCAAGACATCACAATCATATGATCAAAATATATTTTATACAATTATAATTAATTAGATAAAATTTAATTGAAAAGTCCCGTGCATTGCGCAGGTTTGTGCTCGTGTGTGTGTGTGTGTCTATATATATATATATATATATATCATGATCCAGGGTCCGTTTACATTAGCATTTTTTAAAATCACTTTTTGAGCTCAAAATTGTATTTGATTTAAGAAATGTGGCACATCTAATTAAAAGGTGATAGGATGGTTGGAAAAAATTTTGTTTTAAAAATTATTGCAGCAAAGCTAGGAGTCATAACATATGGCAGTGTTGTAAAATCCGGACCGGACCAGCCTGTTCAATCAATTGAACCTTCAACTGGTCTCCTCACCAAGTGGGTAAACCCCCAAAAATCCATTCAATGCAAAAATCGGCTTATTTTGAAAAAAAAAAAAAACATTTGACCCATTGGTTTAATGGGTTTTCTCACGGTTCAGTAGAACCGGACAGGTTTTTCGCATCATTAAAAACATCAAAAAATGACTAAAATGTCCTCCAAAATTCTTTAAGTTTCTAAAAGCTTAAGAGGGTAAAAAAAAATAAATCCAACTAAAAACACTCCCAAATGGAGGATTAGGGCACCAGTTTCACTCACAAACTCCTTCATGCTTCTAGCTTGAACCCCAGTGGCTTCATGAATCACAACTTTCTTCTTTAGTATTTCCTTTGA
Source organism: Hamamelis virginiana (assembly GCA_017140935.1). NCBI lineage: Eukaryota > Viridiplantae > Streptophyta > Magnoliopsida > Saxifragales > Hamamelidaceae > Hamamelis > Hamamelis virginiana. The sequence continues at coordinate 314,057 of JAESVK010000233.1, forward strand.
TCTCCCCCAACCACCAAGGCAGCAACTGAAGAAATGAAAAATCGATTGCTGCAGGCTCTTTAACTATGTAAGTATACTGTATACATTTAAAAAAAATTAAATACTTAAATCAGTTTATACGAGCATCACCTTCTAGATCCTAATTAATATGACATTTATCCAAGCAAAAGTATGACTCTAATCCCAATATGGCAAGTTTAAATTTTTTTTTCTTACATTATCTTTTTGTGGGCATCACAACATCATGAAATGGCAAGATTTTTGTCTTTTTCTTTTCATTTTTTAGTTGAACTAAGTTACTGATTTACTAGTACTTTTAATTTAATATATATATATATATATATATATATATATATATATATATATATATATATATATAGGGTCAAGTTCCCCTTACACCCTATTTTGACACCTATATTTACACCTCATTTTCAAAACACTATCTATGATATATATTTTGATGAACCAACCGTTGGATTCAATACCTTTCTTATGCATATCATGTATACCAAAAATCATAGTGATCCAATGGTTAGATTTTAAGAAATGTCACTATAAAAAAATTGTTATGTTTTTAATTAATAAAAAAAACAATAGTTCTTCAAAATGATATTTTTCAAAAACTAACCGTTGGATCACTCTGATTTTTTTCATACATGACAAACATAAGATAAATATCTAATCTAACGGTCGAATTCTCAAAATATTCAATCTACAATGGTATTTGAAAACGAGGTGTAAACATAGTTGTCAAAATAGGGCGTAAGGGGAATCTGTACCATATATATATATATGTTCTTCAATTCTGACTTCTTTGCAAATTTATAGAATTATATTTTTATAGAAAGTTTACTAGTTTAGAACTTATATAGAATTTTTTTAATAAATAATTAATATATTTATGATATCACGGTTCAATCCGGTTGATCCGATGGTTGAACCAGCGACTCATAATCCGGTCATTTTTACAGTTTGATGAACGGTCCGGATTTTAAAACATTGATGTATGGAACTTTTTACATGTAAAGATATAATGGTTTGAAGATAATTCTAAAAAGATATCTATGTACATATTTATATATATATATTTATATACATAAAGAGACAGAAATGATCAAGTAAGGACCGGTTCATAACCTTAATTTAAGGTCCACTCATCATTAGGATTGGTATTTTGAAAAACCAATTGTTGGATTAAATAATTTTCTTATGTATGTCGTGTCTGCAAAATATCACTGTGATCCAATGGCCGGTTTTAAAAAAACAGACTGTAAAACAATTGTTACAGCATCCAACAGTAAATACTGTTATAGTGTTTTACGAACTATATTTTGAAAACCAATAGTCAGATCACTATGATTTTTGGCAGACATTATATACATGAGAAGATTAACTAATCCAACGGTCAGTTTTTCAAAATACCTATCCTATGTGAGAAAATGGTGAGTGGACCTTAAATTAATTTAAGGACCGATCCTTAAATTTTGAGTGGTGCAGGCAAAATACAAATGTAGGGCGATCACAATTATGGTACTATTCTTCTCACTTACTACCCCAACTGGGATTGCAATTGGCATTGGGATATCCAAAATCTATGACGAGAACAGCCCAACTGCACTCATTGTTCAAGGCATTTTCAATTCAGCATCTGCCGGAATCCTAATCTACATGGCGCTTGTTGATCTTCTTGCAGCGGATTTCATGGACCCTAAATTGCAAAGCAATGTCAGGCTCCAACTTGGTGCAAATGCTGCACTTCTTACAGGAGCTTGTTGTATGTCGCTGTTGGCCAAATTTGGTGGCTTGTAATTAATTTTCCTATTAATCTTTACTGGAATAATTAATTCCTATATTTTAGCTAGGTATTAATAAAAAAAAAATGGTTTATGACCTTTTTGAACCCTAGAAATACCAATGTGGTCCATAAACTTTATTTTTGTTTGATTTAGTCCATGAATTTTAAAAGATGCATCAAAGTAAGACATTGGCTAACGGAATCAATATTTCATTAGTTAAATATTATGTGCGGTTACATTGTTGTCTGCGTGGCAATCACGTGGGCTTGACATAGCAACTACATGGAACTTACGTAGCTTAAGTTGGCTGATTAATAATATTTTAGTACCCAACTATGTTACACACATATACAATCAAAGAACACCTTAACATATACTCACTCACACCTTGTATTTGGTGCTCACAATAGCACACAAGTAGACACTTGCTGACTTCACTCTAACACCAGTAGGCCACTCTCACGTGCACATAAGGGGTTGTTTGGCAAACTTAAAAACCTGGCCAGCTAAGGATAAGCCTGTCTGGTTTTTATTCGATACTGTTTGGTAAGTGCCTTTTTCTGTAAATCAGTTCAATCCTGTTCAGAAAATAAGGCATAAACACAGTTTTTTTCTAACCTACTGTAAGTTGGTTTACATAAAAACCATATAACAGAAAGAGATCAGAACTAGTCACACCCAGTTTTCAAAGTTCCCGAACAGGCCCTTAGAGAAGGGTTTCACCCCTTTTTATACTCTCCACTTGCCAACCTTAAATGTCGGTTTATCATTGTCTCAATTTTTCTAGAGGCCTCCATTGTAGCTACTTCTAGAATAAATGAAGATCAAGTGTTGGCTGGAAATTTCCAGAAAGAGAGGGAGATGAAAGGAAGAGAGAAGACGTGAGGCGGTTGGGAATTTTCCGGAAGAGTCCGTGATGACTCTTAACATTTTCTATAAGTCCATTTGACTTATGAGTTACAGAACAAGAAGTAGCTCTCTCATTTCCTTTATACTCTCTCCACCATCGAACCCAAATCTCTAATACAACCATCAAAAAATTTTACTAAAAGGCAAGCTAGCTGGCACCTTCATATATGTTAGTACATCCTTACCTTTAGTACCATACAAAATGACCGATTTCAAAACTCGAAAAATTACCCATGCCATTTGTTCTTGATGACTTGAAACTTTTATTATTATACCAAATAATATTCAATACCAAACAACAATAATAATATACCTATATCTTTTTTGTTATATGTTGGTTACAAAGTTCAATTAAACATCACAACAGCGATATTTAATAGTCGAGATAAAGTGCCAAAACAATATAAGGCTTCTTTAAATAAGGGGTTTTCCAAATTGATGTTATGAAATGGCCGTTTCTTTAGTTGTGTGGTGGTATATATTCCCACTTTTAAGTGAGAGCTATTTGGTTTGAGCATAAGGAAGCACAATAATATCCAATTATTAACTAGGAGGTTTGGAATATGAAAAACTTTCTGTAAGATATATGCATGTGTGCATATAACACATATACAAATAATAATCGGGTTAGGAAGGTCGTTACCTTAATGCGGAATCAACCCGATGATGGATGCCAATGTCCTGTTGTTACAAGCCCCACAACGAACCTCCGTGCGCGTTTCTATGTCCTCGCAACGTAGAGAATAACCACAGCGAGCTATCCCCAATATTGTTCACGTACCCATGTCCAAGGAGCCTTAATGATGATACTCTAAGAGAGAGCTCTTGTGAGAGAGAGAGAGAGAGAGAGAGAGAGAGAGAGAGAGAATATGTAGAGAGAATTCTTGAACTTCTGTTCTAATCCTATCACCTATATAAGATGAATAGAGTCCTAATTGTATATGGATTGCACTCATGCAATCCCATATCACCCTAACCACTTAGGATTAGGACTCATCCTAATCCTATTAGGTATTCCACTTAGACTAGGATGCTTGCCCTTTAAGGGGCGGATATTGGACTGGCCATAACCCAGCCCAAAAGTCTAACAGCTCCCACTCGCCCACAAAGAGCAGATAATCTCAATCAACTCACTTACTCATCTCTTTATACAGGAAATGGGCCGTGCGACCTTGTGAGAAGAAATGAACAACGACGGGAGCATAAATATTAAGTCACCATCAAAACTAACAAAAATGCATCACCCAGAAGTTACTCGTATATGTCTTAGATAATCAACACTAAATTAAGTATTCTTAATCCCTCATAGTGAGCAATACTTAATCCTACAATATATCAAGTGTTTAACAACCCATATCGAACATAAAGTCGACATAAGCGCTGGCCAACTTATAAACTCATGATAGGGTGTATCAGTAAATTAATCTTCCTTGATATCTCACGTCAATTCAATTAGGCTCAATTGCTTTCCTAGACGTGCCCCATGTGACTGTATCAATCATAGCCCTTAGAAAACATGCTAAAGTAGCAACTTTGAGCATCCTCTTCATGACTGAGCCTTAGGTCATAAGGATATAGGTTAGATCCCTCAAGATCTCTCAAGATCTCTGTGGCTCTCACTGTAGTGGAGAAGGGATCATCCAATACTCCCACTGTTGTTCAACATTAAGCACATATAGTATGGCATGTATGTTATGGTGTTGACTTATGTAAATGAGCATATCACTATCAAAATAACACCATACAGATGGATGTTTAGTCACTACAAAAGCGCTTAACTTCACACCTGGCCATCTCAAGCTTAACAGAATCGTGGAAAGAATTCTATGAACGATTCACAAGGAATCTCATCTTAGTCATAACTAAGGCGACTACCAATAAGTGGAATCTTAGCTCTCCACCTGAGCCACAGTCTCATCTTGCTTGCTACTTAAGCGTCAAGGTGAATTACCTGTGTGAATATGTAGATTCTAGCCTGGTGACATGTACTAAGAATAATATTCACACAAGAATAATCATCTTAAGAGTAAATCACAATACAACTCAATAAGTAATTATTATTAATAATAATGTCAAATACAACTCGTAGAGGTGTCACATCCTACGCAATCCCATACTACCAATATGAGACTGAAACACATCTTTAGCAATAGGCTTGGTCAAGGGATCAGCCACCATGCTTCCAGTGGAAATGTGGTTCATGACCACCTCACCTCGCGCGGCCATTTCCTGAATAAAATAGCACTTGAAGTCAACGTGCTTAAATTTCCCGTGGTACTTAGGATCCTTTGCATACGCCAAAGCTGCAGTACTATCAGAATACAAGATTACAACCTCCTCAGAATGGGCTGTAAGACCTAGGCTATACAAGAATCTCCTTAACCAAATAGCTCCCCGTACAGCTGCTACACATACCACATACTCAGACTCCATCGTAGATAAATCAACATAGGTTTGCTTCTTGTTGCACCAAGATACAGTGCCGCCTCCAAAAATAAATGTATAACCCGATGTGGATATGCGTCCATCTCTATCATCGGCCTAATCAACATCACTGTATCCCTTCAGCCTCAAGTCACCCCTATGGAAACACAAGGCAAAGTTTGTTGTCCCTTGAAAGTGTCAAAAGATCCTCTTCACTGTTGCCTAATACGCAGGTCCTGGGTTACTCTGGTAACGGCTTACCATGCAGACTGCAAAGCATATGTCCGGCCTTGTGCACAGGAGCGAAGCCAGGAATTCAAGTGAGGGGAGGCGAACTTTAATTAATTGTTGGAAAACTGACTGTTGGATTAGATTTCCTTATAATGTATGAAATGCCTGCCAAAAATCATAGTGATCCAACGGTTGGTTTCTGAGAAAATTGACTGCTAAAAAATGATAACATTTTAAAGAACAAAAAAGTTAAAGTTTTTCAAAGTTACATTTTTCAAAAACCAACCGTTGGATCAATGTGATTTTTGGCAGACACGACATACATTATAGGAATATCTAATCCAACGGTCAAGTTTTCAAAATTTTCACAGCAAGTGGCTCTATTTAACAAGTAATTAAGATAGTATATCAAGCAAAGATATAAATCTAATTAGCAAGCAAAAAAAAAAAAAATACAAGCAAAAATAGTATATCAAATCCTAAATGTATTTAGCAAATTAGCAAGCAAATAATTACAAATTTAGTAATTATCTAAATCTATTTAGCAATTAATTAAGATAGTATATCAAGAAAAGATATAAATCCATTTAGTAAGCAAGCAAAAAAAAGAAAAAAAAAAACAAGCAAAGATAGTATATCAAATGATCAAACCCTAAATGTATTTAGGTTAAATCCATCATAAATTATTGAGTTTCAAACCTTGAATTAATGCTTCCTCAAATCAATGGAATATTGAATATGGATTGATGAATGATGGCCCATGGTGCATTGGTGCTCTAGTTATTTGATTTGGTTTGAAATGCAAGATAAACTTAAAGCAAAGAGAGTAGAGAGAGAAAGAGAGAGAGAGAGAGAGAGAGAGCTCTTACCTAGGAGAATGGTGCCTTGGGTTGCCCATGTTGCCATGTTTGATGAAGAGGTGTTGCTGCTGCCTGCTGTGTTGTAGCCTTAGGTTGCCCATGTTGCCGTGTTTGATGAAGACTAAAGAGGTGCTGCTGCCGCCTGCTGTATTGTACAATGTAATGGACTAATTAAGGGTTTGATTGGTGCCTTTGGTTATAGGCTTGTAGAATGCAGCAAGAGGCTAGTTGCAAGAGTTGCAGACTTGCAGAGATTACATACAAATGGAGAAGCAGATGAGTGAAAAGATATAACATGTGATGGTTTTTGCCTTTTATAAGAGGGGCAAAAATGCAAAATAAAATTTTAAAGGGGTTAAAAATAAAATGAGGGGATGCATGTTTATAATTACTAAAATATGTAAGGTATAATTTTTTTTAAAAAAAAATTTCAAGGGTGGCATCTGCCACCCCTTAACCCTTAACGGCCTCGCCCCTGCTAGTTGTGCAGAACATGGCGTACATAAGACTCCCAACTGCGTCAGCATATGGCATTGTGCACATGCGTTTCTTTTTCTCATCTATTTTAGGACATTGGTCGAAGCACAAAGCACTCCCTATCTCAACAGGGATGTCAATAGGTTTGGAGTTCTCCATGCGATATCATTTAAGAATATTCTTTTATCAACGCCTGCTAATGTCACACTTGCTTGGTTGCTGACGTCAGCAACACGTGTCACTCTCAGGTTGGTTGGTCAATGCCTACATGGCTGTTGACCAAGTGGATTTGACCGCAGCAACGCCTACTCTTAGCGTCGGTGAGTGAGGGCGTGTGCGGCCTCGTCTAAGTTCCGATTGACTCGTCGTTTTTTCCATTGTGCTCAAAATTTAATTTCCTATTTTTTGGGTATTTTTTAAAAAATTTGAACTCCCAGAAATATTTATTTTGATTTTTTAATTAAAAAATGGCTTATAGGAAAACCTATTTTGAGCAAGTGGGCCTTACTGAGTTACCCAAAAATTCTGAAATTTTTTGTGAAAGTTTCTGGGATTTTTTGGAATTGTTTTAGGCTGGAGGTGTCAAAAAATTAGGTGTCTGGATATTTTTTATAATTAATACTCTTTATTATGAGCTTTTAAAGTCAAATAAATTTTTTTTTTTATTTATATTAATTCTGAAAAATTCCATAACCTTATTTTTGCTTTTTTCTGCTATAAGATATGTGCATGTGTACATCTAACACATATACAAATAATAATCGGGTTAGGAAGGTCGTTACCTTAATGCTGAATCAACCCGATGATGGATGCTAATGTCCTGTTGTTACAAGTCCCACAACGAACCTTCGTGCGCATTTCTATGCCCTCGCAACGTAGAGAATAACCATAGCGAGCTATCCCCAATACTGTTCACGTACCCACGTCCAAGGAGCCTTAATGGTGATACTCCAAGAGAGAGCTCTAGTGTGTGTGTGTGTGTGTGTGTGTGTGAGAGAGAGAGAATATGTAGGGAGAATTCTTGAACTTCTGTTCTAATCCGATCACCTATATAAGATGACCAGAGTCCTAATTGTATATGGATTGCACTCATGCAATCCCTTATCACCCTAACCACTTAGGACTAGGACTCATCCTAAACCTATTAGGTATTCCACTTAGACTAGGATGCTTGTCCTTTAATGGCCAGCTATTAGACGGGCCATAACCCGGTCCAAAAGTCTAACACTTTTTATGATTCATATAAAAAACAAAATACAAAAAATAATTGATCCTTGTAAACAAATGTTAAGATTGTAATGGCGAAGAAAAGGATTTTTGCTTCATGTTCGAGACTTTTAATGTTACATATGTAAATATAATTTACTTACTTACGTATACTTTTGGTTAATTGAGGATATATATATATATATATATATATATATATATATATATATATATATATATATATATTGTCGCTTGTATTAATTAATTTTTAATTATTTAGTCTCTCATTATATGGCTGACTTGGGTTATGTACATGGAATTGCATGGGCCCTATTAGCCCCAATTTTGACGATAACAAGACAGACACTAAGACATATTGTTAATGATTTGCATTGGTCTTAGTATTCTTTCACAAATGATCAATATTGAACTCTCTGATCAAGCTAGGCTATTGTGTTTTAACTAATGTAATGGATGCTCAATTAGCAAGCTCAAGAAAATAGGATGAAGAGTGAAGACCCGGCCCAGAAGAGCAAGAACAACACATTATTTGTATTGTATACTTGATTTTTGGGTACCTACTTTAAAATAATTTGTAAGGCTCAAAATGATTGACATTACAAAAAAAAAATGATCAATTAGGCAAATTTCCCGTCGCATAAAGGTTTTTGCAATGGAAATAACCCTCACAATTCCGTCACAATTGCTATAGTCGCAAAGAAAACAACTGTTGCGACGGCTTTTTCCGTTTCAAAAAAATATAGCAACAGTCATCCCCGTCTCAAAGAAGAAGCTGAACATACAGTATTTAAAAAAAAAAAAAAACACATGCTTCAATTGAGTATGATTTCTTCAATTCTGACCTAGTTCTTTAGGACTTTTTGTGACACATGCTTCCCTTTAAATGTGAGGGTGAGATTCCATCTATTAATATTATTG
>JAESVK010000234.1:9990-25292 GCA_017140935.1 Hamamelis virginiana
ACATTAAGTGGGCTGTTAATATACAACAAAAATTATTTATTTAGTTTTTATGGACGGTGTTATGCGTTTGGCCTACATTGAAACCAAACTTTTTAATTTGGTACTAAATTGAGTCAATGTAAAGTTTGTGGCCCACATTGAAACTGACCCAAAAGTTGATGGTACTAAAATGCATTTAGCCCATTCTTATATCCTTAACCCAAGGGTAGAGAATCCCATTTTTGAAGAGCCCGTTGTCCCTTCTGGTTGGGGTGATATCCCTGACTCACCTGAAGAAAATATTCCTGTGGCACGATTGAACTCGAAGATTTAAACCTCATTCTTTATGAGTAAGCCAGCAAGGCTATCCTTAAAAAACATTTCGAGAGTAGAACCTTCACGATCGCCAAGATCACCGATATACATGGAGAAGTCAGTTATCGAGCGGTGTATCCAAGGCAACCATGGGTCACCCAACATTTTAGATCAAGGTCAACTTTTGCCGAATCTACTGTAGATGATGGGTCAGGAAGTGAGGTTGACATTATAGACTAGGAAGATTTGATGAACACGCTCGAGGAGATAGCAGATATTTAGGCTAGTGATGAGGAGGATGTTAACCATGTCACTAGGGGAGGTCGTCATTTCAAACCCACTCACTTGGAATCTGATAATCCCTTAGGAGAGTTGGAGAGACTCCAACGCACTGAAGTTCAAGAAGAAGAGGAAGAAATACTAAAATATCTCAAGCGGACTCAAGCTAATATCACCATCTGGGGGCTTTTGATGGCTTCTCAAAAACACCGGCAGACAGTACTCAGGCTACTCAACCAAGTTCATATTCCCATCGACACTTTGCCCGAGGATTTAGTCAATTTGGTTAGTCCAATTCAGCATGGGCAGTCGATATCCTTCACAGAGTCAGACCTTCCGAAGAAGGGACCCCATCATTTACAAGCCTTGTATGTCACAGTGGATACTATAGGCAAGAGGATCCCTACAGTCTTGATAGATAATGGGTCGGCTTTGAATGTATGTCCTCTCAGCACTGCCACTTCCTTAGGCATCGAACCATCAGAATTCATGCCTTCAGGGCAAACTGTGAGAGCGTATGATAACACTCGAAGAGAAGTGATCAGTATGGTCACCATACCTTTGGTCATTGGGCCCGAAGAATTCCAAGTCGATTTCCAAGTACTAGATGTGCCTGCCTGTTTCAACCTCCTACTTGGTAGACCTTGGATCCATCCAATTGGGGCTGTACCTTCTTCACTCCATCAGAAAGTTAAGTTTCCCTACAAAAGCTCAGTGGTGACGTTGAAGGGAGATTTCGAGATCACTCATACTCGTGTACCCATCTGTGAGATCAAACAAGAGTTTAAAGGGATATCTTTGTCGGGCTTTGAGTACATACAGTGTGTGGAAGTTGAGCCAGAATGTAAGGAGAAAATGGTGTTAAATTACAGTCCGTATGGAAATATGAAAGTGAGCTAGATCATGAAAGTTATGGGTTTCTTTTCGGGAATGGGCTTAGGAAGTCGTCATCAAGGCACACCTAGTCCTATCAAGTATCCCTCAGAAATTCACCCCTTCGGATTGGGCTATCAAAGCATTGAAGCAAACAAAAAAGAGATGACACAGAAAAAAAGGGAAAGGCAGCTGGCCAAAGAAGAGGGACGGGCCCCTAACCTCACTTCGAAACCTTACCGGCCCACTTTGAATGGGGCTTTTGTCAAAGAAGGGGATTATTTCCCTTATTATGGGTTCCCTAAGCCTATTTACCTTGAATATCAGAAAGCTAGAGTTCCTGGGTTTTAAATTTTCTTCAACACTTCACTACTTCTCTCTCCAACTACCATCATGGCTGAAGAACATGTATAGTTCGATTGGGCTAACCTTATCAATGAAGTCGCCATATGGGCTATGTTCAAAGAGATCACTTGCATCGAAGAGCATGTTCATGAAACCGACCCTATCCACCTCATTGAAGATGCCACCAATCCATTGACCAATTGGAGCCTTGAGTATGAGTCTCGAGTTGAACACTCAGTCGTGGAAGATTAGCTCCCATCAGATGATAGCTTGTAGGATTTCTATACTTTCTTTCCATAGGGTTGTAGAATAGCACTCTTGTTTTTCCTTTTCAATAAAATCATCCCTCCTCTGTTAGGAGGTGAATGATAGCTTAGCTTGTGTTATTTTTCTTCTTCATGATTAATAAAGTATTCTTTTTTTTCATTTATCTCATTTGTAGCTTGTCTCTTCTTTCTTATGTAGGTATATATGGCGTGAATATAGATCCTAGAAAGGATGTTCCCCCTGAGTTTGAACAACGAAAGGAAATAGAACATGTTCAACCTAATGTGGATTAATTAATATCAATTAATTTAGGATCCGATGAATCGCCTAAGATAATTAACATTGGGGCAACTCTATCATCACAAGAGCAAGAAAAATTGGTAGGATTATTGAGAGAGAACATAGAGGTGTTTGCGTGGTTGTATAAGGATATGTCAGGGATTGATATCAACATAGTAGAGCACTTCATCCCCACTAACCTAGGGGTTAAGCCGGTTAAATAGAAGTTGAGGAGAATGAAGCCGGAGTGGGCACTTAAAATCAAGGATGAAGTAGTGAAGCAGATGAATGCTGGATTTCTTCAAGTAGTGGAATACCCCGAGTGCCAGTGCCTAAGAATGATAGGAAGGTTAGAATGTGCGTAGACTTTCGAGATTTGAACAAGGCATGCCCTAAAGATGACTTCTCGTTGCCACACATAAATATCCTGGTAGATAGTACCGTTGGTCATGCACTATCATCCTTTATGGACGGGTTCTCGGGTTATAATCAGATAAAGATGGCCCCTCAGGATATGGAGAAAACTTCATTCATCACTCAATGGGGAACCTTCTGTTATCGAGTTATGCCATTCGGTCTAAGAATGTCGGTTCTACCTATCAGAAAATGGCAACCACCTTGTTACATGACATGATTCACAAGAAAGTCGAGGTGTATGTGGATAATATGATCGTAAAGTCTGTAGATCGAGAATGTCATTTTGGGGCTTTAAGTAAGTTCCTTTAGAGGATCAAGCAGTATAATCTAAGACTCAATCCAAACTGTATAGTCATTTTGGGGCTTTAAGTAACCGCATGGAAGTTGTTGGGGTTTATGATCACCCAGAAAAGAATAGAAATTGACCCGGGAAAGATAAAAGCCATCACGAAGATGCAACCGCCAAAGACTGAAAAAGAGATCTGTGGGTTCTTAGGCAAAGTTCAGTTTATCAGTCGATTCATAGCACAACTGACCATGATTTGTGAGCCCATCTTCAAGCTTCTTAAAAAAGATGTACCAACAAAATGGAATGACGCGTGCCAAGAAGCCTTCGAACCATTAAGAGATATTTGAGCAACCCACCAATATTAGTTCCCCCTTGGCAAAGTGAACTATTGCTACTTTATCTAGCACTTACCGAAACTGCAATGGGAGCTATGTTAGCTCAGTATCTACCAGAATCCTGAAAGGAGAGTGAGGTGTACTATTTGAGTAAGAAGATAACTGACTATGAGATTAAGTACGATGCATTAGAGAAGACATGTAGCATTGGTGTGGGTTACTTAAAAACTTTGCTATTACATGCTGTCTTTTCAAGTGCAACTCATTAGTCGCATGGACCCTCTGAAGTATTTGTTGGAGAAGCCAGTGTTATCCTATAGGACATCTCGATGGCTGTTATTGTTATCAGAATTCGACATCCAGTATGTGGTGCAGAAGTCAGTGAAAGGGAGAGCAGTGGCAGAGTTTTCAGCAGAGCATCCGTCGTCAGTAAAAAAACCGTCAGAGTATCATTTCCCTGACGAAGAGATTTTAGAAGTAAGTAAGGAACCGTGGAAGGTGTTCTTTGATGGTGCTTATAATAAAAGAGAATGTGGAATTGGCGCGTTGTTGGTCACACTAGAAGATAATCTAATACCGTTATCTGTTAGGTTATCATTAGATGCTACTAATAATATAGTCGAATATGAAGCCTGCATCCTAGCGTTGGAAGCTGTCTTGGAACTGGGCATGGAAGAATTGGAAGTATATGGGGATTCGGCATTGATCATATGTCAGACTAGAGGAGAATGAAAGACTCGTGATAAGAAGTTACTGCCTTACCATGAATACTTAGAGACTTTGGTAAAAGAATTTTGTCGAATTGACTTTTATTACCTGTCCAGGTTAAAGAATAAGTTTGCGGATGCTTTAGCCACTCTAGCATCCATGGTAGACATCCCTAAAGATGAAGGCGTAACTCATCTCATCATCGAGTCACGGAAGAGGCCAGCTTACTGTTGTGCTATACAAGAAGGAGAGCCGAATGACGGAAAGCCGTGGTATTATGACATCCAGCAGTTTGTAGAAAATGGAGAGTACCCAAAAGAAGGTTAGCCAGCCAGTATATCATGTGTGGGGGAAAGCTGTACAGAAGATCATACGACGGGGTGCATCTGTTGTGCGTCAGTGAACAAGAAGCAGAAAAAATAGTGTTAGAAGTGCATGAAGGGGCTGGGGCTCCACATATGAATGGATACATGTTAGCCAAGAAGATCGTGAGACTAGGATATTATTGGTCGACCATGGAGAGGGATTGCAATCTACATGTCAAGAAGTGTCACAAATGTCAAGTGTTTGCAAGTGGAAAGCATCAACCCTCGATGCCACTCACTACCATATCTTCGCCATGGCCGTTTGCAACATGGAGCATTGACATCATTGGCAAGGTAACCCCTGCAGCTTCAAATGGACATGAGTACATCCTAGTTGCTATAGACTATTTCACCAAGTGGATAAAGGCTGTATCCTACAAGACATTGATTGCCAATCAAGTACCGAGATTCATACAGAACAACATCGTCTGTCGGTATGGAGTACCCCATGAGTTCATCTCCGACAATGGGCAGCATTTTCGAAAAGAAACCGAAGAGTTTCTACAGAAATATAGCATCAAGCATCATCGATCATCTCCTTAGACCACAGACAAATGGGGTTATCGAAGCGGCAAATAAGAACCTCAAGTCGATCATGAAGAAGACTACCGAGTCCTATAATGATTGGCATGAGAAGTTACCATTGGCACTATGGGGATATCGTACTTTTATTAGAGCTTCAATAGGGGCTACCCTGTAACGCCCCAACCTGACTATTATACCGACCATCCCGGGTAGGTCGACAAGTGTCAAGAAGTGGATACAACATGTCCTGCTTATTCGCATTTCCATACTCAGGATAGAAGAAATAGTATATAACAATGTGAAATGATATGTTCAAATGCATACATGCCCAAGTTCGAGTAATACAAATGAAAATAAACTGAGAGTATCATACTTAATCCCAACAACCCTAGCATATAGGATAAGAATAATAAAATAATAATCAAAAAGTAATGTAGATTCATCATGCAGACCTAACAGACTGATTGAGAACTGCCCAGAATACTGCTAGACCCAATGCAACCTGCGTAGAGTTCCTTACAGCCGAATCTCTACCAGAAACCTGAAAACCTACTGCATAAAACAGCATGAGCAAGAAATGCCCAATAGGAGTACAACCTCAACCAACAGTAATAATATTGATACAAAGTACATTATAATAAACAATTTGCATCAAGGTTTATAAATCAGTACAAACATGGTATGGGTTTTCTCCTTGTGTAAAGTATCCAATGTTTTTATTTTGTAAATCAAGGTTATTCATGGGGTTTTTGATAAGAGTCGTAGTTCTCAGGCTTATAGCCCCCGGCACTATGAAAGCACAAAAACAGTTTGAAAACACTCGTTGTTCTCAGGCTCACTGCCCCCAGCACAACGAAAGCACGAAAATTACGTTGTTCTCAAGCCTCCAGCACAACGACAGCCAAATTCACGTTGTTCTTAGGTCCCCGGCACAACGGCAGCCAATATACTCGTTGTTCTCATACTCCCAGCACAACGGCCGCCAATAAACAGTATACATGATATCATTTCGAAAACCATTTCCAAAACAGTCAAGTAAAGATGTAACATATGGCACAGTAAGCACATACAAAAGCATTTATAAATCATTCATGATCATGATTCGAGGCAAATGTAAAAGAAACAAGCCATATGCCACCATATAATCTTTTGCAAACAGATATAAACATTCCATACCAACAATTGAAAAACAAGTATGTTTCAAGTATCAGTTTTTGTTTCACAAACAATTCAGAATATCATGTCATATAAAATCATATATCATCACAGTTAGAGAGGTTCAGTATCCTACCTTGACTGGGCAAGAATATCCCTAGTAGTGTCCTGTAGATATGCACTCCTAACTCACAAAAGGATAGTCGTATGGGCTATCCTGATATGAAATAATGACAAAGTAACGGTACATATAAATTTTCGGTCTAAAAACGACTGTCTCAAACTTGATGCTGACTTTTAAAGCTTTTAAAACGACTAGAATATGATTAAGGTTGAGGCCCATAAGTAAGGATCATAAAGAGAATGAGAAACGAGGGAAAAGAATGAAAATATCAAATTATGGGCCCAAAGAGTCGACTGTTAGGGTGAGACAGTCGACTGTCACAGCTAAAAATCCGAATTTAGGCTTCTATTTCAAACAGTCGACCAAACAGTCGACTGTCTGCCCGATAATTTTGATTCTTATGAGAGAAACAGTCACAAACCCACTTCCATCTTTACCCAAACTTCATTTCAACACAAATCCACTTACAAGACACTATAAAAACACCTTGATCCATCATTTATACCTCAAATCACAAGCACAAACTCAAGAATCCGAAATATGACTATAAAACCCTAAAAATAAACCAAAATCTGACTTATACATGTATAAGCTTTCAAAAAACCTTTGATCTTGAAATAAATCGGGTTCTATAAGTATAAATCCAAGTCAAAAGTTGTTATAAAAGTAAAACTACAGATTTGAGGGCAAATCTTGAGCTTGAAACTCTTCAAGTCAGAAAAGAGGGGTAAAAGAGAAGGAAAACCACTTTATAAAACTTTAAACTCACCTTTAAGAGAAGATGGCGGTGCTCCGGCAGCTTCTCCGGCGAAGATCCGGTCACCACCAACTGTTGCTCCCTCTCTCTCTCTCTCTCTCTCTAAACTTGATGGGTGATTTGTAAAAATGAGGGTTTGAAAAGAGTTTATAGGTTTTAAAAAGAAATAAAGTTAAGGGCTTGTTTGGCAATTGCAAAAAGGTTTATAAAACTTTTAAGTTATCTAAAAAAAATAAAATATCCCAAAATGTTAATAAAATATGATTTAAGCACATTAAAAAAAAAAAATTTTGGGATATCACATACCCCCTTTTCACTTGTATATAGAATGGAAGCAGTATTGCCCATAGAATTAGAAGTCCTTTCACTCAGGATTGCTATGGAGAGTCAGCTGACAGAAGTAGAATGGGTCAAGAACCGATATAAAGAGTTAGCTCTGCTAGATGAAAGGCGATTGACAGCGCTTTATCACATTCAAGGATATCAAAGAAGGATAACCAAGGCGTTTGGTAAGAAAGTAAAGAACCGAGGTTTGAAGAAAGGAGATTTGGTACTAAAGGAGATCCGAGCACCGATACATGACCCGCGAGGAAAGTTCAAACCCACATATGTAGGCCCTTACATCATCAGAGAAATACTGTCAGGTGGAGCAGTAAGGATTTCAAACATCGACGGGAATGATTTCTCTCAACCTACCAATTTGGATCAATTGAAGAAGTACCACATAATAAAAAAAAAAAAAAAAAGACCCCGGGGGGTAAAAAACAAAAAAAGAAATTAAAAAAAAATTTGGGCATTTAAAAAAAAAAAAAAAAAAACAAGTGGACTTCTTGGGTCTGATTCATGAACTACGAAAACCTGATTCCCCAAATATCACAATGAGTTAGAGAAAAATGGCAAGATAATGCATCAAGGACGGGGATACGTAAGCAACCCATAAAGTTACTTTGGGTGCGGTCTATTTCTTGTAAAAACATCGAGAGCTTGGTTCATTTGTAATTGTTAAAGGAAATTCGTTGAGATTTTAATAAATTTGATATTTATTCATCCATAAAATGGTAGAAACCTTTTGAAAGTTTTATTACATGCCATATGTGTTCATAATTCCTATTTCTTAGAGTTCATCCATTTTATTGCATGATAAAAAAGAAAAAAAAAAGTTCCTAGTCTACTCTAAGCCCTCCTCGCTCTGCGAGCTTGGGCCTCATCTTTACTCCTCCTCTTTCTCTTAGCCGTCTTAGCTCGCGACGCACCTGATGGGAGATATGAACCTGTTGATTGAGTTGCAACTGGAGAATCATAAACAAGGCTTTGAACATTATCCTTCATAGCCTGCACTTTTTAACCCAAGTCTTGTTTAAGCCAGGCCCGATACCCCTCATCAAGCCTAAAAGACCCGATGTGATCCCCTACCTGAATCATAGATAAGCCTGAAGCCCATTTTTCATAGCCCAAGATACAAAAGAAGGAGTAGCCACCTCTACCCCATGAACATGCCCCTTGATAGGGAGGTTTATTTGAACATGGCCCATTTAGCGAAGCACGCGGGAAGCCCAGTGGAACGATGTATGCCTTAAGCCCATCAGCTTTACCTGACGGCATCCAGAAGTGTGTACCACATACTCTTCGCCGCAATCCCAAATAGCCACATGCCACTGAATATCTCTCCAGGATAGAGAAGTGAAGAAAATGATCACGTCCTGAATCGAGCGACGCTCAAGAGACATAAGCTTTTGCGAACAGTAGTTATGAGGTAAGTGTTTAGGCCCATCAAGAGGAGTAATCAGCTTGAGCCTTTCAACTAACTACATCTGTAGAAGAATGGGGCTACCTTCAATGTGTAAAGAAGAGCGTGAGTAAAAATGGTCAAGCCTATTCAGAGTTTCAGCGAGCACTAAAGGGACAAGATTGTGTGATTTCGACAGTGGTAGAATGAGCTCACATGTTTTAATAGGAATGAAAGTGGTTCCGTTTGAGACCAGGAAAAGCCCAATATGCATAAGGCAAGTGCGTACTGGGTAGGCCTATGAAGAGCGAGAGACTTTCCCCCCTCCCTCAAGAAAAATGAAGCCAGTTTGAGAAGATCAATAGAGTTTTCATGGATGTATGAAGAAGCATCCCTAGGTGATAGTTCAAAGATATAAGAGAAGGTTTGGAAGTAACCTCGATGAATGGTAGAAAAGATTAAAGGGCCACTAACAGAGACGTTCATCAAAGCACAGAATTCTTCAAACAAATGGCATACCTCCTCATAGTTGAAGTAAAATCCATGAAGCTCGGGGTCCCATAAGTGAATCACAGAGTTGAGAAGCTTGTCTTCAAGTTTCACAAGGCAAAGAGAGAACCATGAAGTCAAGCCAAATCGCACGAACACCTTCTTGTCTTCTGCCCGCATTCTTGTTATGAATAGGTTTAGGATCAACTTGAGAGCTTCCATTGTGTTTAGTGTGATGAAAGTGAGCATGGGGATGTGTTTTTATAGCCTTTTGGCAAGAAATCGAGTTAGAAACGAAGTAGAACACCCGACCGAAAAATCAAAATTCGTCAAAATAGGCGAAAATTAGCAACTGGGGTCGTTGACCATCCCACTAGGGACTGCCAACCGTCCATGGGGGGATGGTCACCCGAGCCCAATCCCAAATTTTGCCTAATTTTGACCGTTTTCAGCATTTTTGGCGCCCGATTTGACCTTTCGTCCCATTTTCGTTAGTTTTGATCTATTTTTGGGTTAAAATTGAATCAAAAAAGCAATCGAAACATATTTATATTCTCATTAGGGCATAATCACATGTTGTTAGAGGTTCTTAGTGCATACATTTGAGAAAAGTTACATAGAAGATCCTAAGCGGGCCTCTTTTGGGCCCAATGGTATAAAATCATCTCCGCCGGGATGATTTCATCGTTCCTCGTGAACCCGATGCCTCGTGATCCCTTCTTGATCCATGGCGCTCCTGTGAAGGCTAGCTTGACGCCTGCAAACCCAAAGTTTGGGTAAGTTTGGTGAAGAATGAGATTATTAGAGATTGAAGAAGTGGAGTGAAAGTTACCTGTGCGACTATACTGGCATTATGCGCATCGAGATTTATCCTTTGGAGTTTCTTAGTCAGTGCTGCAGTATACGCCAAGCATTCCTCAATGTATGATACAGGCACCTGTAGATGGCAGAAAATTTGAAGATCGGGTGAAATAAAGTAAAAGTGTGACAAAGGTCGAAGTTATGATGATTACCGAGGAATCGGCCTTTGAACAAAGTTTCCATCTTCGATGACTTGCACCTGCCAAAGAAGAGTTGGCAAAGGAGGAGAAGAAGATGAAAGCTCATCATTGCCTTAAACCGCTGCAGCTGTAGAGTGAGAAGCATGCCCTCGGGATCGACGACCCTACAGAAAGAAAAAATATGAGAAAAACTTTGCGGGAAAAGGAATAAAGCAACCAAGAGAAAGTTCAATACCTCAGTGGGGAGAAATCCTGACACCTATGGACGCATCAAATAATGCTGACAGAATGCGTGATAATCCTCTTGCTGATGATAAAAGGCGTCTGCAAATACACCAGACACAGCATCTGCCAATTCATGGCCTGTCAGGCTGTTGGCATGCTTCATAGATGGAGGAGATGCATGAGGCACACGAGCATTTGAGTAAGCTCCACAAAGCTGAGGGCGTACTCTCTCTCCAAGGTACCAATATCTGCCAGAAAGCCCCTCAAATAAGATCCTCTTAAATGACATATCAATCACAGGACGAAGCTGAGCATATATAGTACTCTTCCAATGACGCCAAGGGTTCCATTTCACCTGAAAACAAGACATATTAGAGAAAGTTTGAGCATTGTGGGAAGATAGCATAAACGAAGATGGTTACCATGTTGGGACGCATCCCTGCAAGGATGGAGCGACTATAGGCATAATCATGCATGTAGGCGCCAGCGTTCTCTCGCCGACTTGGAGCATACTGAGTAAAGATTGGCCAAGAGAAGTCATTAGCAACAAGCGTAGGGCTATTTAGGCTGAGGTACTCGTAAGCCTATACCTGTGGAATAGGTGTATTGTTAGAAGAAAGTAAAGGAAAGTTTGAGATGTTATAAGCAAATGAGTATACCTCCCAGACGAACCCCATGCCTCCAAAGTCGGTGCAGACTCCTCAAGACCGACAGCTCATAGTCCTATACATTGTGGCCAAAGCAGCACCACCCCAGTCGTAATGAGAAATGGTATCAATGTTCTCTAAGCTCGCAAGGAAGCCTAAAGGGGCTAGATCAGCAGTGCCCGCAAGTATGCTACCAATATGTGATGAAAAGATCAGATTTCCTTACTTAGGAAATCATAGATTCAGATCATCTTTTAAGGTGTTATCCTATCCTTGAGCCCTTGTATAGCCTAGTTAGCTATGACAGAAAAGAGTGAGCACAAGGTAGAGTAAACCTCTTATAGACTGGCTTCTAGCCCCATACCTGCCTTACTACGAGCTCTTGTGAATGCTGTTTTTAATTATAAATCCCAAAACAGCAGCTAGAAGGACTCGAAAACCAGCAAGATGAAAGATATGATAAAAGGTGATACAGCTTCTCTTTCCACATGTAACGGTGGAGATTAAAGCTAATATAAATCTCTGATGGGTGGGAGAAATAAAATCACTTCCAAGAGTAGTGATAGAAAAAAGCTTTTCTTCTAATTTTCTTTCAGAATTTCATAAATGAGATTAAGAGTAGCTATTGGACATAAATTTTATGCATCGATAGAATATGAAAAGGAATTTCATGAAACAAAATGAGATGCTGCATTTTCAGGAATGAATGATACAAGGATAGATTGGAATGAGTAAATGGAAAGAGGAGAGCCAAACTTATAACCAAAAATTTGACTATACGTTTGGTTGAAAATTTTCAAACTGATTTGAAATATCTATCAAGCAGACAAATTACTGTTTACTTTTTGACAAAAGTGTGATTTTCTGAAAACGTATTCAAATTAATTTGAAATGTCGGAAAAGCAGACAAAATTACTTTTTGAAAAAACGAGTGCGAAAATTGTTTACTTTTTTACAAAGGCTGGATTTTCTGACAAACGCATCTGTAGAAACTGTTGACAGATTTATTCAAAAGTTGTATTTATTTGAGCAACAATAGATTTTGCTGTCTGAGATCAATGTTTTTAAATACCCTTCATCATTCTTTCATCACAGCTCTCTTGATATTTCTCAAATTCTTGCAATGGCATCCTCATCTTCAATTAACATTATTCCTGATTTAAATCAACCTTTGGATGCTCATCTACAACAACCTTTCGTCATTCCTCAAAATGAAAGGATACTCGCACAAAGGTCTGATACAAAAGCTTTGTATGAGTCCCTCATTCTCTGTACAAAAACTACAAGTTTTGTTCAAAATATGGTTCTACGTCTAAGAGCTAGGATAGCAGAACTGCGGAAGTTGAGAGTCTACAACAGCTACTTAAGGAGACTCGAATGAAAAATGAGATACTAACACATGAGAATAGAACTTTGACTCGTATGCTGGATTCATATGCTAAAGAATTGAATCCAAAGATTACAAAGTTAAAGCAGTATAATGATCAGATTAAAGAAGCACAGGAGAAAATTTTGGATACACTACAAAAGGTGTCTATGACTGCTACTTCTTCTTTTCAAAATAATCATGCTCTATGATGTACATAAATTATATTTCATTTTGTACATGCAAATATTATTTGATTATGCAGATATTTGTTTACCTGAAATAAACACAATTATATCCTGAAGATATATAAAGTCATAATACAGTTATATCCTGAAGATATATAAAGTCATAATTATATCCTGAAGATATATAAAGTAAATACGGTTATATCCTGAAGATATATAAAACAATAATTACTACCTCCTCGGTATAATGTGAAATGTATAATTGGCACACTTGAAGTGTGGTAGACATATCTGTGCAACATATTTGATAAATATGTGAACTGTTATCCATTCAAAACAGTTAAACATTACTGTATGAATCTTGTACTACCAATATTTCATAGATGAGGGGAGCATATTTATCAGCGGGAGTTAATAACTGAGAAAAATGACTACATACAGTGTTACAGATAAAGGGGGAGCATATTTATGAGACAGTTGTATTCTGAAAAAGCATATCAGTTATGTGGTGGACATCCAAGGGAAAGTGTTATGAAATCTTGTTGGATAATGGATGTCCACACTGCACACCACCAAACAATTCTCCTCTTCACATATTATATATGATGGAGAGGATAGCTAGAGATGTTCAGACGAAGGGATTGAAGAGAGGCAGAAAGGAAAGGAGAAATGGAGAGAAAGAGAACTCGCAGTTCTCCGACGGTTCGCCGACAGGAAAAGAAAAAGAAAAAGAATTGTTTTGTACAATTATTATCAATATTAAAATCTCTCCCCGTGAATGTAGGCAATTTGCCGAACCACGTAAATCTTGATGTTCATTTAGTTTTCTGCTTTGAGTGTTTATTTAGTTTCACAACAAATTTTTTAAAATCTAAAGTCATTTAAAATTTGTCATATCAACTTTGGTCTAAATTGTCTAAGACAACTTAGAAAGTTTAAGAATTAAGTCCATATATCCTCATCATAATCCTTTCACGTAGGACTAATAATCTCATGCAATGCTTGCCATGAGCAATTGATACTACCAATATTGCACAGATGAGGGGGAGCATATTTATGAGGGGGAGTTAATAACGGAGAAAAATGACTACATACAGTATTATAGATAAAAGGGAGCATATTTATGAGACAGAAAAATTTTGATCTTAAAGAGCATTTGAGCAGAAAAGTTCAATAGAGAGCCATAGAGTTTAGTCAAAAGTCAAAACGATTTTCCATGCTGATTCTCCTGTCTATATATGACTTGACTTGGAACTTACTTACTCCTTCCTTTTTTTCAAAGAAACCTGTCAACTGAGTTACGGTTATTTATATTTTATTTTAATTATTTGGTTGTATTAGATAAGACAATTAATTTTGTTTATGTTATTAGAAGTCACGGTACTGAATTTTGAAGAATAACTTTTAAGAACATTTTGGCTCACTCTATTGCCTCTTGGTGCTATAGAACTGGGCAACTGGCATATCAGGGAGCTGGCTTGTAGAGGCTTTGCCTAAAGACCTCATTAAGCTCTTAAATGCCTCTTTCCATAATTATGTTGCTGATTGTTTTTCTTAGGGTTGGTTTAATGAATTACCACTTTAAAAAAGAAAAAGACAAAGACAAAAAAAAAAAAAGAGTTGGCCCGATGTTGGATTATGCTATGCAAAAATGACACAAATAGCTCGGAGGAATCGAAGGTGAAGATGGAGAAGAAGAGGAGAGGAGAGTAAGAGTGTAGGATATGTCTCTTTTTTATTTTGTTGTCTCACTTTGTTTTACTCTATTTTTTGCAGGAAACTAATGTATATGATGGATAAGCTTTTAGAAAATTGATGTTATATATATATATATATAGTCATTCTATTATGAGGCCCACCTTACGCAAGGTTGAGTAAGGTCCCCTCCATATGGCCAATTTTATATGACAGTTCGTAAAATTGACCGTTGGATTAGATGTCCATATTCTGTATGTCATGCCTACAAAAAATCACAGTGATCCGACGGTTGGTTTCTGAGAAAAATGACTTTGAAAAAAACTGGAATTCAAAGAATAAAAAATGGCAGTTTTTTTCCAGTTTTTTTCAAAGTCATTTTTCTCAGAAACCAACCGCGGATCACTGTGATTTTTTGCAGGCATGACATACAGAAGATGAGCATCTAATCCAACGGTCAGTTTTACGAACTGTCATATAAAATTGGCCATATGGAGAGGACCTTACGCAACCTTGCATAAGGTGGGCCTCATAATAGATTAACTGTGTGTATATATATATATATATATACACACACACACAGAGGCGCTATTATCAGGTGCCCTCTTGTAGAGCCACTTGCATTGTAAATTTTGGAAAACTGACCGTTGGATTAGATACCCCGATAATGTATGTCATGCCTGCCAAAAATCACAGTGATCCAACGGTTGGTTTCTGAGAAAACTGACTGCTAAAAAATGATAACATTTTAAAGAACAAAAAAGTCATAATTTTTCAAATTTACATTTTTTCAAAAACTGACCGTTGGATCACTGTGCTTTTTGGCCTGCATGACATACATTATAGGGGTATCTAATCCAACGGCCAATTTTCCAAAATTTACAGTGCAAGTGGCTCTACAAGAGAGCACCTGATGCAAGATGCATCAGGTGCACCTGATAATAGCACCTCTG